>OW028576.1:26787237-27387237 GCA_932294295.1 Alitta virens
ACTAGCACCCACCTGTTCACCCCCTTGGAGTGCAGTAGCAAAGCTTGCCAGACAACCATTGTTTAATGTATATTTAAATTAGACTGAATTTTACTGAATTCCACAAATTCCACATTTCATGAACATTTCATACATACACAAATATATCAACTCATATCCAGTGTAATATAACCTGTCCAAACATTATATAATTCATATTTATTATAGTTAACTCATTAATTCAATTATAAACTTAACCTTAATTGTTGTTCATCATTTCAAACCAGGGGTCAAAAAGCCTAGTGCTTTTTACACGGTGTCTACTATATTCAGATAGCAACGTACATTATGATGATATCCATCTCCTTTGATAAGTTAGCCTCATCAACTCAGTTCCTTGTCTGAATAATAAAGTTCACAATTAAATGGCTGTTTAAGCTTGTTTGCTAGATATCTGTCACAATTTAAGGAACTTCATTTTATTTTAAACAATGTTCACTGAAAAAGATTATATAAAATGTAAATTAGTAATAATAATTATAATGCATATTAATAATGTACAAGTTGGTGTGAAGGGTAAAAACGTATTACAGAAAAGGAAAATAAAATAAAAAAGATAGAAAGAAAGACAGAAAGAAAGAAAGAAAGAAAGAAAGAGAGGAAGATAGAAAGAAAGATGGAAAGAAAGATGGAAACAAGGTAAGAAAGAAAGAAAGATAGAAACAAGGTAAGAAAGAAAGATCAAAGATAGAAAGATAGAAAGTTAGAAAGAAAGAAAGATGGAAAAGAAAGAAAGAAAGAAAGAAAGAAAGAGAGGAAGATAGAAAGAAAGATGGAAAGAAAGATGGAAACAAGGTAAGAAAGAAAGAAAGTTAGAAACAAGGTAAGAAAGAAAGATCAAAGATAGAAAGTTAGAAAGAAAGAAAGATGGAAAAGAAAGAAAGAAAGAAAGAGAGGAAGATAGAAAGAAAGATGGAAAGAAAGATGGAAACAAGGTAAGAAAGAAAGAAAGATAGAAACAAGGTAAGAAAGAAAGATCAAAGATAGAAAGATAGAAAGAAAGTTAGAAAGAAAGAAAGATGGAAAAGAAAGAAAGAAAGAAAGAAAGAAAGAAAGAGAGGAAGATAGAAAGAAAGATGGAAAGAAAGATGGTAACAAGGTAAGAAAGAAAGAAAGATAGAAACAAGGTAAGAAAGAAAGATCAAAGATAGAAAAATAGAAAGAAAGATAGAAAGAAAGAAAGAAAAAGAAAGATATAAAGAAAGATAGATTTAAAGATAGAATGAAAGAAAGAAAAAACGAAAAGTAGAAAGATAGAAATTAATAAGAAAGAAAAAAAGATAGAAATAAGAAAGAAAGATAGATAGATAGATAAATGGGTGGATGGATTGCTGGACTGATTTACTGATTGATTGATCATATTTAACCTCAGTATGTACACTGTATTAGCTAAACCGAAACTGGAATCTAGTCATAAGTGCCCCCCCCCCCTCCACGGGAATATACCAAAAACACCACTTTAAGACCGCTTCACTATAACACCTCACTATCACTGTTACAAAAGACCACCTCACTGTTAAGATCACATTATTCTTCTAATCTATCTCTCTATATGTCTATGTGTCTATCTATCTATCTGTCTATCTATCTAATTATGTCTATCTATCTATATATGTCTTATTATCAATATTTCTGTCTATCTGTCTGTCTATTTATCTGTCTATCTTGTTATCTATCTATCTGTCTATCTATTTATTTACTGTCTATCTGTCTGTCTGTCTATCTATTTAGAAATGTCTATCTATCTGTCTATCTTATTATTTATCTATCTGCCTGTCTATCTATCTATCTATCTATCTAATTATCTATCCATCTATCTATCTATCTATCTTATTATCTTACCATCTATCACCCTATGTCGATCTATCTAATTATCTATCTAGTTATCTATGTAATTATCTATCTGTCTATTTATCTATCTGTCTATCTATCTATCTCTGTATATCTGTCTCTATCTATCTGTGTATCTGTCTATCTATCTATCTATATATCTATATTTTTATCTATCTATTTATCAGCCTAAATATCTGTCTATTTATCTGTCTAGCTGTCTATCTGTGTGTCTGTCTGTCTATCTATCTGTCCATCTGTATGTCTATCTAACTATCTATCTGTACCTCTCTGAATTGTCTCCATCCAAAATTATTCTTGTTAAACATAATTAGACTCCTTCAATAATACCTTGCTTTGGAATGGCTTAATTACCTCCCCACTAAAGGAAAAACACATCAGTGTCAGTTTTCTACAGGGGGTTGGAGGGGACATGGACTTTTTTTTAAATATCTCGTTCTAAGGAGTTAACATCTTTTCCCAATGAAAAACTATCTTGTCCCTATATAAAACTATATGGCTCCAACGAAAAACTATCTGGTCAAATGAGATAATATCTCATTCTAGCAAATTAATGCTAAAATAATATCTTGTTCCAACCAAAAACTATCTTGTACAAACGGGAACAACTTAGTTTTTCGTTAGGACAAGATACTTTATCTTTACAACCAGATGTTATTTTGCTAGAACGAGATATTATTTCGTTCAAACGAGATGGTATCTAGTTTTAAAGAGATAAAAGGAGATAATATCTCATCAGAACAATTTACTTTCTCATTAGAACAATTTATTTTCTCCTTAAAACAATTTTTTTCTCGTTGGAAAGAGATATGAAAATAATGTCTATGTCCCCTCCTAGACACTGTAGTTTTCAACACAGGTGCTGTCCAGCTAGCGTTGTCAAGACTTATGGCCTATGTACATCAGTTGACTTCATTTTAATTAGATTTTATAGATTTTAAGACTCTGATTTTATGTCAAACAATGTAGAGATTTACGCTTGCCCGATTTGGAATGCTATCTGGGTATAAAGTAAGTGTACTTTAACATGTTATATTAATAATTATATAGATAAACTGATTTGTATAACTTCTGATAAAAAGTAGAAAGTTTCTAAAAAAAATACAAATTCTCAGCAGTTTATCGTTTTGAGATGGTCCCTAATGATTTAGCCCAAGACACATGATGAGATCCTTGCTCTGACTTATAGAAGTAGGGACCATCTCAAAACAGCATAAAAATGCCTCGAACATATTGTATGTAACAACCTTTGCTCAATGGTGAAATATACTTGGATTAATTCATTGTAACAATTACCATGTCTTTAGCCTAAAAATTATCATAATGCCTATAATAATCTGATAACATTTGTGTGGGAATTCAAAATAAATAAATTCTTACGTACATAGGTCAAGAAAGTGGAAGCCAGCACTACCTGATTCAATCCATTCTTCATGCCAGATTGGTTTTGTTTTATGCAAAATGGTCTTGAGCCACCACAAATGTTTATGTTAGGATTTAGATGGAAATATAAATGTCATAATGTAGCAAAATGTAAGTAACTGACTGACTGATTGACTCACCCTTGTATGCACCCTGCATAAGAACTTGTTTTTGTTTTTCGAAATACATGAAAAAGTGTTAATAAAATATCTAAACCTGAAGAAGAGGCATACATGGCTTTAGCATTACACACATTGGCACTGCATATGCAGCTGGGGGCCTTGACAAGGGACTTAATTTCTGTTTTGAAGCCAAACTTCTCTTTGAAAGGGCCAGCCATCTGTGTCGGGTTTTAACTCCAGAGCCAGCCAAATGGTGGCGAAGTATCCATGTCTGTTTAAAGGTAATCCATTTGTTGACATCTTAGAATTTTTTTTTTTTTCACATGACTAACAGAAATTCTTTCCTGATGCATCAGTGAACCACTTTAGCGGGCAAAAACTTTGAACTAGAAATTGCAGGCACTACCAGGTAAAACGGCAGTGTAGGCCAACCAATATTTACTACATTTTGTATACACATTTTTCTTCTGTCTGGACTATGAAATATGTATCATGTTTGGTGTCATTTTGCATGTATTTTCTTGATACACTTGTGTTATCCAATTACCAAGAAAACAAGTTTTGCCAACTTTAAAACTAGAACTAAAATTTAATAACCAAGTTATTACAATCTTGATTACATATGAAGAGATAAATCCATTTGCAAGCATAGATTAGATAATGACCAGCAAATATAGTGATTGAATTAATTTGTAAATCATGTTGTGGTTCCATAATAGCATAATGCCAACCTTGCATTGCTGATCCCATTGGCGAGGTTGTTAAATTGTAAGGTAGCATGCCAGGTGCTATAATACTGTAAGGCGGCCTCAATAGTAAGTTGGTCTTAACAGTTAGGAGGTCAATAATTGGAAAAAGTGGTCTTTATGGTAAGGTGGCCTATTTCAGAGGTGGTCTCAATAGTGAGGTGGTCTGAATAATAAGCTGATCTTAGTGGCAAGGTAGTCTTAACAGTGAGGTAGTCAGTAATGAGGTGGCCTTATTAGTGAGGTCTTGATAGTAAGTTGGTCTGCAGATGGCCTAATAAAGAAGTGGTCTTTATAGCAAGGTAGTCATAATGGTAAGGTTGTCTGGATGATGTAATTTCTTCAAGGTTTAAGATTTTTGAAATAACCTGTCAGTCAAAATGAAATAGCAGATATATAGCTTTATAGATAGATAGATAGAAGGATGGATGATAAATAGATAGATAGTTAGATAGAATGATTGATTGTTAAATTATTAAAGAGAAAGAATGACAGTAACTTATATAATGATATTTCACACACTGCATAATAGCTTGATACACAGACGGACTAACGTGAGATACATTGTGGGGAAAAATCGGTCTGTCTCCTTGTAGGGTGACTAGATAGTTCCGAAAGACATTATGAGGCAGTGCTTTGTCTGTCACACATTAAGACGTTATTGAGTCATTGCACTATGGGGTTTACTGGTTTACAAGTAAAGTAAAAAATTTCCAACTGTGTTCATTTACTAAATCAGTTCACATAAATGCAATAGTGCACAATATATTCCAGGCCGAAACCCTCAGTGACACACAAAGAATCCAAATAATTTCAATTTATACTGTAGCGATTTTACAAACCCTCAGTGACACACATGGAATCCCAATGACTTTCAACTCATACTGCAGAGACTTTACAAACCCAGAGTGACAAACACAGAGTCTGATTAACTTTAAATCATACTGCTCAGACTTTTACGAACCCAGAGTGACAGACACAGAGTCTGCTTGACTTCAACTCATAGAGTACAGACTTCGCAAACCCTCAGTGACAGATATAGAATCCTAATGACTTCAACTCATACCGACAGACTTTTACAAACCCACACTGACAGACATAGACTTAAACTCATACTGCGCACTCAGACTTTACAAACCCACTGTGACAGACATAGAATCCTATTGACTTCAACTCATACTGTATGGAATTTACAAACCCACACTGACAGACATGGAATCCCAATGACTTTCAACTCATACTGTACAGACTTCACAAATCCAGACTGACAGACATAGAATCCAATTGACTTTCAACTCATGCTGCACTGACTTTGCAAACCCTCATTGACAGTATTGAATCCAATTGACTTCAACTCATACTGCCCAGACATTAAAAACCCAGAGTGACAGACATAGAATCCCAATGACTTTCAACTCATAATATACAGACTTCACCAACCCAGAGTGCCAGACATAGAATCCAATTTACTTTCAACTCATACTGTACAGACTTCACAAACCCAGAGTGACAGACATAGAATCCGATGACTTTCAACTCATAATGCACAGACTTCACAAACCCAGAGTGCCAGACATAGAATCCGATGACTTTCAACTCATACTGTACAGACTTCACAAACCCAGAGTGACAGACACAGAGTCTGATTGACTTCAACTCATAATGTACAGATTTCACAAACCCAGAGTGCCAGACATAGAATCCAATTTACTTTCAACTCATACTCTACAGACTTCACAAACCCAGAGCGACAGACATAGAATTCGATGACTTTCAACTCATACTGTACAGACTTCACAAACCCAGAGTGACAGACACAGAGTCTAATTGACTTCAGTTCATAGAGTACAGACTTTGCAAACTCTCAGTTACAGACATTGAATCCAATTTACTTTCAACTCATACTGTACAGACTTCACAAACCCAGAGTGACAGCCATTGAATCCAATTTCCTTTCAACTCATACTGTACAGACTTCACAAACCCAGAGTGACAGACATAAAATCAAATTGACTTTCAACTCATACTGTACAGACTTCACAAACCCGGAGTGACAGACATTGAATCCTATTGACTTTATACTCATACTGCTCAGACTTTTACAAACCCAGAGTGACAGACACAGAGTCTGATTGACTTCAACTCATAGAGTACAGACTTTAGGATTCTATGTCTGTAACTGAGGGTTTGCAATGACTTCAATTCATACTGCCCAGACATTACAAACCCACAATGACAGATATAGAATCCCACTGACTTCAACTCATACTGTATAGACATTTACAAACCCACACTGACAGACATAGACTTGAACTCATACTGTGCACTCAGATTTTATAAATCCACAGTGACAGACATAGAATCCCAATGACTTTCAACTCATACTGTTTGTTTTTTGCAAACCCACACTTGACAGACACAGAATCTCAATGACTTTCAACTCATACTGTACGGACTTCACAAATCGACAGTGACAGACATAGAATCCAATTGACTTCAACTCATGCTGCACTGACTTTGCAAACCCTCATTGACAGTATTGAATCCAATTGACTTCAACTCATACTGTACGGGCTTTTCAAACCCAGTGACAGACGCAGAATCTGATTGACTTTCAACTCATACTGTACAAACTTATTGTAATTAATTTCAACTCATGCTGCACAGATCTAATGTTATTCAAGGTAAATAAACCAGGAGTAACAGAGATTGGATCCTACTGAGTTCAACTCATAATGTACAGACTGCATATTTCAAGCTGAATTAAACCAGCAGTGACAGACATAACAAAATGAAGCAAGACTGGTGCAATAGTTCTTCTTTTATTCAAACAATTTAAAATTTCTTACAAAGAGTACATATATAATCGAGGGCGAATGTATAGGCACCCACCAATATTTTGCCATTGCAACCAATTATAAGTGATCTCTAAAAAAAGCTATTGGCTGGATCAAAATATTTCATATAATGTTGCACAAGGTTTCATAACTTACTTATGTTTCTGTTTCGTTATATGTGTGATATCAAGAGCAAGTAACTTGCAAGGTTGTTGTTAAATTTGAAAAGGGGTCAAAAACTTGGCATAAAGTAAGCACACTCAGCTCCCTTTGGAATAGCATTCTGGTGGGGTGTGCATAATTTATGACAAGTTTTTGACCCCTCTTCAAATTCAAATATATATGTATAGATTTTTATTGACAGCAAAATATCAAATTGATACATGTGTCAGCATGACAAAATAATAAATGGCAAAAAATAAAAATATAATAGAAATACATGGATCAACAGTTAAAATAATTAAATAAGTGGAGCTATATTATGACAAGTACTAATCAACTAATACTAATCAACACTACATAGTCTGTCCAAGAAATTCTAAAGCACCCGGAACTAAACAAATAATAGTAATAATGCTGTTTAAAAAGCACCAACAAATAGTTTTAGCACAACAATTCAGGTTCAAGAACAATACTAAACACTAAGCATAATATATATAGATATATATATATACATGATGTACTCTTAACTGTTATCAACATGGTAAACAATATGAAGTGATATACAATATGAGATGCGAATGTTGACATACAATATGAAGTGATATACAATAGTAGATATTTACAAATATACAAATGTACAAAGTCATACATGCATGGAAGCAGTCCATCCAAATCACGCGCTCCTGGCATCAGACAGACTGCATAACATAAAGTGAGTTCTGAAACCTTGTTTTACATTATATGTCATATTTTGATGCTGCCATTAGCATTATTTTAGAGATTACTTTGAATTCAATGCAATGGCAAAATTATGGTACTTTCGCCTTAAATTCCCATCAAAAAGTAGCCATTCTTAAGTCTACCAAAGTTGCAAAAATAACATTCCACAGAATAACTACTGTAAATGTATTTTTTCATGTACATGTATAGACACTTAGTTTTATGGCTTCAATAGAACCAACTTGACCATATTTTTTGCAAGTTCAGCAAAGTAACCACTTGAGATATCATCATGAACTTTTCAGTGATTAATAATATGATACTGCATTGTGAAGTAAGACTATTTGCAGTGAGCACAACTGCTGTCAACATACCAAAGATCTTTCGGAATAATGTTCAGTGCTTCAAAAGCTGAAATAACTGATATTTATCAGACCAATGACTAAATTGCGGCAAGTCTTAACGGGTCTGACAATTTTATGAGCATGTCAAACATTTCCCAATGGAAAGCTGGCTCAACATGCAAGAGAAATATATGAATTAATTACTGTTACAGTACTGAATGTGTTCATGCGTAATCTAAACGCTAGCAGTGCAGAGTTTAGGTGGATGCATGTTTATTCAATATATATTTATCATTTAACTCCAGGCAGTAGACTTTGCGCGAACGCCGTGGCTTATAGGTGCATCTGCTAGTCTTTATTTGTATTGGAAAAAACATGTTTGTGGCGGTTATTCAGCCAACTTATCTTTTCTTCAATCTGGCTGGATCAACTTCAGCAAGAACCCTACCTCTTTTTTTTGCTAATACGTATGGCTTTGGTAATTTCCTTTGGTAGGTGTAATTTTTTTTGACAGGAAGTCCTTTAACTGGCTAGTAATTTCGTTGACCTCCTCTTCTGTCCACCTGTGTCGATCACTTGTCCTCTTCTTTTTTTCTTTCCTTGAACCTGTCATCCAAAAGGATAAGAATTTAATGAGTATATTAAAGGTTGAAGGGCCTATTGCATCACAGAGCCACCTGTTGTATTTAGTTGGAACTACTTTTTGTATCGGAGTCTTGACCTATGAGAAAGTAAACTTTATTAACAAAATTTGTTCAAGATTCCGATATATAGCAGCCACTAAATGTTCTTGGACGATAGTTTCTATGTGTTCACGTCACTGGAATCTGTATAAACAAATTTATATGAAATTTTTGTATGAAATGTTTCACATTGAGGCATGTAGTATTTACTTTCTATGGAAAGAGAGAGATTTTGGTGGTCAAATCTAATAAGAGTACACCAGTTCCGATACGGTATCCTTTTTTATAAGGATACTTTTCTTGTTAATTTTCACACAATGCCACACAAATACAAATGTATGTTCCACAGGTTTTGCACATCATTCTTTATACGAAGTTGATCAAATCTGCTTTTAAAACTGGCACTATTTTTCAATTATGACTCAGGAGTGGATTTAGCTGGGGGAGGGAGGGGGTTCTGGGGGTTACAACTCCCCCCCCCCCCCCAAACAAAAGCATACAACTTGCACTTCCAATACATATGAAAGACTATAGAACCCTCCCCCCCTTTTTGGAACAACCCCCCTATGACCATCTGTGCATTGTCATTTGTAAAAGTACATGTTTACCATGAGGTTGCACATCATATATTAGTACTATGTGTTCTTAACTTGAGGAATAGAACACATAGTACTAATATATGATTTGCAACCTCATGGTAAACATGTACTTTTACAAATGATAATGCACAGATGGTCATACTTTACTGCACATATAATACCAGAAGAGGCCAAACGAAACAACTTGCAAATGTTTTTCTAAATACTAAAGGCAAATGCTATAATAATACTTTGCTAAACACAGAGACAGATACCGCTAGTATGCAGTAAACAAAATATTTTCCTAATATGCCTAGTACATACTGCCTAATTTGCACAGTTTAGACATGCAGGTCACAGACTATCTGCTCTTCTAGAGATACTTACAGACACCATCATCTCAAAACACTTTAACCCTACAATGCACATACTGCATTATAATACTTTGCTTTTATGCACTTCTAGCGATACTCACAAGGCACAGACATAATCATCTCACATAGCTTTAGCCCCATAATGCACAGACTGTATTATAATACTTTACTAGTCTGAATTGCTAGATATACCCACAAGGCACAGACACCATCATCTCACAACACTTTAACCCCATAATGCACAGACTGTGTTATAAAATTTTGCTTGTATGCACATCTAGAGATACCCACCAGTCATAGACAACATCATCTCACAAAACTTTAACCCCATAATAAACAGATGGCATTATAATGCTTTGCTGCTGTGCTCGTCTAGATATACCCACAAGGCACAGACACAATCATCTCACATAGCTTTAGCCCCATAATGCACAGACTGTATTATAATACTTTACTAGTCTGAATTTCTAAAGATACCCACAAGGCACAGACACCATCATCTCACAACGCTCTAACCCCACAATGCACAGACTTCGTTATAATACCTTGCTTGCATGCATTTCTAGAGATACCCACAAGGTACAGACATCAGCATCTCACAACTTCCCATAATGCACAGATTGCATTATAATGCTTTGCTGCTGTGCTCGTCTAGATATACCCACAAGGCACAGACACAATCATCTCACATAGCTTTAGCCCCATAATGCACAGACTGTATTATAATACTTTACTAGTCTGAATTTCTAAAGATACCCACAAGGCACAGACACAATCATCTCACATAGCTTTAGCCCCATAATGCACAGACTGTATTATAATACTTCACTAGTCTGAATTTCTAAAGATACCCACAAGGCACAGACACCATCATCTCACAACGGTTTAACCCCATAATGCACAGACTGCATTATAATGCTTTGCTGCTGTGCTCGTCTAGATATACCCACAAGGCACAGACACAATCATCTCACATAGCTTTAGCCCCATCATGCACAGACTGTATTATAATACTTTACTATTCTGAATTTCTAGAGATACCCACAAGGCACAGACACCATCATCTCACAACGCTCTAACCCCACAATGCACAGACTTCGTTATAATACCTTGCTTGCATGCATTTCTAGAGATACCCACAAGGTACAGACATCAGCATCTCACAACTTCCCATAATGCACAGATTGCATTATAAGGCCTTGCTGCTGTGCTCTTCTAGAGATACCCACAAGGCCCAGACACCATCATCTCACAACACTTTAACCCCATAATGCACAGACTGCATTATAATACTTTGCTTGTATGCACTGCTAGACATACCCATAAAGCACAGACAACATCAGCTAACAGCACTTCATCCCTATATTTTGGAAACTGTATATTATGCTTATTACTTCTACTCTGCACTTCTAGAGATACCCACAAGGTACAGACACCAGCATCTCACAACTTCCCATAATGCACAGACTGCATTATAATGCTTTGCTGCTGTGCTCGTCTAGAGATACCCACAAGGTACAGACACCATCATCTCACAACACTTTAACCCCATAATGCACAGTTTGCCTTATAATACTTTGCTGCTGTGTTCTTCTAGAGATACCCACAAGGTACAGACACCATCATCTCACATAGCTTTAGCCCCATAATGTAGACTGTATTATAATACTTTACTAGTCTGATTTCTAGAGATACCCACAAGGCACAGACACCATCATCTCACATAGCTTTTGCCCCATAATGCAGACTGTATTAATATACTTTACTAGTCTGAATTTCTAGAGATACCCGCAAGGCACAGACACCATCATCTCACAACACTTTTACCCCATAATGCACAGTTTGCCTTATAATACTTTGCTGCTGTGCTCTTCTAGAGATACCCAAAAGGTACAGACACCATCATCTCACATAGCTTTAGCCCCATAATGCAGACTGTATTATAATACTTAACTAGTCTGAATTGCTAGAGATACCCACAAGGCACAGACACCATCATCTCACAATGCTTTAACCCCATAATGCACAGACTGCATTATAATGCTTTGCTGCTGTGCTCTTCTAGAGATACCCACAAGGCACAGACACCATCATCTCACAACACTTTAACCCCATAATGCACAGACTGCATTATAATACTTTGCTGCTGTGCTCGTCTAGAGATACCCACAAGGCACAGACACCATCATCTCACAACACTTTAACCCCATAATGCACAGTTTGTCTTATAATACTTTGCTGCTGTGCTCTTCTAGAGATACCCAAAAGGTACAGGCACCATCATCTCACATAGCTTTAGCCCCATAATGCACAGACTGCATTATAATGCTTTGCTGCTGTGCTCGTCTAGAGATACCCACAAGGTACAGACACCATCATCTCACAACACTTTAACCCCATAATGCACAGTTTGCCTTATAATACTTTGCTGCTGTGTTCTTCTAGAGATACCCAAAAGGTACAGACACCATCATCTCACAACACTTTAACCCCATAATGCACAGTTTGCCTTATAATACTTTGCTGCTGTGCTCTTCTAGAGATACCCACAAGGTACAGACACCATCATCTCACAACACTTTAACCCCATAATGCACAGTTTGCCTTATAATACTTTGCTGCTGTGTTCTTCTAGAGATACCCAAAAGGTACAGACACCATCATCTCACAACACTTTAACCCCATAATGCACAGTTTGCCTTATAATACTTTGCTGCTGTGCTCTTCTAGAGATACCCACAAGGTACAGACACCATCATCTCACATAGCTTTAGCCCCATAATGCAGACTGTATTATAATACTTTACTAGTCTGATTTCTAGAGATACCCACAAGGCCCAGACACCATCATCTCACATAGCTTTAGCCCCATAATGCAGACTGTATTAATATACTTTACTAGTCTGAATTTCTAGAGATACCCACAAGGCACAGACACCATCATCTCACAACACTTTAACCCCATGATGCACAGACTGCATTATAATACTTTGCTGCTGTGCTCGTCTAGAGATACCCACAAGGCACAGACACCATCATCTCACAACACTTTAACCCCATAATGCACAGTTTGCCTTATAATACTTTGCTGCTGTGCTCGTCTAGAGATACCCACAAGGCACAGACACCATCATCTCACAACACTTTAACCCCATAATGCACAGACTGCATTATAATACTTTGCTGCTGTGCTCGTCTAGAGATACCCACAAGGCACAGACACCATCATCTCACAACACATTAACCCCATAATGCACAGACTGCATTATAATACTTTGCTGCTGTGCTCGTCTAGAGATACCCACAAGGCACAGACACCATCATCTCACAAAACTTTAACCCCATAATGCACAGACTGCATTATAATACTTTGCTGCTGTGCTCGTCTAGAGATACCCACAAGGCACAGACACCATCATCTCACAACACTTTAACCCCATAATGCACAGACTGCATTATAATACTTTGCTGCTGTGCTCGTCTAGAGATACCCACAAGGCACAGACACCATCATCTCACAACACTTTAACCCCATAATGCACAGACTGCATTATAATACTTTGCTGCTGTGCTCGTCTAGAGATACCCACAAGGCACAGACACCATCATCTCACAACACTTTAACCCCATAATGCACAGACTGCATTATAATACTTTGCTGCTGTGCTCGTCTAGAGATACCCACAAGGCACAGACACCATCATCTCACAACACTTTAACCCCATAATGCACAGACTGCATTATAATACTTTGCTGCTGTGCTCGTCTAGAGATACCCACAAGGCACAGACACCATCATCTCACAACACTTTAACCCCATAATGCACAGACTGCATTATAATACTTTGCTGCTGTGCTCGTCTAGAGATACCCACAAGGCACAGACACCATCATCTCACAACACTTTAACCCCATAATGCAGTTTGCCTTATAATACTTTGCTGCTGTGCTCTTCTAGAGATACCCACAAGGTACAGACACCATCATCTCATATAGCTTTAGCTCCATAATGCACAGACTGTATTATAATACTTTACTAGTCTGAATTTCTAGAGATACCCACAAGGCACAGACACCATCATCTCACAATGCTTGAACCCCATAATGCACAGACTGCTTTACAATGCTTTGCTGCTGTGCTGTTCTAGAGATGCCCACAAGGCACAGACACCATCATCTCACATAGCTTTAGCCCCATAATGCAGACTGTATTATAATACTTTACTAGTCTGAATTTCTAGAGATACCCACAAGGCACAGACACCATCATCTCACAACACTTTAACCCCATAATGCACAGACTGCCTTATAATACTTTGCTGCTGTGCTCTTCTAGAGATACCCACAAGGTACAGACACCATCATCTCACATAGCTTTAGCCCCATTATGCAGACTGCATTATAATACTTTACTAGTCTGATTTCTAGAGATACCCACAAGGCTCAGACACCATCATCTCACAATGCTTTAACCCCATAATGCACAGACTGCATTATAATACTTTGCTGCTGTGCTCGTCTAGAGATACCCACAAGGCACAGACACCATCATCTCACAACACTTTAACCCCATAATGCACAGACTGCCTTATAATACTTTGCTGCTGTGCTCTTCTAGAGATACCCACAAGGTACAGACACCATCATCTCACATAGCTTTAGCCCCATTATGCAGACTGCATTATAATACTTTACTAGTCTGATTTCTAGAGATACCCACAAGGCTCAGACACCATCATCTCACAATGCTTTAACCCCATAATGCACAGACTGCATTATACTGCTTTGCTGCTGTGCTCATCTAGAGATACCCACAAGGCACAGACACCATCATTCTACAATGGCTTAACCCCATAATGCACAGACTGCATTATAATGCTTTGCTGCTGTGCTGTTCTAGAGATGCCCACAAGGCACAGACACCATCATCTCACAACACTTTAACCCCATAATGCACAGACTGTGTTATAATATTTTGCTTGTATGCACATCTAGAGATACCCACCATTCATAGACAACATCATCTCACAAAACTTTAACCCCATAATGAACAGATGGCATTATAATGCTTTGCTGTGCTGGTCTACATATACCCACAAGGCACAGACACGATCAACTCACAACGCTTTAACCCCATAATGCACAGACTATATTATGCTTGTATGCCCTTCTTAAGATACCCACAATGTACAGACACCGTCAACTCACAGCGCTCAAAACATATTTGAAATATTCAATATTTACTATGAAACATGAGACATGATAATACACTTACAGCCATCATGGTCAATCCGTAGATCTGGGCAATGCCTTATGCGTCTCCTTGTTGCTTGGTATCTACAAATTTAAGCACAGTACTATATTATTTGTATCAATTGAACATTTTGGCTTCTGTGTTTGCACAACACAATAATCACCCGATTTTAGCAGAATTTAAATGGCAGGCTGGGCAAACTGAGCATGGACAGCAACTGCAATTTGGTGTGCAACATCTATCTCCTCAAAGACAGCAATGACACTGAAGTCGAAAACAGCATAATCTGTCACATCAAAGTTATTATCCTGGCAAAATGAAAGGGCAAATGCAAATGCTGAGGCATCAGAAAACAAGAGAATTGCAGTTGGTGTAGGTGACACTGTCATCCTTAGTTTGGAACACATGCGCTGTGGGGTGTTACCGAACTAAGGGTTGAGCAACTTGTTACAAAGAGGGTTTAAATATTAATCTGCCTCAATTTATAATATAAAAGGACAAATAATCCATATATAAATGGTAGCTAGCCACTCACCTTGCTTCAAGCATGCACATTCCTTGCACAACAGCACCAACGAGTCTCTAACACTGTGAGTTGATCAAACTGGAGGGAAAAAGGAGGCTTGTGATTGATGAGCTTTTAGGACTTAAATGTGCTCTAAAATGAAATTTGCACTTTTTCAGTTTTGTAAGTCCCATGAAAGGATATACCCTGAAATACTAATTTCCTGAATCCTAGGTAAGTCAATTTAAGATGACATTCTCAAGCCAGAATAGCCTACATTTTAGGCAGTAGCTAATTACATATGCATGATGTGACATCAGGAGTTCATTGTTCTGACCAGGGGTCAAATGCAAGGGAATCACTGAGGCATGACCAAGAAACAAGGATGCTCAGCATCACAGCTTACCTGTTATTTACTAACAAAGTATGGGATATTCCTGATTTTTAGTGTTATTATTATGCAAGTATATGTAGTGTGACTTGTGAATGGTTGTTCACTTCCATTCCAGCAATTTGATGAAATACAAAAAATTAAATTTTAGGGCATCCTTAAACATTTCAACAGAAGCAGTATATTCTGACATAATTGAGATTTTATTTTTATTTTCAGTGTTTTATCATAGCTTTACTTGAGAAAATAAATGTTTGCATTACAAACTACAATTTATGTCACTTTATGGAATTAATTCTATCTAGTCTTTAAAATTACCACTGATATTTGAATATACACATGGATGTTAAATGTGAAATTCCAAAGTTTTTTTATTTTAATTATTTTTTACCTGGGTTTAATTTGTTAACATAACATGCTGCTGGTATAATTTTATATCTTACTTATTATGACATAGCTGTAATTGTTTGGTGTTAAATATGTCTTGAATTTCATTCAGTAACACTTTTGTATATTTTCTTTACAAAAGGTACATATGTTTTCTCAGTCAAAGCGTACATTTTCTGATGTTTTGTGCTCTAAGATTGCTGCTTAAGTTGACATTGCACTGTTGATTTAAGAAAAGCTGTGTTTTCATCTTGATTAAAGATTTTCTAACTTTATCTTTTTAAGTGATTATCATATCACTCATTAAATATACACGCAGGCTTCTTATCAGCAACAAAGGGCAGTGATGCATTCAACTAACTTTGCCTCGGGCATTTGTTGCTCCGCAATTAATCTTTGTAATTTTGCACTCATAGGCTGAGCATGCACACCTTTTGATATTGTAATGAACTATACAGTCATTCAGTCGCATGCCATGTTATCATGTTCTGCTCTGCCATAAGCAATAGAACCTGTTATCATATTTGGCTGTGCTAAAAGCCAATCAAAGCCTGTTATCATATTAAGTTGTGATGGGATGGCATAAGTTCTTAGATGTTACTAGTCTCAGAATTGTTCAATAGGAGGAAGCCAGAAACACCACAGTGTACAAGTTAATGTGCACATTGCAGAGTGACTGTAAACACTATGCAAAATATTGATGATAATATACAATAAACTGTGCCATATTGCTGGTTTAAAAAAAAATTGAGATTTTCTTTTTATTTTCAGTGTTTTATCATAGCTTTACATGAAAAAATAAATATTTACATTTCAAACTACAATGTATGTCACTTTATGGAATTAATTCTATCTGGTCTCTAAAATTACCACTGATACTCTATATTTGAATACACACATGGATGTTAAATGTGAAATTCCAAAGTTTTTTATTTTATTTATTTTTTACCTGGGTTTTATTTGTCAACATAACATGAGGTCTGTGTATGTTTTAGCTTAGCTTCATGAAAAATTATATTGAGCTGCTGGTATAATTTTATATCTTACATATTATGACATGGCTGTAATTGTTTGGTGTTAAATGTGTCTTGAATTTCATTCAGTAACACTTTTGTATATTTTCTTTACAAAAGGTACATAATGAAACTAAATTATTTTTGCTTGCTTAACAAAATCTGTCCAGTGTAAATGCACAATATATTTTCTCAGTAAAAGCGTACATTTTCTGATGTTTTGTGCTCTGAGATTGCTGCTTAAGTTGACATTGCACTGTTGATTAAAGAAAAGCTATGTTTTCATCTTGATTAAAATTTTCTAACTTTACTTTTTAAGTGATTATCATATCACTCATTAAATATACACACAGGCTTCTTATCACCAACAAAGGGTAGTGATGCATTCAACTAACTGTGCCTTGGGCATTTGTTGCTCCTCAATTATTCTTTTTAATTTTGCACTCATAGGCTGAGCATTCACACCTGTTGATATTGTAATGAACTATACAGTCATTTAGTCACATACCATGTTATCATATTCTGCTCTGCCATAAGCAATAGAAGCCTGTTATCATATTTGGCTGTGCTACAAGCCAATCAAAGCCTGAATTGTTCAATAGGAGGAAGCCAGAAACACCACAGTGAACAAGTTAATGTGCACATTACAGAGTGACAGCAAACACTATGCAAAATATTGATCCACATCGCAATTTTTGTTAAAGGGAAAATATTTATAACATTTTTTTATAATTTTCTCACCTTTGAATTCAACTGATATCAATACTAGCACCAAAGTACTTCACTTTTCTGGTACATTCAATTATATTTTTTTACAGTGCTTTTGATCTAGCTTTTTACACAGTACTGCTGATGAGTATGTAACATTAAAGCATTGTATACATGCAAAGTACAAACATTCACCCTTTCCTTTTTTCAGCGTTATTATTTTGCAAGTATAATTCTGCAGTGTGACTCTATAGGGTTGCTCACATCAATTCCAACACTTTGATGAATCAAAACAAATAAAAAATCCATTTTTAGGACACCTTTTACCATACCAACATTAGCAGTATACTCTGACATAACTTACACTTTTAATTTAATTAAATTTTCAGTTTTGTTAATTTGTCAACATGACATGTGGTCTGATTATGTTTAAATTAGCTCTGCATCAAAAATTACATAGAACTGCTGGTTTATAACGTATTTCCCTTTATAAAAAAAGTAAATGTTCAGTAACAAACTTGCTTATCATATCACTCTGATCAGTTCATTTTTGCCTCAAACAAGTATAACTTACACCTTGCATTATTATTCCCCCGTTAATTTTAAGAAATTAAATTTCATTTTATATGTGATATGAATACTCCTATTATTGTTAAAATTTTAAAAGCAAAATATGATTTTGTTAATTTTACATCTTACATATTATGACATGCCTTTAATTGTTTGGTGTAACCTGTTTCTTAAATTTCATCCAATAACTCAAACTATTTTGTATATTTTCATCACAAAAAGGTATATAGAAGAACCTGTTATTTTGCTAGCTTAACAAAATATGTCCAGTGTAAATGCACAATATATATTTCAAGTCAAGGAATACATTTTCCGATGTTTTGAGCACTCAGAATGCTGCTTAAGTTAAAGTTACTATGTCTCAAGATTAAGCATTGGCAAATAATAATATAAGCCAATACTACCTTCTTGTCCCATGCTATTTTTGCCATTTCATGTTCCTTTGTACACAGGAATTAAACTTTAAGGTACAATAAATAATATAAATAGAGTTTTTCATGCCATCAAAAACTCAATATGTAAACAAACCCAATGATAACATCACAATACTGAACATTGGTTGATGATGTCATATCCATTGTGTTTCCAATGTTTTGGTCTGGATTTTCTCTCAATGTAAGATTTTTATTTTTTTTTAAATTAATGTCTGATAAAAACATTAGTTCACCCAAATGGAGTGTGCCTTGATTAATAAAGGTTATTTTCAGCTATTTTATGGAGTCTCAGAAATTGACGATTTGACGGACAGTGCAGCTTAAAGTTGACATATTCTGCTCTGAATGGAAGCCTGTCATATTTGGCTGTGCTACAAGCCAATCAAAGCCTGTTATCATATTCAGCTGTGATTGGCTGGCATAAGTTCTTAGATGTAACTGGTCTGCTTGTGTGCTTTGTGTAGGCATTATTGTTCAATAGGAGGAAGACAGAAACACCACAGTGAACAAGTTAATGTGCACATGACAGTGACAGCCAACACTATGCAAAGTATTGATGATACTATACAATATACTGTGCCACATCACTGAATTAAAAAAAGAAAATCAAACCACACTCTGATGATAATAGAACAACAAATAAATTCACATAACAACTTTTGTTTAAGGAAAAATAGTAATAAAAAGAAAAAACCTAATTTTCTAACCCCTGAATTCCATTAGCAGAGACTGTGACTGGTGCTGTCTGTTTCTTTTATTTTTATTTATTTATTATTATTATCTTTTTTCTTTTTTAATAAGTGATTTGCTTTTATTTTAATTAACAGCTAGTTCATGTGTTCCTGAGGATTTTTTGGATTGATGTTGACACATGTTAAGATTAACTGTGTAAAAGTTTTCATTGTTTTTTAAAACAGAATGAATGTGCTTGCATGTGTAGCATATTATAAGTGATAAGTTTTTTTAGGTGATCTGAGTTGCATGTATAGTAGTTTATGGTTAATGGCTTTGCTATGTTATCTAATATTGCTTTTTATTTTACTATTACACAATAATTTTTATCAATTAACAGCATGAAATAATAGTTTTTTTTTGGTTTTTTATTTATTGTGTATTAACTGCTTGAAAGTGTGCATGTTCTGATATAATAAATCTTTTCATAAGTGACTTTTGAGTTGTGTGTAGCATATTATAAGTGATAAGTTTTTTTTTTGGTGATATGAGTTGCATGTGTAGTAGTTTATGCCTAATGTCTTTGCTATGTTATCTAATATTGCTTTTTTATTTTACTATTACACAATGATTTTTATCGATTAACAGTATGAAATGATAGTTTTTGGTTTTTTATTTATTGTGTATTAACTGCTTGAAAGTGTGCATGTTCTGATATTAGAAATAAATCTTTCATAAGCGACTTTTGGGGTATTTATTAAACTTGATTTAATTTTATTTTTAGTGTGCCATTGGTTAAACTAAGACAATGAGTTGCTTTGTATTTTTTAGTATACCATTGATAAACTATGACAATGAGCACAAGACAATGAGGGTGCTGTCAAAAAACCAGGTGTCCAAAAGTTTTCATAACTACTCTTAATTGCATTTATTAAATATGCTTTTAGTATATCAGGGCTGGACTAAGACAATGAAAATAAAGCAATGAGGCTCTTGACCACCAGGTGTACAATTGGCAGTGTATAGTGCTCTGAGGCATACGCTAAAAGTCAGCCAATGATAACTGGTTATCACTGAGTGCCTGAGGTGTTTGACAAGCAGGAGTCAGTCTTCATTCTGATGAATGCTGCTGCTGACTCAACACATACTGGATAATATAGCATACAAAGAATTATGCTTACAACACTAATACCATTCCTCTGAGCTTTGCGGTGAATGTCATTGCTAACTCAGCACTACTGGTTAATATAGCATGTGTGTACTTGAGAATAAATAAATAAATAAAGAATTATAAAGACACACAAGTCAAAAAAAACAAATGCACCTTACAAGTGAGCTTTGGACAACTTTTCCATTTAAACAATGAAAAATACACTGGCACAAGCCTGTCATCATTGTTTAATAACAGTATTTGGTTATCATAATTGAATTGAATTGAATTGAATTGAATTGAATTGAATTGAATGAAAAAGCAATTCACTCTTAACAACCCATCTTTAAATATTTATTTGTACATCATTACATTTGGCCTGGGGGTTTTCTTGGAGATGCTGGACGTATACTGAACGTCATCTCAACCACTAACGCCTGAGGGCCTTAACACCTGTCAGCGTTTGGACATAAATGCTTATAGCCGGAGGGCCCTGCAGGATCAGAGGCTGGTAGCCTGCGGCACCTGCAGGGATCCTTTGATCTCATAGCCTGAGGCGCCGGCATTCCTTTGGCCCTATCTTGGTACTTAAGTAGTCATATAAGCTACATTTTTTGTTCATCCATTGCATATGCCAGAACTAGGTAATTATATATTATAAGTGTCTACTATGGAGAAAAGTGTGGTCCAAGAAAATATTTGTTACTTTTGCTGCTTCACGAGACTGCCCCTGTTTCTGACCAACTAAACATATTGCTCAAATTTTGTAAAAATTGAAGAATATTTAGAGGTTGCTGCCAAAATTCCCTTTTATACCTAAGGTGGTAATGGAAACCCAATGGGAATAATATAAGCTGGTCAACGTCCATACTTTTGTAACATTTCTAGTCACTCCTGCTTGCTCATACATTCAGTAGCCTGTGCAATTCTAGTATTTCTTTGCAATAGTTTTCCTTAGGTGGCCATTTCAAGTTAGCTATCCATGCCATTTTGTGGCATCACTGATGAAGTTCTCAAAACAGGCAACTATATATGACAGATAGATAGATACATCGATAGACAGATAGGTAGATAGATAGACAGATAGATAGATAGATAGATAGATACACAGATAGACATATACATAATTAGACAGATAGATAGATAGATAGATAGATAGATGGTTAGATGGTTAGATAAATAGATAGATTGTGCATCAGCGACTTACTGACTGACTAATATGTTTATAGATAGAACAAAAGAAAAAGAAAGAAAAAAATATATTGAAAGCAAGGTAGAAACAAAGGTAAGATAGCCAGATAAAAAGATAGATAGAAAGATAGAACAATTAGATCGAAAGATAGATATTAAGATAGAAAGAAAAGTAGAAAATAGACCTCCAATAGCTTGATTCACTAACAATTTGGAAATTATCTACTTCAGAGATAACATTTGCGAAATCCTACCTTGTTGTTTCTCAGAAACTCTGTTGCCACTGACTGAAAGGCTTTCTAAGCTTTATTTTCTTTCCTATGCAACAGACGATCAAAAGTATCATCTCTAAGACGTTATCCGATCTGTGGACCGACAAAGATGCCTTCCTTAACTTTTGTTTCACATAGTCATTCAAATTTTTCATAGAGATATTTTTACAAAGTTCTTCATTAGGCCCCGCTTATTATGTGAAGGTGGTAACAAAAGTGTGTGGGTGTCAATAAGGGTGGGATGTTGGGCATTTTTCTTTCCTGGCTGCCGTGACTTTCATAGTGGCCAGTCTTTCTTAACATCATGGGAATCCATGGCTCGGCTGTCCGGTTCACAGAGAAAACCGCAGTACTTTGTACATCCACCATCATATAACTGGAACAGATGGCAAAACATTGCCATTGTGCATTAGAACAGCTTTTAGACTGGTTTATGAACAATCTCCATTCATTTGGATCATAAGTGATGTTTAGGGCTGCCATCAAGCCATTGATACCATTGCAGTAAACCAAATCACCTTCCATTAAGAAAAACTGAACCAGATCCTTTTGGCGATCACGGAAAATGGAGATCCGGACATTACTCTCAAAGAGGTTCCACTGTTGTAGTCTGGAGCCCCACAGCTCTGCTTTACTCTTAGACAGTTCCAAATCATTGACCAGGTTATTTAGTTCATTCTGTGATATGAGGTTCAGGAGCGGAATATGGTGGCCTAAAGTCTGGGTCAGCTGACCTTGACATGTGTTACAACAATAATGTAGGGCCCAACTCTTGTCTTGATCCCCTATTTTGCAGCCAAAATAAAGGTGGTATGCTTTTTTTACCACTGCAGTTATACTGCGCTTTCGCGATGCAAAGGTTACCTCACCACAAATATGACAAGTTATTTGCATTGTTTACACAGTTTCCAGGCATCTCTGCATCCTGAGTTCAAAAACTTGAGAAAGTTCCCTAGAAATATCAGGCACTGATAATGTTTACAAGCTGCTACATGTAACTTGAGAAGCATAGATAAATGTGTGCCAATGCTCATGAAATGTCGCAACATGCATGCATTTTGTCTGCTTCCAAGACACATATATGTCAAAAAGAGCATGTTCTGTCAAAACTCTGGCCAAGATGAATGTATTCTAATGTGCAGACAGTGTTTTGAGGTACAACTGATAGCCCAGAGACAAACATTTCCTTTCAATTAATACCCATTCTCTCATTAATTTGCATAGAATTAAAATGTTGACTGCTGTATCTTGAAAACTACAGCCAATTAGCACTTTTGACTTAAATGACCTAAATTTGGTAAAGTTTTATTACTTTATTCCGGAAGCATTTTGCTTGTAGACCAGTGTATTGAAAGGCATCAAGCACACAGACACAAAGAAAGCTTTCTGGCACTGCTTTCTGTGGAGTGACAAAACTAGAATTGGAAATATATGGGCATGGTGATCTAATGTAGGTGTAACAGATTATGGATGGTGTGACATACACATGATATAGATTTGACATTTAAAATCCCAGTATGCTGTGTTGAACATGATTGATTTAGCCTTAAATAAACAGGGCTAGCTTGCAGCAAGTGAGCCTGGAAACCTTATTAAAGATATACTGTGAGCACTGTAGCTTTCATAGTGAAGAGAATTGAGGATATTGGCACAAATCAAAACAGAAGAAGTGGTAGGCCCCAATCAACAACTCCAGCACCAGTGAAGTATATTTGTGTGACCAGCTTGCTTGACAAACGACTCTGTGCACCGCAAATACAAGCCAAAGTCAACGAGATCCACAATGTAAAAGTGTCTACCTCAACTGTGCAAAGAAGACTGAGGGAAGCTGGCCTAAAAGACTGCATTTCAGCGAGAAAACCTTTGCTAGTCCTGTGAATAAGAAAAAGAGACTTCATTGGGCAAAAAAAAACATGGGAAAATGCACCTCCCACCTTTATCAGAACTACCTGAAGAAGAAAGAATGAGAAGGAAGACTGGAAATCATGAATTGGCCAGCACAGTCCCCAGTATAAATCCCATTGAACTGGTTTGGGGTGAAATGGATCAAAAAGTGAAGGCAAAGCAACCGACCAGTTGTGCACACCTCTGGACACTTCTTCAACAAAGCAGGAATGAACTCTCAGAACAGTATTTAATGTCCCTCATTGAAAGAATGCCTCAAATTGGTTCTGCTGTTATAGATGCCAGAGGTGGCTACTTTGATGAATGTAAAGTTTGACATATTTATTGTTCTAATAAACATAGAAGACAGACTCTGTCTTTCTATCTGGTGTTTTTGGCAACTACAGTAAGTAGTAATACTAAGTTTTAATGGAAGCATATTAATAAAATCTGAAGGTGTCTAAATACTTTTGATTTGTAGTGTAGTTACAAATTATTAGTATTATTGTTAAAAACAAACAATATCATTTATTGGCCAACAGGACTCATTATCTGATTTTTACATCAACTATGTTGAATACTGAATTATGGTCCTCACATGCAAGTTATGACAAAATTGTCCTTTGTAGCAACAAGGGCAACTTATATTGCTATATCAGTTTGTAAAAGCAGTCTGACAATTAATTAAGCCCATTTGTTTGATAATTTAATTCTCCATAGGTCACTCTGCACTCAACTATCATTATGCTTGCGATGTATCACACTGTCTTCTTTATTCTTGGATAAGGCAATGAGAGGTGTCATAGGAAATAACTGACATTATGTCTCACATTTAATGTTTAGTACTCACCAGGGGGAATTGAAAAACAACAGCTTGATCTGCCATCTAGTGTTACTTGCTAAAAAAAAAAAATTTCACTACAAAGCTAACACACAAGATCATATTTATAGATTTTTTGATGCAGACCTTCAATTTAATAGTAAATTTCATACTTCTTATACAAACCAAACCAAAAAGATATTTTCATGAAATCATGTGATATTTTGTAATATTGATAGACACTTAAACAAAACACAAAATGCAATATAAATTGAGATGATTGTTTAAAAACTTAAATAAATAGCGATTAGATATAGCTTCTTGGGGCTTGATTTTGTTTGGACCAATACATGAAATGTGCATATCCAAGCTGTATATCGCAAATATATAATATTACATATTTTTAAGACACTTGGGCTTTATTTCGTCAATATTGGGTCTTTGGTGTCCATACATTCATTAATTTTGGTTAATCTATTTCCTTTCATAATGATAATACAATCAAAGGTACTTCAACATTTACACGACTGAACCGATCCATGCATTCCTAGATTTTGGGTAACCATGTCATATCTTACACTCAATCATGACAAATCATTTCTGCAGTGTATCAGGTCATACATGATGCCCAAGTCATTAGGATAAAATAATATAAGATAAAGTTTATCTACAGTCAGACAGGAATAAAACAGTAAACATAAGTAAAACTTTTTGCTCTCATGAAATGATCAAATGAAAAGTACAATGAGCAGTGAGATGACAAATAAAATAAATAGCATGAAGTTAAGTTAAAACCATTGATAGAGCATATCAAACCAAAGCATCATTACATAGGCACAAGAACGCAGTTATAAAAAAAATGATCTGATATTTCAAATAGATTACTGATTCGTTATGGTAGCGTTCCATTAATATATTTGTAGAAAATGTTCGGGACTGATGGTTTAGTTAGATCTTCAACCTTCAGTATATTAGCTTTTTTATAAATTTCAGATAGTCTTACTCTTCTTCCAATGTTAAAAATCAATCTAAAAGATATATTTTTATTTTTTTCTTATCTGCTTTACGTGTCTATCTTTCAACATTGATCCCTTGGTACTAATTGCATAATTTAGGTGGCTTTGAACATTTGCCTGACATATTAGTATCTAACCCTGTAGTACATTTTAGTTTTAGTTTTTTGTCAATACAGTTTATATGTGAAGGTCCCGTTCTAAAAATGTGTCTACAGTAATACCTATTTAATATCCCTCACATGACTTATTTCTTCCAAACTGAGTTTCTGGTTGCCTATGAAGTTTGGCATATTTCTTATTAATCGAAATAATATAAGAAATGTGAAAAACTTCATAGGAAGCCTGAAACTCAGTAGGAAAGAAATAAGTGGTATCCGTGATATTAAATTTTGACAATGAGAATTATAGCAACACTTGATATCAAACAATTGACTTTATTTCTCACATTCAAAATTGATAATACAAAAAATGTAATATGTGTAAATATAGATACCAAATCAAATATATAGGGGAAACATTTGCTTTTACTTACAAAGCACATTCAGGACAGGCATCAGGCAACATTCGCACTTGTCTTACAAATCCGTGCAGGCCATTCTGAGTGTTCTTCAGAACTTGGTAGAGGGAACAACATTATCTCTATTTAACGCATTTAATTCCGTTCAATGATCAAAATTAATATTTTAGTTGTTTTAACCACAAATCTTGATCAACAAATAGAGATTGATTATAATTACATTAATACTACCAAATTATAATTTTCTTTTGCTCTCAGAGGCATATAATCAGTAATTATACACTTGTTATTCATATTTATTTTATATTTGGCGGATGTTGTGAGTATTCTCTGAAAAATTGAGGCAAATCCATTGAGCTGTTTTTATTCTATAACAAAATAAACGGCAGACAAAAATGATTACCAATGATTACTTAGTTTTGCGTCAGTCTCTCACGTAGCTGATTCCAAAACAGTTCTTGTCCTTGAGCATCTTGGGTATGCTCAAGAAAATTAGAGTTTTCTTGTCTGCTGTAAATTATTTGACGAATCAATTTTGTTGATTCATCCCAAGGTATGTGATCTTTTAAAATGAATATCACTGTACTCTTGCCTCGGTCCAGAGCTAATTTCAGCTCAAAATCACACCAGTTACTTTTTGCAAAGCCAAGTGTTAATAAGCAGATGACCAGTTTGCTTTGATCAATGGCATCCACTATAGTTTTGAAAACTGGTTCTCCAGGAAGACAGTCTCGCTTTGCAATACAAAGTTTTCTCCCCCATATTTTCTCAACTTTTTCACAGAATTCTCTACTGACCCATTCATAATCATCATTATCATGTGCCATAAATGCATCATACTCATAAGTGTTTTCTAATTCAGCCAACATGTTGTAACTTAATAAACCCAAATTTGATTTGATGCGTTTTGAATAGATCCTCCATCGTCTTTTAGCTACGTAATATTTCAGAAACAGTGTCCATTTGTTTTTGTATGCAATTGCCATTATTAGACCAATCACAAAGACTGTACCAAGAGCAATGCACAAGGGCATTAACCACTTGTAGCAAGATATTCGCAGATGATCTATGTTTATGTTAAGAATCCTTGTTGAATTGTCTCGGTATTCACACGTAAGTGAATCTTTGTCAACTATAGTAATGTTGGTTGCTTGAACCCATCTGATGAATGGTAGAGCATTACAATCACAGGTCATTTGGTCACTTTTTACATTCAAAACAAGTGAAGGATGCTTGTTTAATTCCTGGATGAATCTCTCACTCAAATAAGGAACCTTGTTCCAACTGATATCAACTTCTTGCAAGGAACTTGCATCTGCGACGTTCAGATATGTGGATGAAATGGAATTGTGAGCCAGTAATATCTTCCTAAGCTTTGTGAGGTTAGAAAAAGCTTCTTCACCCATAGTAGAAATCCTGTTGCCTTGCAATGATATTCTTTCCACTCCGGGTATATTCTGGAAAGGGTTTACCAAACTGGCGACCGAGTTGTTATCAAGATTAATGGCAACAAGATTGGGCAACAGTGGAAAAATTGTTTCTATGGAAGAAATCTGGCACAAATTTGCTTCAAAGAGAGCCAAGTTTTGAAACTTCTTCAAATTTTCAAACAAGTCCATTTCAGGTGCAGAAGACATCGTTGATAGATTGAGATACTGAACATTATTCAATTGATTTATTTCGAGGTTGAACAAACTTTGTATTACAGTTGGTTGGCAGTTATCCAAGTATAGAGACTTAACAGATGGTGGCAAATATTTGAACAGCAACTTATCAAATGTGTCCCTTCGATATGAAGGAGGTATTTTCAATAATGTCTTTTCTCTTTGCTTCAAATTGTATGGAGTCAGCAAATTGTGAGAGGTGCCATTGCCATTTGAAGGAGATTTATTATCTTCACTCTTTTTCATATTGTCCAAGCCTGCTCCTACAGGAAATTTAGGAGTGTATTGATCATTCATTGGGAAGTAAAGATGATCTTCTAAGTGTATTTCATCTGGTTCACACATTTCCTTCTCAAATGTTTGTAATGGGTATTTTTGATCCTTGAAATATGGCAGAGCAACGGTGACTAATTTGCTGTTATTAAATATTGCTTCAACTCTTTCAGGCACATGTGGCTCGCTGTCATCAAACTGAATAAATGAGTGGCCAAGAACAATTACCTCTGCATTTGCCAGGGTTTTTATGGTGTCTGTGTTGAAGAATACATTACCAATTTGTCTCATTGAAATTCTTTTCAGATTATTCAAATTAGAGTGGGCCAAACCATAGTAATAATAATCCCCTACTTCTGCACCACGATACCCAATCATATCCATTGACAGAGTCTTCAGTGACGGCTTTACCATGTTAAAAAGAACAGGTAAGAGAGACACATATTCGAAATATGCATTGCAGGCTATATTCAAGTATGATAGCGATTGTAGTTGCCTTAAAACAGTTTGGCACATTCCTGTTAGTCCTGCATTTCTAAGTGAAAGCCTTTTTAAGGTAATGTTTAGAAGTGGTGAGAAATAATTACATGGCAGGGAACCCATTGAACTACCAGTTCCCACAAACATAAGTGTTTTCAATTTGCTCATGTACTCAAAACCATCAAGTGAGTTTTGATTTGCAGGCAAACCAGTTATTGCAATTGCTTGTAAATTTTTCAAATCCTTACAAGCACCACTAGGATACTTCTGTATGATGCGATTTTCACAATCATTGCTAGCCATGTTCAATGTTTCCAATGACTTCAAATGATGAAAAACACCAGGTGGATATGCATCATCACCTAGACACATATTATTGTGACCAAGATGCAGGAATCTCAAATTGGTCAATCCTTGGAAAACATTGACAGGTAATGATGATATTCTGTTGTATGAGAGACTAATAACTTTGAGTTGTGTAGCTCCAGCAAATTCGTAATTCTGTATCCCATCAATGTTGTTATTATCTAACAAGACTTTGGTGACCTCTGGAGGTATTTTTGGAACTGAAGATAGCTGGCGGTGGCGACAGTCAAGAGTGGCACCATCTTGAAGACAATTGGTTGCAAAAACTGGAACTGGTGTCATTGTCACATCAGGCAGGAAAGCAAGGAGACATACAAGAGCCATAATGAATCTGAAAACTGAAACAAGACAATAAAATCCTATAAATGTATTACCACTGTGTTACTTGATCTAACCAAAACATTGGATGGTCACATTCTGATCTAAAATTAGTTAATATACTAATAATAACATAAAATGCAAACTAAATTCATTTTCTGCAATATTTTATAGAAAAGATGAAAAAAAAGTAGACATATGTTTTTTAGACAAACATTCATGTATAAATGTGTAAATTACTTGCACAAATTCTGTAATGGATATGATTACAGAAATACAACTACTGATTATACAGTAATTGAGACAAAAACAATGATATCACAGAACTAGAGAAATGCCAACAAAGTTAAAATAATAATGACTAGAATTTGTAATTATAATAACTAGAATTTGTAATTATAATGACAACAATTTGTAATTATAATGACAGTAATTTGTAATTATTAAGACAATAATTTGTAATTGCATTTGAACAGAGAACTCAGTTATAGTTCTGTATTACTTTTCACAACTCACTTTGTACAATGCCTGTTAATGTAATTGTCAATGATAAGTGTTTGGCATTAGTACTGTCAACCTCACAAATTAATTGATCTGATTTTGTGCATTTACAGTTTTGGCAAGCCTTTTCAAATTCAGGTTGAACCTTTTACAACTCTTATCACTACCTCAAGCCACATGTCATTTTATGTCTGGGAGGATTGGAGCACGAAAAATTACAGATTTTCTCAGTTCCTCTACGCCTGGTACATTTTCATCCAAAGGCGAAGACCTAATTCTCTTAACCATGGCCTGTTGTAGAGAATGTGGCATCGGTTTAATATTACTTGCTGGGCAATCAGAGTGTGAACAAGTGAGTGTCAGTAATGGTAAGATGCCTGCATCAATAAAGTGGTCACCTGTAAATGTTCAAACCTAAAATGGTAAGTATAATAAAAACTAAACAATAACAAAGTGTTTTATCTCAGTGTATTATATTTATTACAAACTGTAGCTAAAATAACATGGGATAATACATGTCCATGATATATACAAATACAAATTTCTGTCTGTCTTTGAAAATTGTCAACCATATTAGCAATGATTATGGTTAGATTTAAAGATATTTGCAAACCAAATTCTTGAGTTCTGGCAATATACGAGGCCTATATACATTACTTCTAAACTTAGAGTCATAAAATTAATTCTTACATTTTCATGGTTCAAATATTTACATATCAATGATAATACTAATACCAAAATGATTATCATGCGTGATAATTTTCATTGTACATTCCACACAATGAGGCACATCAAAGTTAAATGTATACATAGTGTTATTGGTTTTACTATCTTTTCATATGGATTTATATTATATGATATCGGTATAACTATTTGCATATAATTTATGTATATTTACAATTATTTTGCACATACTGCCGCAACAAATTAAATGATTTTACAGAAATTGAGAGCATTGTCATCTTTATATTATTGTTTATAGAGTTGTTTTTTTATTATTGTCAATCAGGGTCCTCTTAAAAGGATAGGATAAACACATTTAAAATTATGTGAGTCAATGTGATACTTTAGAAACAAAAAGTGGAGCAAAGTACCTGTCCTTAAAACATTTGTGACCTTATCAATACACTCATTGACATTATGGTATAAATGCGTCATCAAACAAAGGTTGTATAGACCGTAATGGAGCTCCTCTTCTTGCTTTTAAAGTCCCTAGTTACATGTCCATGTTTAGTATCTTATGTACAGTATATATACTACATTTTTTTATTCATTTGCCCTGCATTTTTGACCAAAATTATCGAGTCATGAGTGAAATGTTTAAATTAGATTGCTTAATCATGTGCTTTACCCCATCTCAACAAGAGAAACCTAATCAATGTGACTCTATAGCCTTACAGGATCAGATTCAGGTATTCCAGTATTCACATTAACTTCAATAAAGCTTTTCAGTTTGTCCCAGCAAACTTGTCTTTCTGAATCAGATTCTCCATACTCAATATGATTATAGAAATGAGTGATTCTACTGATGTATTTATGCTCATTCGGATCAACTTGCTCTTTGCATAAGAAAAGAACTGATTCCTCTCCTTTAGCCAAGATCATTTCAAGCTCCCAAAGACAAACACCATCTTCACAGAAGTTAGGTGTAATCACACACATACAGACAGCAGCTGCATGTAAGGAAGCAACTGATGATATCTTAGGGTTTCCCATGTCAATGTCACGTCTGCGTGAAAAAGTAGAGTAACCCCATAAATCTTCGAGTCTTGGTACAACTTCTTCATAAAGCCAGTCTGTATCTTCAGCAGCACAAGATATGTACACATTTGGTGTATCATCTCTACACAGTTCTTCTAAACTTCCATGTCCACTGGTTCTTAGCACTTCACTCCTGTTTTGCCGTAAATGATCTATCATGATATAATATCGGAATTGAATTCTGTAACGATTCTTGTACATGAGTCCCAAAACAATGACAACAAAAGCAGTAGGAGCCAGTGTAGCCAGCACAACTGAAAGATGTGTTCTTGTCATGAAACATGTGAAGGTCATCCAAGTCATGTCTATGTCAGCGATCATGTTACCTTCTGCACATGTCATAGTATCACGGCTTTGAATTTGTACTTCAGTGGTCTGGAACCACCTGATAAATGATAGAGACTGGCAACTGCAATCAAATTTGTTTCTGGACATATCCATCCATACTTCATGTTTATTAACAAGTTCATCAACTGATTGCATGAAAGCCTCACTTACTGAAGTAATAAAATTTCGAGAAATGTCAATGCTTTTGATGGCAGGTGATCCACTTAAGTCTAGATTTAGAGTAGTGAGATAATTTTGATTTAATTTTATCACTTCTAACAAAGGTAGATCTCTGAATGAACTTTGCTGAATATAATTAATGTTGTTATTGCCAAGGTCAATATGCTTAAGCATTCTCATTAAATCAAATGGGGACACTTTTGCTTCTTTTGTGCCAATATTCCTCAAGTTATTTCCATTCAGTAAGAGTTTCTGTAAATTTGGATAGTTCAATGGCTTCCTTGCAAAGTTGTTAAAACCACATTTGCGTGCATCCAATATTTGCAAATTGGTCATATTTCTCAGCGTTTCAATTCGTCCAAAAAAATTTGAATTTGCAACGCTAACATATGATAGTTGATTTAAGGGATTGAACTGGAACTGGAACACATCCATCATGCCAAATGTGAAGTGTTCAAAGTAGATATAATGAAGGGATAATGGTAAGTTTCTCAATAGTAATTGACCTTCTTCATAAGGCGCATCTGGATCGAAATCATTGTGTTCTGGAGCAATAGATGGGAAGACATCTTCTGGTCGTTTGCGGAAGAATATATTAGGTTCATCATGAATATTATCTGAATCACAAAACTTGCCGTAAAATTCCTTTTCACTGAATCCTACACCTCCAAAATAACTTAAGTCAGCTGTCTCCATCTTAGTCTTGTTGAAAAATTCAATCAGTTTCTCCACATTCTGAGGACTATAGTTCACGTATATCATATTTGCTGGGAATCCAAGATACTGCAATTTTGGCAAACTTAGAAAGAACTCAAAATTTCTAAAATATAGATGTCCTGTGTTCATGAACCGTGCTGACAAGTTTTGCAGGCCATGCCAAGAACTAGAATATTTGTACTCTGATAGGTCAATTTCTCCTTCTCCTGCTCCTGTCCTGTCTATGATTAAAGTTTGCAGTGTACACTCTGGTAATTTGTTAACAGCGTCAGTGATATTGCTGTAATACAAATTCTTATTACAAGCGAAATTAAGGTACTTCAATTCCTTCAGTGGCTGGAGAGCTTGTGGACAAATCTTTGTAATGCCAGAATTTCTGAGGGATAACATTTCCAGAGACACATTTGACAATGTCTTAAAAGTGTTACAGCCCAAAGTTCCTCCATTATTGTTAAGACCATCAGAGCCAAGAATCATCAAATAGTTCAGATTGGTCAGGTCCTCAAAAACTGGGCCAAGATCGGCATCTTTGACGAAATGCATGGAAAGCTGCTGTAAACTTTTTAACGGCTGAAATGCTTCATCTGGATAACTTTGAATAAAATCCTTGCATTGATTATTCACCAACTGTAGAGTTTTAAGATGTGGTGTGGCGTTAAATATCCCATTGAAATTGGAGTCACTGATACATAATTTGTTTCTTCTAAAATCCAACTCGTTAAGATTTTTCAGTCCCCTGAGTGCATTTCGACTTATGTGGCTGATTTGATTGTTGTTCAAGTACAGGTTTATCAATTTTGTTAAGTTTAAAAACACATCGTCTTTGAGTGATGTTAAGTTGTTCTGAGCTAAATCAAGGGTAGTCACTTTGCCATCTATTTGCTTTGGAACATCTTTCATTCCACACCCTCGGCAAGTATATGTTGTGTGATTCGTGTTGTATTTACAGCAGGTGTCAGCACTTGTGTCTCCCTGGTGGATTCCTTCCAAAATGTAAACCAGCAATAGCCAAACGGACAGGTTTCCTGAAGGAGCAGAAATATATTTTACTGATTTTTCATGGAGAATTTGAATATTGTTTATTATTGTCCATTGTATTATCAATGACATTAGGTAAGTATTTAAATCACTGCAAAATACATTGTATAAACAATAAAAAATAAATGGAGGAACTTTTTCAATTAAAAAGATATAAAATAAAAAAACATTTAGCATTTTTAAACAGCCTAGCATGTGTGATGCATGGATCATTAAGGTCTTCTATTGTTTTTGTGTTTTTTATTTCAATTCCTGTAAACTGCTGTTTGAGAATGATTTTTGCATCACACTTTAAGATATTGATGCAGAATCAGTTATTGTAGTTGTTTTGTGTTCAACTGCCGATGCAGCAAACAGTCGTTATGATTTGAGATGCCACTTATCATGTAATGGAATCAGTAATCCTGGCTACAGTCATACATTTGTTTAACAAATTGATAACTTTCAGTCAGAACATCAATATTCCCATTTTATTACTTAAATCAATTAAATATATGGTTTCCTGTAATATTATATGGTAATTTCAGGATTGTAATAATTAGCATTCTTCATGAAAGTGTTTGATTTCTTCTGAGAATGTCAGAAGTGCAATGTTACTAAACAATATTCATATGACAAAACCTGCCTGGTGGAATTTCAGCTCTTAAGATTCTTTCAAAAGTTTTCTGTTACCTTACACAAACAGTTTTTCTTCAATTTCCACTTCATTCTAAAAGCTTGACATTGTGGATACAATAACATAGCATTAAAAACATCAATGAATATGGTGAACCTCCAAGTTGTATTACCCATTTGGCATCCGGGTCCTTTTTATTGGAAAATAAGTATGATAAGGGGAAAAAAATGATGGTTCTCTAAAATAGGCTACACTTGTTCCATATCATTTTTCTTTTGTGCATCAATTGTTTATCAAAGGCTGAGTTAACTGCTGTAGTAAACATTTTGCAGTTGCTATATTTGGATTTTAAACATGTATGAAAGTTTGCGCTGGGGTGTATTTTTTACAAAGTGTGAAACTTAACAAAACTAAAAAGTTAACTATATTTACATTATTTGGTTTATAAACTTGCTAAATGGTTCAATGATAAAATCCACTTCACATTTTTTGGTCAAAATATTGCTATGCATTCTTTCAGTAATTATGCATTTTCCATCATTACTATGTTTTGACAATTTCCCTGTGTCGAACTGAAGTTTGACAACAAAGGTTTGTACCCTGCTAATGGATGTTGAATACATGAACATCAATCTCTGTATGTTACGCTATTCAGGTGTGTACAGGGGTGAGCTCATTTCTGTTGTACTTTATTTTTTCAATCAGTGATTTTCATTCAGTGATCCTACATAGTAAGATTATTCCTATCATGAACATATTACGTGGCTTGTTGAACATTATAATTCACTATAAGCATAAACTCACTCCTATATCAAAATAATATATATACATTTTGTATCATGGACTAAGAATATTTTTTTTTTCTGCGACCTGTGGTTATTCACAGAAAAGAAAGTTTATGAACTTAATCAGCTGTTAATGAAGAAACTAAAATGGTTTCCGGTTTGAGAAAGGGCAGAAATCATGATGAGAAAAGTAACATACAGTGAGGGTTAATGCCATTTAGTTTAAAAAACTAACAGTAAATTGAAGTAGTTTATTCTTGACATTGGTCCAATTTTAACCATCCCATGCTTTGCACGATGATACTGATAAAAAAATTGAGCATATGCTAATACAGTACAACTCATTGAATCTGGCGCAGTTTTGCCGTCTCTAGCTATAGCATATATATATATACATTTGTAGTTATTACCCCCATATTCTGGAGTTAACTCACATTTTTCTTGCTTCTATCTCTCCACTGAGCTAACTTATATTCCACTAATTTGTTTGATTGTTTATTTTTATTAACTGAGCTGCTGGGTGGCCTAACGGTTAAGACATTTGCCAATTCTACTTTGGCCAGCTCTGTTTAAGGTCCCGAGTTTAATACCCAGTCCCGGCACTCTTCATGAGCTACATATCAGCTGGATGTCGATCGCATGAGACATTAAACTGGAGGTGTCTTGTACTCAGTGTCTATGCTGAGGCAAATGTAACGCCCGCCCTCCTGCCTATCGGACGAGCACTTAACAATTTTAATGATGCCTGTGTGCTATGTGGGATTTGCTGAGGGTTTAGCTGCAGTGCAGCCTATGTTTTTTCAGGTAAATATTTGAGAGTAGTACTTACCAATCATAATTGGCGATGCTTTGAAATCTGAATGATCTTTTTTGTAGCCTTTTTTCTGCAATTAAGAAATGTTATGATCATTATGAATATGCCTTTGATAATATACAGTAATAATGCAATTACATAAATGCAACTAGCATGGATATAATTTCTTCATCTAATAACTATATCTCCAATTAAACAATTTGTCAGATACACTGCATGCATACTTATTATGCAAGTATGTTATTGTTCAATAATTCTAAAAGTTAACAAGCAATGATGTATGCAGTGAATAAAAAGCTCTACCCCAGCCAAGCACTTTAGACGATAGCAAAAGAATCCTCATCATTTATGCTTAATGTGAAATAAAGCAAAATTGATGAAATTTCAGTGTTCACAATTATTATGCAAATCACAACCGCATCACTTTTGCCACTTTACTTTTGGAAAAATTGTGGAATGATAACTTGTTGAATAGCAAGACAGGGATGGAATAACATCTAGGACAGCACCTAAAACAGTTTTAATTGCATCTTTTTTATTAACTTTTTCAAAATAAGCAGTAATACCATGTCACTATTTCAGTATTGTTGGTATCTTTTTCAATTCAAAAGTGGGATTAAGTCGATGTAAATTTTTTCCAGTCCCAGTTTTGGGCTAAGAAGGTAAAGTGACCCCCTGCAGCCTCGTCATGAACATCCTTTTCTTACCCTTATTGGACGGTTTGTGGGTTTGTCTCTTGTCATTTTGGTGTAATCCCTTAGAAATGAGCCTACCCATTGAATAACAGTAATGCACTCTGTATAGGTCATATCAACACATGTTATTTCAGATCAATTACTTCATATTTTTGTTTCTGGGATAGAGGGATTGACCTTTTAAAGTATCAGGTGAACTCTGCTATCACAATCCACAAATGGCTGTGCAACTATATGGATGGAATATATGTATTTCCCAACCGTACTGAACTTCATAGGCAAAAGCAATGTTTTCTATTTTATACTGATGGACACTTCAAATACAGATCCATTAATATACTTGACTGTCCTTGATTTACCTTTCATTTGTGCATAGTATCATTAAATGGTCAAATCTTATCGATTTGATGCTTGGAATTATGTTGGGTACCTAATAGCCAAATCTGGAGGTCAGACTTGGTTTATCGATTCCGCAGTGAATATGAACTCATTAAAATGTAGAACAAGCTTGTCCATCCTTCTAAAATGCTAAAAATAATTGCAACAAGAGCTAAAAAGGATGTTGGAATATTATTGTTGAATGTTTTGTGCAGTTTGGATAAATATATACAAATAATACAAATGTATTTGTTTGTTACACCATATGAGAATATTGTGCGACTTAAACTAGAGGTACATACATTAGAGTTTCAAATTTGTGTTTGCTCTGCTCTTCTGATATGCTTTTTACAATATTCAATGATATATTCCAAATTTCATCAAACTTTCTGGTTATGTCTGTCTGACTAATATACTTGCATAATAAGTATGCACACCTAAATTTGACCAAATATAAATTTTATAGAGAATCCCTGCTCATATATCCAAATATATTTGCACAAGATGTCTGTACAAAATGTCTGGTTATTTCTGACTGACATACTTGCACACCTAAATTTGACGAAATATTAATTTTATAGTACAAAATATATTGGCACAAGATGTCTGTACACCTTCAACAAGGAAATAAATATGATTTTAAATCACACTGGCTAAAATATATAATAATTATGCACCCAGTGTATATTGAACTGAAGACAATGTCAGACCAATTACTTCATTTATTTTTAGTTTCATTGGTCATAGTGTCACAATTTGATGTAATACTTATTTTACATAGTTCTCAGTACATTATCATGCTGTTATACTGAATTATACGTAAATATTACCTTTCATGCAGTGAAGTGTGAAACTTGTGTAGTGGTGCTTTTCTGACTCCCAAATACACAAGTGAATTGTTCGGTATTTATCTGGGTGTTGTATATGCTAATGCAGTATTAAAAAATCACATGTTGACTGCAGCCACAATTTGAGGAAAACCGTTTTTTGGTATCATTTTACCATGTTTTAAACTTCCTAGTGCAGTTTTATCTGCACACACTGTTTACCAATGATTTAGTATATTTTGTACTCAACTCTATTTTACCTTTAACTATATTTTACCTATTTGTAAAAGACTACCTTTATAATGTTGACGCTGTTGTAACAGTAGCACAAGGTAAAATGAAACAATCAGATTGCATTAGAATTGAAGATTGTTCTAAGTTAGCCCACATGACATTGTGATACTTTCGATTCAATGGACTGGAATCAAAGTGCTAGCACAAAGTATGTCAATTTATATCTTGCATAGCATTATTTTATACCAGGATATACACTGTGCTATAAGTTTCATCAGATCTTATTCTTAATACTACTTACTTTTGCGACATATAATCTAGTATGATCAAACATGAAACAGGAAAATATATATGAAGATTAGATGAAAAAAATTATTAATTTTAGATATGTCAAAACATAGAAATTAAATCAAGCATCAGACATATACTGACTGTTACACAGTTAACTATATCAATATTATTTCACGTTATGTTATATTGTTATTTATTTTGTGTCACATGAAATATTGGTATTTCTTTGGAAAGCAACTTCATGCTTTATATATAATGAATGAGTCTCTATTTAAAGCTATTAGTTTTACTCCTTTTTTCAAACATTATGCTAATCTTTCATTTTAATTTGTCAGAAAACTGTTCTTAATATTTGACAATGACTAATCATATTCAAATTAATTAATTGACGTGTATTTAAATAAACAAAAAAGGCTTTCAAATTGTTTTATAAAATGTAAAACTGGGGTCATTGCTATACATTGGTCATCGCCAGTAGGTGTCCCAATGAAACTATAAGTCATAGAACTCTGGGGTTCAGCATTTAAAAAAATTATTTCCATATAGTTTTTCTTTGGTGGTTGTTCCTGTTAGGAATAAAAGCCTTATCAGTAAAATTCCCACATTAGGTTAATGGTTTATTCATGCCAAAAAGTCCCAAAAATAGTTTTGGCATATCGACATCTGATGTCATTAATTTCTCATGTCACGAATCAGTAAGTTCAAAAAAAGAATTTCAAAGAAAATAATTCTGTTTTGTTTCATAAAACAGCTAAGTTGATAATGAGTGTATTAAGTTAAACACTGCAAAGATTGCACTGTTACATAATTGATAGATAAATAGATAGTGGAAAGTGCAGACCTCTAATGCAAGTTCTTGCAGCTCCCAAGGGTGGACTAGAGCAGTCCACCCATATGACACATTTACCCCATGGGTGGCATATTATATTCGCCTTTGCATATACACCAGGTACATGGAACAACCATTTAAACATCTCATCCAAACATTAAAAGAAAAAATACCCGGACTAAATACAATTTATAGCAAATGCATAAAAATAAGCTATCTAAAATCCCAGTTGGGTTTAGTGCAGTAAAGTGGACCCAAATTTATGGCTATATTTGGCATCTATGAAATATGAACATAATCACTATTTTTTTACCAACTTTAGTTTTGGGAAACAATAAGAATACTACATATACATATTTGCAGGAAAATAGCCATTATTCTGGCAAATAGTCATGCTATCACTTTGATGATATATTTACTTGAAAATAAGGAAATAAGCACCGAAAAAAAGAATATATTGAAATGATTCATGTACTGTCCTACAATTTGATTACAGTCCCACCTGCCTATAAAGAACTATTTGCGGCTGTTATTTAATAATTTTGGCCTCATGTTAGTTCAATCTACCCCTTGTATTCAGTTTCTATGCTGAGGCATGTAAAAAGATCCAAATGCCATTGGTGGACCCTCCTGTCTGTCTCACCTCATCAATTAACACTCAATAGTGAGAAGAACTTGTCTTAGAGGGCTACACTTTCCACATCTATCTATCTATCTATCTCTATCTATCTTTCAAAGACAATCTTTTCCATCAAAGTTTACTTCATGGCGAGGCAGTCTCGTTTGTGAAACCACATTGTTCATTACAAATTATTAATCCAGCTATATATTTATGAAATAAATTAATGGAGCAGCACAATCTGCTAAAACAGTTTCAATAATATGTAAATATCAAGGGCACATGTTACAACCAATAGTACTTACGGTAAAATTAGCTGACGTGGTGGGGTATATTAGCTTATTTGTTAAATAACAATCATGCTTACCATGCCCAGAACACTTACTTTTATTTGTCAACAAACCTCACATGATATTGTTGCTTGGTAAGCAAATTTGTCTGACTGGAGAAAATACCTTACTGACATCATAACATTATGAAGAGCATCACCGATGCTCGATTCCAGTGTCATTTTATGAGAAAATAAGATGCGCTATGTCTCCATCGAATTATCAATGCATTTTCGTATAAAATAAACTTTTTAATTTTGAATATCAGATGAAAATTGAAGGTGCTGTTTTATAATATGTAGTACGAAGTGATGAAGCAATAAAACTGACCATGATATTTTTCAGTGATATCTAATATGGCCTTATTAAGGAATCGGGCCTTGAGGTCACCATGACCTTAGTAGTAGCCCTTATTTCAAGGCATTTTCGATGAAATGACTGACAGGAACCTGTTTCAGTCAGGCTTTTCAGCCCCCCTAAGTGTGGCATAGTCATGCAACTAGCAAGATTGTCTGGGCCTTGAAAGAACACTAGGCGTGTGCAAAGCAGTTTGGTTCAGTGCATGAACACTATGGCTGTGCAAGATTGTTTAGTTTAGTGAAAGAGCCCAAGACTTGTGCAAAGCAATCTAGTTCAGTAAATGGGCACCAGGACTGAGGTACTTTTCCCTTAATTTTCACAATAATGCTGCAGTATTGGCTTACCTTTGTGCAGTGTAGTATAAATTTTAACCCAGATGTGCCGGTTTTAGCAGATACTGATGGTTTTAATCCTAATTATCGATATTATAATACACATGCAGTCTTAGTAAGATTTCAGTTGAAATTAATCAATGATGTTGGCTTTGGTCCCATTTTTGGGGAAAATTTATGAGCAAAATGTTTCAAACTTCCTTGTTAGGACTGTGTGCAAATAGGTTATTTTTCAGTAACTTAAATTACATTTAGTGTTTTCACTCTGTTCCTGGTAATCAAGGGGTTTTGTTGGTTCATGCGTATTACTTACTTCAGTGAAAGTCCCATTTAGGACCCTTGATTTGTGTTCTATCATTGCATTTTACATTTCCTCATGACCACATTGCATAAAGCATAATGCAATATTTGACACAGATGTGTTTTTCCTTTTATTTTCCTTTTTTATCAAAACTACCTCAATTTTAGGCAATTAAATTCAAGACTATTATTATTATAGATGATCCTGTTTAAAATGTTCATTATGTTAGTCTTCCCCGAAAGGGCTAAAATAGGACTTTAAGACTAGAATCTAAAATTAGACATCAGGACTAAATTCAGACTGTAGAACTGTGTTTGGTGACATGAGCACTGAGTCCTGGGTTGGAATGCACAGATATCATTGAAAAAATCATACTTTCTCTATTCGCTTTACGCAGCCCCATTTACTTATCCATGTTGCTATGAAAAACAAGAACAAACACATAAAAAACTATAACAAGTTTGTATTCTTTCATGTGCGTGTGTGTGTGTGATAAGGGCTTTACATCCTGTATTTCTGCACCAGTTGGGCTAATTAGAACAGGCAGAGACCATGGCAATGAGACGAAGGAGGAATCAGCCATCCGACTTAGGTTCGAACAGGAATCGAACCCGGGACCCAGTGGTTGGAAGCCCAGAGCACTACCTCTGAGCTAGGCCCCCGCCCTATGTATTCTTTCGTAACACACATACATAAATAACAGTTTTTTTGCATTGCAGCTCCCTCCAGAAAGACCCAAAAAACTGTGGTCAAAGAAGAGGCTAGCATTGTGAAGGCAATGCTAGTTTGATAGCAAAAGTAGAGAATTCATCAGGGACTGTAATGTCATGTAAATGAAAATTACCAACATGGTTGAATGAAATTACTTCACATTCACACATATATACGAGCAAACATAAGCATTTGTTGACCATCCAATCATGGAACTATTGTATATTTTAGTAGGGTTCCCTTAATTCGTATCAGGTACTGTTGATTCCCCAGTGATTGATTCCATGATAATGACTATAATAGTTCAATGCATTCCTGTCAGAAATATAATTCAACCGTTACACTTCATACACCATGTCCCCAGTAGCTCAGTTCAATGTCCTGACACAGTCACTGGTGCACTGTTGAACTTTTTCTCCTCTACTATGATTGAGTTTCACCAAAGAAATAATGATTTATCTAATTATAATGGTTGGGAACAACTTTATAATCATGGGGGTGTTTTTAACATAAGCCCAACTGAGATTCGAACCCATGACCCATAGTCTAATTTTAGTCACATTAGTCAGGTTATAGTTGTCTCAGCAAAAAAGCTCTAGTATACAACTTAAATAAAAACAATCATTTTTTTTATTTGCACTGAGTAACAGATATTGCACTCATAATAATACAGTCATTTTTGTCATTAATATGATATTGACATCATCCTCCAAATAAGTCCACAACAACTGTGATGATGTCACAAGGACCATGCCAACAATGATCAGTTATAACGTCACAAACTTAGCTTAAAGCTGGTATCTCTCATGATTTGGCACATTCAGATATGTATGTGAACCAATGCTCCCTTGTTGTCTCATGATATTTTTCACCAAAATGATGGTCGGCATGTGAGACATGACAAAATACAGTTTTGCCTGACTGACCTTCCTGGAATACAGGGATTCCAAATGGTGTAGTATATAACCACAAGCAACCATTTGTTAAATTACTTGTATGTTTGAAACAATTATGTTTTTCAATTTATTACAGGACCTTCTTTATGAAAATGTTGATATTTGCTTTAAGTCAATATTTTTTTATCCGTTACATGGAACTTTAAATATGTAAACATGTGCCATTCATCATAACTTTTGCATGACAGATATCATACTTATTGATCATGATTGTAGGTGCTTGCATATATTCTCAGCTTTTTGTCTGCCAAATTGTCAAAAGCAAGATGGGAATCCTTATTGCCAGATTTAGTGTTATGCAGCAGCGGATTATATTGGACATATGCTAAGTATGTTGGCCGGCTGCAATGCATGATTAGCGGCTATGCGGAAAATACAATATACAGTTTTGTTGGCTTAAGTTTTGTTGCAAATATTCCTCATCACACCAATCTCCTTGTTTGACTGCCCATGATTCACTATTTTTATTATATTGTCCATTATTATGCTCTGGGTGGGGGACTAGCTCAGTGGTAGCACTCTTGGCTTCCAACCACTGGGTCACTTGTTCAATTCCCGGTAGTGCCTAAGTTGGATGGCTGTTTCATTCTTAATATCATTGCAGTGGTCCCTGCCTATACTAATTAGCCCATTAGGTGCAGAAATACTGAATGTAAAGCCCTATTCCATCCACCACCCTACTAGTATGCTGTAATGCAATCTCCCTTTTGTCTTATTCTCAATACTTAATGTGCTTACCTTCATGCAGGGCAGTATGAATTTTGTGCAAAGGTGCTTATTTCTCTTGCAAATACAAAACGCAAATGAATTGTAACATAACACATGCATTTATATTTTCCTCTTTTGCCAAACTATGAAGAAGACCTCTTAATTGACATGTTCCAAGGCTTCCTAGTTGTGCAGTTTTTGTGGACCTCATTGAAAAACCATGAGAGTCATATTAGCTCATATGATGAGGAGTAGTATAATGTGGGCTCAATGAGCATCACAAAATACCTTATAAAGAAAACAGAATGAGTGTAATCAGTCAAACTTGATATTCTTGACAAAATGCATAAAATGAAAAAAATCAGCCTTACCTGGCACCGGAAATCCTTTTACAGTTGGTATAAAATTGATACATAAACTTTTATTGTTTTCTTCTGCTAAAACTGGCATTGATGAGTCACACTCCTATTTGTTTGACTGTAGTTGTTCCAGCCAAAGTTTAAATATCAGTTCCACTAACTTTAACATTTTGATTCCTGCCATCTGAACAAATTAATTAAGGGAGAAGATTCAGAAAGTATTCAGTGAAAGTTGCTGAACTTGTCAGTTTAGCAGCGGCAATGGCCCAGTTCAGACATTTTTCTTATACAAATCGGTCCTGATCAATCTATGTGGGCCAAATGAGTATGGAATCCATAAATATTTCAGTAAAAGTCTTCTGGGTGAAAAAAAAAAGGTTGACAATTAGACTTGTAGAACGTTCGCCAAATTTGTAAACATGATATGCACGAGTGATCTGGAGGATCTACCAGGAATAGCACGGGTATCCGTACATCGCTCACTGATTAAATTACCTATGGAAATGGTTGAGCAGGAGTAAACATATTTTGTCATCCACGCCCACTCGCCATCCCCCACTCGCAATCCCCCACTCGTGACCGTGTGAACGCCCCTTAAGATACCAGTCCTAATGGTGATTTGGTTTGTGCATGTTAGCATGGGCCCAAAATCAAATGACTTAGAGAGTTAGATGGTCTTTCTAGTGATCTTAATGTATGAGATCAACAGTACTTTGCAATAAACAAATATTTAACTGTAAAAAAAGACAAACTCGTATTTTGTAGAATGCAAATATAAGATTGTATTATATATAAATACAGAACATGCAATTGTGGCCAAATGAAAACATAACAATATAAATTGCAAAATTTGAATCTATTGTCAGAGATAATATTTGTTTACAGCCTCCATAACAGCAAAATGTTCAGCCACTTAACCATCATAAAATAATATTAATAAATCTCATGTGCAATGATTAGGACGAGACTTGGCAACATTGTGAAATAATGGCATAATGATATTATTTTCTTAAATAAATTGACATACAAAATTTGGTTGCTCTAACAAAGTCATATTTGTAATTTGTTTATCAAATAATGAACCCTGATGTTGGTTTGGTACATGATATACCTATCAATATAAAAACACATAATATTCCCATCAAAATAATGACATCAAAGTATTAAATTCCAAATAGGCATTAATAAAATTATTGCCTGGAAATGCAAAATTCCATACAGTTCAGAGTAGACCTTGAAAAACATTTTGTTTCGGACTTCAAGATGATTAAAAATTGTTGATCTGTGAGTGATTTCTTAATAAACTGACATATTTAGTAGGTCAAGATTAATAATATCCCCGTATGCATATGTTAACCTATAAGTTCTTGCTGTTCAAACAAGTGATTTTTTCTTTACTTTAGTGATGTTTCACCAAGTGGCAAAAACATTTTGTGTTTTTATGGACATCCATTTGGGCAAAAGATACCTAATGTGACTCTATATCCTAGTTACAGGATCAGATTCAGGTATTCCAGTATTCACATTAACTTCAATAAAGCTTTTCAGTTTGTCCCAGCAAACTTGTCTTTCTGAATCAGATTCTCCATATTCAATGTGATTAAAGAAATGGGTGATTCTACTGATGTAATGATGCTCATTTGAATCAACATGGTCTTTGTATAACAAAAGAACTGATTCCTCTCCTTTAGCCAAGATCATTTCAAGCTCCCAAAGACAAACACCATCTTCACAGAAGTTAGGTGTAATAACACACATACAGACTGCAGCTGCATCTAAGGAAGCAACTGACGATGTCTTAGGGTCTCCCATGTCAATGTCACGTCTGCGTGAAAAAGTTGAGTAACCCCACAAATCTTCGAGTCTTGGTACAACTTCTTCATAAAGCCAGTCTGTATCGTCATCAGAACAAGATATGTACACATTTGGTGCATCATCTCTACACAGTTCTTCTACACTTCCATGTCCACTGGTTCTTAGCACTTCACTCCTTCTGTTTTGCCGAAAGCGATCTTTCATGATATAATATCGGAATTGGACTCTGTAACGATTCTTGTACATAAGTCCCAAAACAATGACAAGAAAAGCAGTAGGAACCAGTGTAGCCAGCACAACTGAAAGATGTGTTCTTGTCATGAAACACTTGAAGGTCATCCAAGGCGTGCCTATGTCAGCGATCATGTTACCTTCTGCACATGTCATAGTATCACGGCTTTGGATTTGTACTTCAGTGGTCTGGAACCACCTGATAAATGATAGAGACTGGCAACTGCAATCAAATTTGTTTTGAGACATATTCAATTCAATTTTATGTTTACGAGCAATTTCATCCATTGATTGCATGAATACCTCACTTATTGAGACAATCAAATTTTCTGAAATGTCAATGATTTTGAGAGCAGGTGATCCAGTGAAGACTAGATTTAAAGTAGTGAGATGATTTTTGTTCAGTTTTATAACTTCTAATAAAGGCAGTTCTCTAAACACACTTTGCTGAATATAGTCAATATTGTTATTTGCGAGATCAATATACTTCAGTTTTTTCATTAACTGAAATGGAGACCATTTTGCCTCTATTTTGCCAATATTCTTTAAGTTGTTGCCACTAAGCAAGAGTTTCTGTAAACTTGGATAGTTTAGAGGCTTTCTATCCAGGCCAGTGAAACTACAATTTCGAGCATCAACAATTTGCAAATTGGTCATGTTTTTCAGTGTTTTGAGTCGCCCAAAGAATTTTGAATTTGCAAAGCTGGCAGATAATAGTTGATTCATTGGATTGAATTGGAACTGAAACACATCAATCATGCCGAATGTAAAGTACTCAAAGTAAAAATGGTGTAGCGATAAGGGCAAGTTCCGGAAGAAAAACTGTCCTTCTGTAGGAGAAACTTTCAGATCAAAGTTATTATGTTCTGGAGCAATGGGTGGGAACACATCCTCTGGTGGTTTCCTGAAGAACAGATCTGGTTCATCATGAATATTATCTGGATAACAATATTCACCAAAAAATTCCATTTCGCTGTATCCTGTGGCTCCGAAATGACTAAAGGCCACCGACTCTATCTTAGTATTGTTTAACATGTCAATTAATGCCATCAAGTCCTGGGATCTATAGCTCGCTACTATCATATTTGCTGACAATCCAAGATACCTTAAGTTTTGCAAATTGCTAAAGCGATCATAATTTCCAAAGGACAGACGATGTGTGTTCAGATATCTGGCAGATAATTTCTGTACATTTTTCCAAGATCTTGAATAGTTATACTTTGACAAATCAATCTCCAATTCTCCTGTCCCAGCTCTGTCCATGATTATATTTTGCAGAATTGACTCTGGCAACTGGTTAACAACATTGTAAATATCATCCATCAATAAATTCTTATTACAGGCAAAATTAAGGTATTTCAATTCCTTCAATGGTTGAAGAGCAGAGGAGCAAATCTTTTTAATGCCAGAGTTTCTGACTGATAACATTTCCAAAGAAACATTTGACAATGTATTAAACGTGTTACAGCCCAAAGTTCCTCCATTATTTTTAAGACCATCAGATCCAAGAATCATCAGATAGTTCAGATTGTACAGTTCCCCAAAAACTGGACCAAGATTGGCATCTTTCACAAAAGATACGGAAAGCTGCTCTAATCTGTTTAATGGTCTAAAAGCTTCATTTGGATAACTTTTAAATAATTCCTTGCAATCGTTATTCACCAATTGTAGAGTTTTCAGATTTGGTGTGGCGTTAAATATCCCATTTAAATTGTAGTCACTGATGCATAACTTATTTCTTCTCAAATCCAACTCGTTAAGATTTTTCAGTCCCCTGAGTGCATTTCGACTTATATGGCTGATTTGATTGTTGTTCAAGTACAGGTTTATCAACTTTGTTAACTTAAAAAACCCATTGTCTTTGAGTGATGTAAAGTTGTTCTGAGCTAAATCAAGTGTAGTCACCTTGCCATCTATTTCCTTCGGAACATCTTTCAATCCACACCCTCGGCAAGTATATGTTGTGTGATTTATGCTGTATTTACAGCAGGTGTCAGCACTTGTGTCTCCCTGGTGGATTCCATCCCAAACGTTGAGCAGCAACAGCCAAACTGCCAGTATTCCTGAAGTAGATACAATTTTTGTAACTATTATCTTCCAGTCTTAGTTTCTATGTTTAAGTTGATTTTGCAAGTCATTTTAATGTCAAGACCGCTAAATATAATAATTTGTGAAAGCAGTCTGTGTGTGATGACTTTGACATATATCATACTTATATAGGAGTCATAATTTTTCCTGAAGCCTAGTCAAGTTATGTATGTAATCAGATTTTGCTACCAGAATGTTATTTAGTGATAGGCATTTCTGATATTCTCTGAGGAAAAAAAATCGTGTGCACTCTTGCTGAATATAATACTAATAATACTGTGTCACACTGCCGTGACTGATATTGTAATATTGGTGAATGTCAATATTAATGTGGCAATGTTAATGGATCTCACGGTATACCCAGCTGTGAGAGGCAGACATAATGATGACATGATATTGCTTGAAACCTTTCCATGACAGTACTTTTAAACAAGTCATTGATGGCATTTGATCACAAATTGGACTGACCATGCCCAAGTTTTGCATCACTTCTAAAGTCATCATAAAACATTAACTTAAAATTCAGGATTTTTTGTCATATTTGCCATTTGGAAAATAACAGCATCATTCTGGAATGTTAAATTTTCACTGACTTCATAAGAAAACAGTATTCCAAGGCAGTATAAAAACCCTTTTTGCAAAATTTTCAACATTCTGTTGGAAAAAAGATAGTTTTGCTGCAAGCACGTTTTATTTCTTTAATTTAACACTCCACTTTAAATCCATTATTTAGGGTGCTCTTGGTCAAATTGTTTTCCAATATTGCATGTTTCGCCCACCACATCATTGAGGCCACTAAAAGAGTAATTTCCAACATAATTTTGAATAGTATAGACCTTTTCTTCTGATAAAACGATGAACAAATTCATCCTAGATAGACTACATTTATTTCATATCATTTTCCTTTTGTACATCAACTGTTTATCAAAGGCTGAGTTGACTTCTGCACAGTAAACATTTTTTAATTGCAAAATTGTGATTTTTAAACCTGTATGAAATTTTGCTCTATGGTGTACTTTTTTTTCAGAATGGACCACTCAGTGATAAACTTCATAAAACCAAGATGAGTTCACTATGTTTACATTACTGGGGTTAAGCTTGCTAAATGATTCAATGATAAAGTCCAATTAATTTTTCTTTTCAAAATATAGCCATACATTTTTTAATAATTATGCATTTTCCACCACTACTACGTTTTAACCATTTTTTCTCATCAAGCTCCCTGTTTCGAAATGAATTATGACTATCAACGGTTTGTACACTTCAAATGGAAGCGAATATATTGTCATGTGTGTTCAAAGGTTTACTTACTTCTGTTAGATACTGTAGTTATGCAGTAAAATAATGTACTGCTTTTTTTTTCATTCAGTGATCCTACATATTATGTGGCTTCTTACACATTATTAGTCACTATAGGCATGAACTCACCGCTATATAAAAATAATGATTATATATATACAGAAATATATTCTAAAGATGTAAGTTACACATATTTTATCAATTAAATAAAACACTCCTTTACCTTGACATCTGAATAAGTGAGCAGTATTTGCATGTAATATTTATTGATATGTCTCCCTAGTATGTGTATAGCTCCTAACTGACATGTCACATTTTAGGAGTTGTACTGTATACACAGTCTTACAATAGGGAAATTACATATTTATTTTACTCTTTTTTCAGGTAAATATTTCAGAAAAGTACGTACCAATCATGATTGGTGGTGCTTAGAAATCTGAATGATCTTGGTCGTAGCCTTTCTTCTGCAATTAAGAAATGTTATAATCATTATGAAATTGCCTGTGATAATGCAAATACCTAAATGAAACTGACATTCAATATAATTTCTTTATCTAATAACAATCTCTCCGATTAAACAATCTGAAATACATTAAACTGAAGATAATTTCACCTATTGTCATTAGTTTAATTTAAAAGTATTTTGCGCATAGTTCCCAGTACATTGTCATGCTCCAATTCATTAAAACTTTCTTTTTTCAGCATCCAAAGATCCATACTAAGTGTTGCTATACTGAATTATATGTACATATATATATATATATATGTATAATTTTATATATGTATATTACCTGTAAAGCAGTGAAGAGTGAAACTTGTCATGTGATGCTTGACTGACTCCCTAATACACAAGTGAATTGTTCTGTGTTCATCCGGGATAATATTATGCAAACACAGTATTAAAGCTCAAATTATGTTGACCTCAGCCACAGTTTGGGGAAAACCGATCAAAGCAATATTTAACTATGTTTTAAACTTCCTAGTGCGGCAAATAGGTCGGTTTTATCTGACTTCTAAAATAACATGTTTTAATTGATGTAGCATGAATGCACACACTACAATGAATCTCAACACAGAGTCCACTTCACAATAAAGGCTAATAATAAAGTAGTGCACTTGTATGTGTTACATTTAGCTGATGTCTCAATAATAGTGACAAAAAAAAAGATAAAAGAAAACAGTGTTATGATAACATCATGCAGCTAGATAGTCTAGTGTTAAGACACTTGCCTGCTCCTTTGAAGGATTTGAGTTCAATCCCGGACCTGGACACCCTCCATGAGCAACATCCCAGCTGGTTCAGATGAGTTGCTAAATTGGTGGTTTTTTTATATTTGGTGTCTACGCTGAGGCAAGTAATATATCCCACCCATGGGGTAAATGTGTAACTTGGATGGACTCTTCCTCTCTATCTCCACTTATGTCATTGCATAGTGGGGTGCAAAAATACCCAATCACCTGCTGTAACTGTTCTCCCCAAACTATTTATTCTGTAATATCAAAGATACCTAACTATATCAATTATTTTTTTTGTTGCCTTGTCTTATTGTTAGTTTTGTTATATATTCATGTGTATATGATAGTAGATCAATTTCAGCTAAGTAAAGAATATCATTGGATATATATTTGGTTCAGAGAATGAATCCTCCACAGATGTGAGCGTACTGTACAAACTGTTTACCACAAATGATTCAGTAACTTTTTTTATTGAACTGTATTTACCTTTCTGTGAAAGACTACCTTTATACTATTGAGGCTGTTGTGACAGTAGCACAAGATAAAATGAAACAAACATTTAAAAAAAATTTTAAACCCCCACCCCCCCCAATAATTAAATTCAATTCTGGTTGTTCCGGTTAGGAATTCCCCCATTAGGTAATGTTTAATTTCGTGCAAAAAGTCCCAAAAATATTTTTGGCATATCAACATCTGATGTCATTAAATTCTCATGTCACTGATCAGTAAGTTCAAAGAAAAAAATTCCTCAAAAATAATCGTGTTTTGCTTCATAAAACAGCTAAGTTGATTTATGGGATTGATAGTGTCAAATAATATACCATCTTCAAGTGGTTATATTAAAATGAGTGTATTAAGTTAAACGCTGCAAATATTTAACAGTTACTTAATTGATAGATAGATAAATATGGAAAGTGCAGCCCACTAATGCAAGTTCTTGCAGCTCCCAAAGTGGATTGACGAGATGAGGGCAGTCCACCCATGTCACACATTTACCCCATGTGTGGGATCTTTTACCTGCCTCAGTATAGACACTAGGTACATGAAACAACCATTTTAACATCTCATCTGAACAAAAGCAGACAAAATTCCCGCACTGCTACAATATATAGCAAATGCATATAAAAAGGTGTGTTGAACCTTGCTTTAGTTTCGTATTCATAATGTTTGCTAAGTCACCCCCACCCCCCTCTTCCCTGGGGCCTCAACCAATGGTGAAGCGCAATAATTTTGCCCATACCCAAACCTGATACATTTTATATTTGATGAGAAAGTCAGGGTGTCTAATATTTGCAAATTGGCACCATGACATTCAAAAAGAGATAACAGTCATGGCTCATGCATCTAAAAGCCCAGTTGGGTTTAGTGCCGTATACTGCAAATCCAAATTTATGGCCATAATGAGGCTCGCTAAAAGTGGTCATAAATTGGGTCTGCAATACTGCACTTTTTCCGCCCAGTTGAGAGTTGCCTTAATATAATTGCAAAATATGTTCGTTACCTCCAGCCACATTAAAAAGTTCCTCGCAATTTCATGTCATTTTTTAAGTTGGGGCATCAGTGTATTAAGTAGGTTATATACACAATAGACCAAGTGGTTGGAAATAATAAGAGGTATTTGACCTGTATATTTGTATTCCCATACAAATAGTCGTTGCAACATGTAACATACGAATTTGGCCCGGTGTGACAGAAGTATGGGGTTTTCACTGTCGGAGGCAAAAATATCACCCGAGTTTAGGCGAAATCAAACTTAAGTTTCATTGTCCAATTGAACAAGGTTATGAAAATCAGCCCATTGGAATGGAATGAGGGGTCATTTGTGTCTGTAGTGCCACTTGAACACGACAAATTGTATTGACAGATTCAATGTGACTCAGTCCAGTTTACTTGGCAAGTGTCTTTGCAACATCACCATTTTTTTAAATTCCTGGCCACCCCTGCGCATATGAGTATTGCAAAGATAATTATAGGCTCTTTTGTGGCGTGTTAAGACTGTACAATGTTGTTTGCTTCCTTGTCCTTAAATTTACTTTGAAAATTACTCACGCATTTGAAAATGTTTAGATCTTTGTGCTATCAGTATCTAAAATAAGGAAATTTCCATTACAGACTCATAGTAAGTTTGGAGACTAATGACTTTGTGACATTGTGTTTGTGCACAATAAAACTTGTTTGTTATAACACAGTGTAGAGATCTTGCCTCTGAGAGTGCCTCCAGCCAAATGAGCTCCCTGCCACCAGGGGCAGCACCTGCTGGCTTCTCATTGGTCAGCCTGGTCAGGTGACCAGTGGTCATGTGACCAGGGTAGCATAAATACCCCAGCCCACTGGGGTTCTGGGCCAGACCTGACTAGAGTGACACAGCAACCTGTGTAAGATCCTCTGTTTGGCCCCAGACTTACTTGAGTCATACAGATTCCTGTATAATACTCTGTCTGAGCAGATCCATCTAGTATTCACTAGAACTTATAGTCAGCCACCTGACTGTCCAGCATATGACATGCTGTAGTAGAACTAAGCACTGTTGAAGTCAGACACCTGACTGCCCAAGCATAGGTCATGCTGTAGTGGGCACCACTGTACTGTTATATTTGATGTATGTTAATAAATGTATAAACTCAATGACTGAGTTGCTTCTCTATCATATCAGAGCTAGAGTCTAAGAACTACTTACAGTGGTCACCAGGCCTATAGCAGAGCCAGAACCACTACAACAGCAAGACTCTTCTATACTCTTCTATATATATAGGATCGGTCATGATAACTCCAGCTGACTGAAGGGACATTTTTGGTTTATCACCATGTCCGAATCAGTTGTGTACAGGAAATAAAGCAAATTAGCACATTTTGATTTGCACGTGCGAGCTAATTAGGTCAAGCATTGGATGTGACCTCCACTGTGATTGGCTGGAGAAAGTTAAAGTTTATCTTCCATTCATAACAAGATGAATGTGTTTTGTTTATGTGTGGAAAAATTGCTTCTGAAGCTGGATTTAAGCTGAAACCAGCCCAACGTGAAATTATTATGGAATTAATTAATGGCGAAATTGTTGTGGGTATTCTGCCAACTGGATATACATACATTCATCAATCCCTAGCTATTTACTTAACATTTAACAATATAAGGCGCATTTGCAATTACCAATAACCCCATTTAAATATTTTAATTGCCATCAAGTCAGTGTTGCTATAGGCCTATACATGGCGCAATTTAGTTCTTATATCTGCCACCACGCTCGTAAGTGAGGCGCCAATGTCTGCTGCTAGATATTAAGAACATAGACTGAACTGCAGCAACCCCTCAGCAAATTATTATTTAATGATTTTGACTATGTAAAGTACTCAGCACTTGATTAATCGAAAGTATTATAGTTATTACAAGTAAAGGCATTTAAATTATATGTACACTAGCCATATAAATATATATACTCCCTGCCTGTCTTTTCTTAAAAGGGGAGGGGGTGCTATAGAAAATGTAATGCATCAGAGATGAAAATGGCTAATATATGATGAATGAGCAAATATGAAATGATTGAAATAAATAAATTTATTAATTACAGATAATACTAACAGAGCCAGTAACATTATATTATACAAATAAAATTATTCATATACTGTCTGTATTACAAGGAGGTACTAATGCCTTGACTGAAAAGGTTAAAATGGCGCCTTCATCTATCAAAGGCACCTAAAGAAGCTATTTCTAAGAGGATATTTAGTTATTGATAATATCTGTATCAATTATGTATATCTAATCGACATCTAACTTTATTTAGATCCAGGGCCACTCAGATAGTGTTGCCATCATTGTTTCGCCCCTGAAAGGTCTGATGCTTGACCAGGCAGAAAGGTGGGGAAAGCTTGGGATCAAGTTCTGCGCAAGTTTTGGTGACAGTAAAGGTGAGTGAACAATGAAAAAAGTTAGGGTTATACAAAGTTAGGCTCTATTAAGCCTTTATCAGCTAGTTTTGTCAAAATTCATATTATTATTATTATAAAGTAATTTAAAGAGCACAAAATTATAAAATTTCTATGTGCTGCACATGAAAAAAAAAAAGTATATAAAATAATAAAATAAATTATGGTAAAACAAATAGAATATTAAAATCCTATCTAGCAGATATTCAAAACGTACAGTTACTCTTCATCTCTCCAGAGTCATTGGGCAATGACAAGTGGTGGGATGAGATTCAAGGCCTGGGAGAGCGTGTGAAGACTCTCTTCATTGACGAGGCACACTGACTAACAAAATGGTAATAATATATTTCAAGATGAAAATATTTTATTGGTCACATATGTGAAATTTTCCTTAAATAGGTGCCTGGAAAAATAATAGGCAATTCAGCAGCTTAAGTTAGAAAACATCATTGGCACATATTGTGCTGTTTACTTACAATATGCATGGATCTTTAAATGCACAATTAATTACGTTCAAATTGGTCATTGATGCATGATCTGTGATAAAATTGCTGACCCATGCATTTTGTTCCTGCACCACACTCTACTATTGTGTAATTGTTTTCTTGAAGAAAGTAGCTACAATGCCATGGAGCGGTTACTGTGGCATCAACACAACTCATATTGTAAAAGTCCATGTCATTAAAGACTCCAATATAATGACATTTCCAAGTCCAAGCTGCTCATCTCCAAGTAAACAGCATAAAGTCAGAGTGACTTGAAAATGCAGACTTTCAACTGAGTCTCATCTCAGCATGAAGCAAGTCAAGTTCTTCCAGTTCCAAAGTGGGCAGAGTCCAAGTGCAGTAAGCACAATATATGCAGAGTCCAAAGTGTACAAGTAATAACCCAAGAGTAGTTTTGCTTCCTCAGCTGGCAAGATGAAACTGATATTTTTATTGTGCACAGGGTATATGTATTAAAGGTACAATTCATGCAGTTTCCCCCCAGCAGGGCTGAGAGGGAATTATCAACCAATCACAACACAGTAAATGCCACTGCTGCTGACCATTTGCTCAATTATCATTCACATTGTGTGGGGTGATACCTCCCCCAAACAGGGTTGCTTCCAGCATCTTTGGCTGAGATCTGGCAGGGATTAGTGAAGCTAAGACAATGGAGCAAAAGTGGACCCCCTGCAGTGCTCTGCATTGTGCTGAGGCTATTTATAGCTCAAGTCACAATGGGCTATTGTGCTGAGTGTCAACTTTGGCTTGATCAGCAGTTTTGGAGGGAAATTTTTGGAGGGAAAGTTAGCTAGCTCCTCCCACAATTTAGGACTCAACAGTGAGGCATCTTAACAGGGCAATGCACTCACATAATACTGACAATAAATCAATATGAAGAACAAAATGAATAATGCAATCTATCAACTGACAATTGGACATAAGCAATCAATCAATTAATGACTTAATCAATCAATTAATGATATAGTCAATCAATTGATTAATAATACAGTCAATCAATTAATAATGTAATCAATACTAATAATATAATCAATGTTAATAATATAATCAATATTCCTTGCAGCAGGCTAACTAAACATAAAGCTAAACATGAGTAATAAGAAAATATTGACACATGTGAGCAGAGCAGTGACTAGCATATGGAAATGATGGGAACACATAACAACTGCATTTAGGTCACACATGAGCAGAGGCCTGCATAGGGCAGGTGTAATGAAGAGCAAACAATATATTAAGCAATTGCTAGAGCAACAAAAACGCTCAAGGCAAGTGTAATGCAGAGTGCACACAATCAATGCACCTGTCATATAACTCTAACTGACATATATCCTTTGCCTAGGGCAAGTGTAACGAGGAGCATACAATCAATGCACCTGTCATATAACTCTAACTGACATATATCCTTTGCCTAGGGCAAGTGTAATGAGGAGCATACAATCACTCTAACTGACATATATCCTTTGCCTAGGGCAAGTGTAATGAGGAGCATACATTCAATGCACCTGTCATATAACTCTAACTGACATATAATAAGTGGTTGCCAGGGGCTGCACTTTACATCACTCCCCCCCTTATTCTAGCTCATTGATGGCAATCAGCAAGGAGCGTGCTTGGGGATGATCAAGAAGTTATCAGCCTGGCAATATAAACAATTCTGACATGCTAAACAATTCTGACATGCTAGATAATTCTGACATGCTAAGTAATTCTGACATGTTTAAACAATACTGACATGCTAGATAATTCTGACATGCTAAACAATTCTGAAATGTTAGATAATTCTAACATGCTAAGCAATTCTCAGTGACATCAATATATGAAGCACAGTGAGTAAAAAGATAAAATGGCTACAATAATGCTGCAAGGATAAAACAATGGTGATAAGCCTGAGGAAACAAAGGTATTTCTAACAATTTTTGTTTAAACTATAGTAATAATTTGAGTTCCTGGTTGGTGCACTCAACTGCATAGACTGCAATTTTGAGTACACTGGTCAGAGTTCATTGGTGGTGCACACAATTGCATAGACTGCAATCTTGAGTACACTGGTCAGAGTTCATTGGTGGTGCACACAATTGCATAGACTGCAATCTTGAGTACACTGGTCAGAGTTCATTGGTGGTGCACACAATTGCATAGACTGCAATCTTGAGCACACTGGTCGGAGTTCATTGGTGGTGCACACAATTGCATAGACTGCAATCTTGAGTACACTGGTCAGAGTTCATTGGTGGCGTTGCCAATGGGTGTGGTGAGGCGTGGTCCTTGCCTACTGTGGCAACAATCCTGTAGCCCGAGCTTGCAAAACTTCCTGAGTGGCTTGTATAGGGTAGAGGAGCATGTTGTCCTGCTCAGGTCTAGCGGTTAGGGAGCATCAGCAAGCTGTACTCGTGGCAGAGCATAGTGTCGTATTTAATTTCCAAGGCCTTTGAGAATTAAAGTGGACTGCGACCTGCACAGTCAGTTGAACACAACGCCTAGTCAGAATACAACCTGTAGATGCATGTGATGGTCCATATCCTGGGCCAGTTCGAGACGCTGTGGGCCAAAGCCCTAGTTAGCGTTAAGTAGTCTAATAAATCACTGCGTGAGCAGTTCTGTTCATCTTTCACTTGGCATGTAAACTGCCAGTGTCTTTCCAGGTAATTTCCAGTGTATCTCCAGAGTGGAGTGACGGCGAGAATGGATGAACCACTCAGAAGTGCAAGCAATTAGTGGTCCAAGTCAGAGGTAATGATGAGGTGATCATCGCCCCAGTAATCCGGGAAGTTCCTGCAGCTAGTAAATTCCAGTCGACAGTCACTTCCAGGAGACAGTCGGTTCCAGGAGACTGTAATTCCAGTAGCTAGTGAATTCCAGGAGACCGCCAATTCCAGTAGCTAGTGAATTCTAGTAGACAGTGAATTCCAGTAGACAGTAAATTCAGGAGACAGTCAATTTCAGGGGACAGTCAGTTCCAGGAGACTGTAATTCCAGAAGACAGCTAATTCCAGTGGTCAGTGAATTCTGCATAGTGAATTCCATCAGCCAGTGAATTCTAGTAGACAGTGAATTCCAGTGGTCAGTGAATTCCATACACGGAATTCACTGTGTAATCAATACTAATAATATAATCAATGTTAATAATATAATCAATATTCCTTGCAGCAGGCTAACTAAACATAAAGCTAAACATGAGTAATAAGAAAATACTGACACATGTGAGCAGAGCAGTGACTAGCATATGGAAATGATGGGAACACATAACAACTGCATTTAGGTCACACATGAGCAGAGGCCTGCATAGGGCAGGTGTAAAGTATTAATAATGGTTTGCACTCAAACCTAGATAATGAGCGATTCAGGCAAATACTGAGAGTTCCTGATGCATCATGTGGGAAACTTGTGATAAGCTTGTATGGCAGCCAAATAGGACATTTTGTGGTCTCGTAGTTATGTGGGGAGACATTAACTATCGTACCATGATGGGGCAACTTTCGTACCATATGACAGTCCCACTTTCAACCACGAAAGTTAGTCATTATCGCCCCAGAAAGTACCAACCTTCACCCCACGAAAGTGCCAAATTTCGTACCACGAAACTACCAACTTTTGTACCACGCAATGACCACTTTCTTGTCACCAAAGTATGACTTTCGTGGCACTAAACTGCTAACTTGCCCAGGCGAGCAGTTCTCCTAATTAACTCCATATAAATATACAGAGATTTTGAAAGAGATGTAGTTAAATTTACAGAAATGTTGATATATAAGATCATTCACTTCGTCAATTGTCAACATGCAATGCATCTCTCTGTCCCTCACCAAAAGCAGTTCCTTGAGGGTGTATGTCACACACTGGGCATTAAGAGTTTTACATGTCTTCATGTGCTGGGTAAAATATGTTGCATACATTTCATTGTCTTACAAGAAAAATTGGATATTATGAGGGCCTGGCTAGAATCGCTATTTCTCTATTACAGTGAGTACCTATCATTAAATATGCTGTTCCATATAGAATGCCGGAATATAAGTGTCATGCATATTTTATGAAGGTCTCCATGGAGATCCTGCGTCTAATGTTACATATATATATATATCGTTTTATTGACAAGCCTGATATCAGGAATTGATACATGTGTCATACAACATTACAAAACAAACAAATATACAACATAACAAAAACAGGTCTAGTGTCTACATCTACTATATATATAATCTATAATCTACCAGTATTTCTAAATATTTACTTGATAAACACAAGTCGGTTCCAGTTTTGTTTACATATATATACATACATGAATATAAAAATGAGTGTTAATACTGTACAGGTCAATACTTCAAGTGGGTAATACTGTAATGATTTCAAAACAAATTTGAATAAAAAGTCAGTTTAAAATGGCAAAAGAAGGTGTCCATGGGTTGGGTCAGTGGGTGGGGTCTTCAGAGCAGGATTGCGCTGACCTCTGAAATGGCGAAAGGGGGTGTCCATGGGCTGGGTCAATGAGTGGGATCTTCAGAGCAACAATATCAATAATCCATGGATGTACCTAATTTCATTGTCTTACAAAAAAAGATTGAATACTCTAATTTAGTCAATAACATAAATATTCATTACAGAAAAGATTGGATACTATAATATTGTCAATAAATATAAATATTCATAGACAAGATTATATTCACCAATGGCAGTATGTGCTGAAGAGCTATTTTATACTCATCACCATGGTGTCACTAGCTGTTTACATCAGCAATTAATTCCCTGTTTATGCTTGTCTATAAAATTATTGTCTTTAGAGTGTCATCCATGCAAACACTACTGTTATATTGGGTGAGTACATTGATTATTTACTCGTGATTATTCAATTGTATAATTAAACCCTACCACACATGGTGGATCAGCTCATGAAACCCATTGACTTCATTGCATGTACTTATTGGTCCTAGGTCATATGTGAAATGAGTCAACTTCAAATGAGCATCCCTGTTGTCTGGAACTTGTAATTTGATATCAAATTTACAAATGTCTGATATATTTTGCAGTTGTTTGATACATTTTTTTTTTTGCCTGACATAATTTGCTATTGTCTTAATTTCATATTGTCTTACATAATTTGCAATTGTCAAATCGATTTTGCAATTGTCTGATATGTCATTTCAATATTTTTTTATTATGTCAGTAATAAATGCTTAATCTGTTTATATTGCTATTGCCTCATATTTTTACGAGTGTCTCAGATGTTTTTCTGTTGTCTAATATATTCTACGACTGCTCTATGCCCCGAACAACTGTCAGATATAATTTGCAATTAAAGCCTCATATGATTTTGTAAATATCTGATAAAGTTTGCAATTTATTAGACAATTGCAACTTTATGATATAATATACACTTGTTCCTAGATGGTTCATACATGTACATTTTGCTATTTATTGGCTGCAGCTGTGATATAGATTGTCAATATGCATTGGAGAAATTATCTGACAGCGATATTCATCATTTTGATGACATTTTATCATTCTCCACAGCATACATCAACTTCATACACAAAATAAAACAACAAATGAGAGACAAGGAGAGGAAATAGAAATATCTAGAACAAATATTGATGTAAGTAATATAATAAAATACTTTTTTATTATATGAAGGCCATTATTTTTTATTCATAATATATAATTAGCTGACATAATGTAATGTTAAAATGATAACCATTGCATAGTGATCAACAGACAGGAAATTTGACAGGACTGCACAATGATCATGCTATTTTGAATAACTTGCAACTCTTTCATCAACTTTCCATGAAACGCATGTCTCAAAAAGGGGGGGGGGGGGGGTGGGAGGGTTTGGCCACATGTGAACTGTCTTGCTTTTCTCTCCTTTCAGACCAGCGCTTAACTTCTATAATTGATAAATATGCATGAGTGACTGTGCTTCATGGTCTCTGTCTGTTGGTTGTGCCTGACCAAATTTAAAAAAACAAGGTTAGATAATTAATTATTCATAAATAGTCAGAGCGGCAGTTGATTCATCATGGTATGACTTGGGATGTTAACAAAATTCTGTGACCTTTACCTTGCCCCACGTGTGAAATATAATAGTTGGGTTCGCATGCATCATCTACCCCAATGCACCCCTCCCCCCTCCCCTAGTACATATTAAGACTTATATGCATATACTTACTCTTATTTGTAATGTACATGCATATGAAGAATTGTTTGAAGTTTTTTATTTTTTCTTGGTACAAAAAAACATACAAATACACATGTATAAATAGAACATACAATTACATATAAATAATCAGGTACCAAGAAGGGCTGCAACAGAGTCCATAGAAACTATATTAAGTTGCCCCCATAATTAAATTTTTATATAAATATTAATATTGACACATATTTTAGATAGTATAACATTTTTTTCCCAAATAACACTGAAACAACACATCATGATAATATCATCATCAACTATACACAAATTTTATTTAAAGATACTACACCTTTTCTTTCCAGAGGACATTTATTACTGAGTCACTTCATGTTAGAAACTGCATCACTGGAGGAATATTGGGAAAAATTCCCAGAGATCCAGCATTGGAACCAATTCCAACACAAACAAATGACGAAAAAACAACAGTAAATGAAACAACAGACCCTGAAAAAGCATCATTTACATACATTTACAAGAAAAGAGTATGGTACAACGATGAAAGCGCTTCAGGGCCTGGCTCTGCTCTTGGATTTACGCCAGAAATAATGGGAACGTTGCACGTCTTGATAAACCAAATAAAGGTAGCCTTAAATTTAGACAGGGTCTCAATGTTAGATATTCCGTGTGGTGACATGAACTGGATGAAGCGATTTTTATCATCAAGAACTGATATTGATTACACAGGCATGGACATCGTTCCAGATTTGATTCAAAAGCACAAGAAAGATTTCCAAGGAACTCCATATAAGTTCATCAATGCTAATATCGCCAAGGTATGCCTTATAATTGTTTGCTAAACTAATATATATATATATATATATATATATATATATTTATATATAATTGTCTAGAGTAATTACCCTCTTGACATGAATATTATTTCAATAGTTTAATTTCATTTTTTTAGACAGGACTTCCGCAGCAATATAATCTGGTATTCAGTCGTATGATGACACAACATCTGCGTGATCTTGATGTTCAGACATTTTTGAAGGTGGTTTCTGATAGTAAAAGCAATTATTGTCTGACAACAACGTTTCCTAGGTTACAGAAAAACAAGAATTTACTTCTGGTAAGTCAACAATAAATTAATATTGAACTTTGTATAGTTATACCTATGTGTCAGACATTCCATTGTACACCTGCTTCATTTGCATAATTAATGAGGGTGCAACTAGCCCCCACAATCCTTTGTTTGATTCACTGGACGTATAACAAGGTCAGACTGGACCTCAGCAGTTTCAATCTCCCCCCCCTCCCCCCGGAGTTGACTCTATTCTGTCCTCCATACATTACATTGGAAATAACCAGAGAAATAATAATAGAGAAGTAGACATCAGTAAGAAGTTAGATGAACTCAGACCTAAACAGATGGAAACTGAAAATATCATGGAAAAACAGCAACATAACACTAACCTGATTGGTTATCAAGTAGATTTGAGCAAAGAATTGACAGACATGCAAAACAGGTACACCAAGGCACAGCGGAACCTCTCCACCACAGGAAGAAACGAAAACTGGCAGGCGTCAGAGGCCTCAGTGAACTAAATACTGTTTAATAAGATCAATCATACTCATCCTGAAATTCATAAATGAAGAAACAGAATATTTCATCAACTTAACATCAACCATTGCCTATTTTTTCCATCACAAGATTTTATTATCATAATTCAGGGATTCATCCCTTTCTACAAACTATTTATTTACTGTAATCAAAATGAGGTCAATGAGGCAAAAATGCCAACATGGCTGCCACGCTAAAAAGGTGTGTATCTGCTGTAATGGTTTCTTTTTATGTACTGAATATCATTATCACTGAGTGTGTAAGATGAAGAAGGTGCTGACGTGACATTGAATGATTTGAATTTGGCACCCTTGATGATGTCATTTGCAGTGCTGACATCTATACCTTTCATGAGATGACCAGCATACGAAGTCGGTAGGTGACGCACTTGCTTGAAGGAAGATCTTGCCATGTAAGCACATAGTTCCAGGCACTGCAAATCTTCTTTTAGCAAACCTAACACTTTGCAAGCTTCCCAACACTTTCCGCGGATGCAGCTTACGTTGTAATAGACAGAGTATGTCAGTTCAGAAATGGTCGCATTGACAACAAAGGTTTCGTCGCTATCATCATCATCCGGTTTGTTCTCTGCTACAGGATGATGTGAGCTAGTATCATTTTCATTTGGAGATTGTGAATCCGGTTCAATCAAATTCAGCACAAAGTCATTGCCTCTCTGATTGATTTCCTCTGATGGCGCTGGTTCCAACTTTACCTCCTCGGAGTCCTCTGATGATGATTTACTCTCAGTTGATGTAGTTGTGACATCAGTTGTGGTTGTACTTTCATAGTCTGATGTATCATCTTTTCTCTGATTTCCAGCCAATGTTACAGTCTTCTGAATGATGGTAGAATTACAGTACACTTCCAACCAATAAGACTTATATTTGATCCATAATTGAGGTTCATCATTTCAGATTTGATTACTTTGTTCAGCTCCTCTGCCCCCTGTTGTTTTTCAAATGCACTAACATTGTCACATGGTGTGTCAAGAGTGACAGTGACCTCTGCTGTCACAGGCGATTCTGTAATATAATAAAATACAATAATTTGTTAATGAACCATTTGCCCATTTGCCGATTATATAGTTGAGACTTTCAGTTTTACTAATTATTTGTGATGCAGGGTGGGCCCAAAAGTTAACGTACAGCTGAACAAAATATTCAAATCCTTACTTATAGTCATTCACAATTTCTTTATGTCATCTTGTTTGAGAGTTTGTAAACTTTTGGGCCCAACTGTATGATATGAAGGTCAGATTAACCAGTACACAGAAGTCAAGGTCGTTTGATTTATTTATTTATGTTCCATTGCTTTAACCATTACAAACAATGTCATTCCATATTTTTACACCTTTATATTTAATAGTTTTCTGATGTATCATCTTTTCACAAAGTAGTTCTACAATTCGGTTCATTTAAATAGATTAGCTTGCCTGGAGTAGTGTGACAAATTATTCTCAAAAAAACATTAAATTGAAAATACTTGGGAACAGATCTTTGGAAAATTTAAACATAAATATGCTCATGCAATGTTCATATATTTTATAACGGTAGTCAAAATGTTTAATTCTTTAAAAATAGACAAAATATGTGCTTTATAAGATGCAGATTTGATCAAGCCGACCACATTCATCCCAGATTTGTTTTGACACATCAGACTCAGAGGGTGCTATTCACCCACCTTGTCTAATTTGTCAAAAACAGTTCAAGGACTTGTGTGGTTTTCTTATAATATTGTCATATTGACTCGCTACTTTTCTTTTACCATCTTAATATATAAATAAATATTTATGTCGTACGTAAAAAGTACAAAAAGTAAAAAGTAAGGCTATTTAAAAAAAAGACTCATAATAATGACTAGCAAATCAAGGTCATTTGCTGTACATGTTTACAATCATTTGACTCAACCATTATTTGAATTGCAGATATATGGAATGTATGGGTAATCACCATCTTACATGGATGAATGCTTACAACAAATAAACCTGCACGCTGTCATTCATCCAAACATATCAATACACTGGGTAACAGCAACAAAGCTTGCATGTTTATTGCAAATTATTAATGGTACCTTATACAAGCACAGCAGAACAATGTACTATGAGCCACATCACAATAAAGATATATATAGTACCCATACTACAATTGATTTGTAATAGAAATTAATGGAGATACCATTAACCCAATAGCAACATTTGTGCAGACAGATTGAATGGGTCCGGAACTATGTTAGTGTAAATCAATCAGGTGCAGATATGACAGAGTTAAACTGTATTCAACTCAACAGCACATTTTGCATTCATCCCAATTTCCCAAACCTCAATATCTCAGTTCGGTCATTTTTTTGTTAAGTTTGTAACAATTTAGCTAAGTTTGGACACAAGCTGGTAATCATTTTCACTTCCGTGCAAATATATCGATGGTAACTGTAATAAAATGATATCAACAGCACATTTTCGGGTGTAGGTGTGGTTGTGAATCATAGAAAAAAGCATTGTCATGATTTGTTTTTAAATTTGCCAAAATAGGCTACAATCAATGTGTGATGATGTCAATGTTCATTGGTCCCCTAATACTTCAGAAGCAATTCAATTATCCGTACGTGATATAATGTGTTTTCTAATGATTTTAGTGTGTATCAATCATCATTATATAACACATCAGATCATTATCTTCCTCCAATAACTTACAGATTTTCGTTATCCTTCGTACATTTTATGTAGAACTTCTCGAATTCAGGAGATCAATGAGCAAATTAACAAAGGACAAAAAAGCTGACAAAAATCCTTCATTTTTCAGATGGAACATAACAATGGCATAATATTAACAAATCCAAAATACAACCTCATCATTATTCTGTGACTTAAGTGGTATTTCTCTACGCCCTGTAGATTTTATCAGTGAATGAATTTTATCGACATGTTGAGGCCACAAAAGACCTATAATATTATGTCAATGAAAATTTATGAAGTTGGGGTGTGTTGGTCAATGTCCTAAGCTAGAAAAAATGTAATTATTTCAAATTCAGATAGATATTATTGAAAATCTTTATGAACAAACCTACCTGTGCAGAGTAAATGACGGGCAAAAAGTAGACATAGCAACAAGAGATGTGTCATTCTGAACACCTGTAGATCTAAAGACATAGTCATGTTATTAGCTCTTACCTTTGATTAAAACACCCTGATATCTTGTGCAATCATGTATGGTCGGCTGCATCCCTTCATATCATACATCATCATTACTATCATTACATCATATAATTATTGCTTGATTAGATGACAATGAGGAGAAAGGAGCTCGCATGGATCTCATTGAAACTCGTGAAAGTGACATATTCACTAACAGAAAGAAAATTAAGTCTTGAGTCTTACTGTAAATTCATGCAAAATGATATATATATATATATATATATATATATATATATATATATATATATAATATATATATATTATTATTAATTGAAGTCATTGCATTTATAAATCACACATGAACTGTAATTAATGCATTCTGCAGTGCTGGTAATTGCTTAAATTGTTCATTGAAGTGTGTAAAAGTGATCTAAATATATGTATTTTTCTAGCTTGTTACCATAGAAGTTGCAACCAGGTGCAGAAATACAGGACATAAAGCTTGTCACCCACGCACCATAGAAGTGATGAGTTAATCATCACTTTTATTTTGCAATTATTGTTTATGTATGGGCATCTACTTTAGGTGGTGCTCTTGATACTAACATGCCACCTGGTGCTAACTGGAGGGAAGCATTGGTGGATTGATTATTAGTACTATTATTTACTGTCATATTGCATAACAGCTTCATGTTTATGATGTATTGAAATGACAACATAAAACACAACATCTTACATTTTAAATTTAATGACAAATGATACCAATTAAATTGCCAAAATGCATGTAATATCAAGAGAAACAACATAAATTCTGATTGAAATATACATATTTCTATAGCAAACAGAAAATTAGAGTGTTGCAGATTTTTAAAAACTTCATATGAAAAAAATGTTATTGCAAAACAAGTGGTCCATTTCTAATCTTACTAGCAACAGTAATAACATTATGGTGTATAAGGTAAATCAATTTACATACTATATATTATATTAATATTATTGTAATTTAACAACAACAACAAAACATGGTAGAAAAAAGAAATCATAATCCTTCAGTCGAACAAATTACTGTTCACACAGTCCAAGCAAAAGGAGTCTTTTCTCATCAACAGTGAGAACGTCTGGTATGTTCCCGGCCATTATGTCTTTCACAGCTTGTACTGTGGCCAGATCCTGATGACTACATGTGTTTGACTGCAGCTTATATTTTGCCAAACTGTCATTTATGAGTTGTACTCTCTAGACTGCACTTGAAATTGCTGCCTATAACAGACGGAGAACAATATCTTCCTCTTTTGGCCATGAAACTTACATGTTCATTATCACTTTTCAACATTGTATGATGGAGTTCCAGAAATCTGCTTGAAATGTATAACTCTGGGAGGAATTGTGTGTGAGTTGTATAAGGCAGACCCATAACTCTCCTTATGCATCTGTTGAAAGTGGTATGAAATGTTCTCACATTGGAATCACTGAGACACCATGCCTGTGCTCCTTCAACTGTGATGCACCACTGACACAAGTCAAATTAAGTCTTCCTGTCAAGTAACATTTTTTCTTCAATATCTCCTCTGCTTCTGTCAGGTAATGGAAACTTAATTTCCTAAATGTTGTGCATAATCAACCCACTAGAGGGTGTTGCCTGATAGTGCGATCTGGTTTTTGCATTCTCTTGTGTCTAGCATACAATATGCACACTGTCTTCTTGACATTGTATGGCATACCATATTCAGTGCCTATTTATTCACTCAAACCCTGCTATATGTCAATTTAAGTTGAGTTCTGATAATTTCTGTAGCGCAGCCACCTTGCGGTCAATAATGTCATATATTCTACACCTAAATTGTTATAGCCAATCAGCAAGGACAGGGGCATCACATGACAGGACCAATAAATCCTGATATTTCAATTTGTGAAAGTGAAACTATCAAAGTGAATATAGAATAGATCAATTACAACACGCCAACTCAGCATCCTACATTTATATAATATTCCTGTTTTATTTTTGAAAAATATCAAGATATTATCTAAAACTAATTGGCTATAACAACATAGGTATTGAATATAACAAATGGTGGATGGAGATTTGACCAATGTGCAGTTTTACCGGCCTCAGCTTGTGATTTTGTACTCGGCTACACCTCGCACAATATCATTAGCTTCGGCCGGTAAAACTGCATATTTGTCTTATCATTATCCACTATTGATATAATGGCAAAACTTAGCTGTGTCAATTCTTCAACTGGCCATTACGTCACTTTCCACTTGGTTTAGGGCCCTTGCCAGCAAGCTCTCTGACATTGGTTTGAGCACGATTGGTTCTTTTGTCATATGTAATTCTGTTCTTGTTCATTTGTTATTTATTCATAGAATCTATTTAATAAGGGTAGCTCAATCAGCCAAGCTGTTGAGGCCCTTTGAATTTATATCAAAATAATTTATAAATAATTTACAATATATAAAGAAATCAGAATTATTTCTTGCCTGGAGTAATAACATTATTTTTTGTGTGATATTTTCAATTATGAAAAAAGAAGAGATTTGCACGAAAAAATGCAGTAAAAAGAATCGATATACTTTCAAAAGGTATGTTCAATGTATCAGTTAGAGTATATTATTAAAAGGTCTACCAGGGATATATCTCGTAACATAAAAAAATAAAAAAGTGTTATGGATTGCTAATTATCTTTCATACATTAAAAACTGATTTTAAAGACAAGAGCGCTGTGATCGTAATGCATAGTTCAGCTAATTTTATATTCTACGCAAAATGTATACCTATGGAAATGAAAACTCAACAAAGTTTTTACAATAACAGGGTTACAATTTATACAAATGTTCAGTAGGTGCCCAATTAAATGATTGTCCTTACAATACATTACCATATATATAACACTGCAAACTCCAAAAATACATTGCTGTTTTGTCTGTGACATGCATGTAAGATATAAGCAGCACATAATGCAAGTTTTTGAACCAGCAAACGACTTCAGTCTAAATCCTTTGTTTTTGTCAGTTGCATTCAATTTCTCGATCTGTAATTGTAGTTTGGCCTTTGAAGGTGACTTAATAAAGTCAGTTTACAAATTATGGCGTTTTCTCATTTCTGAATGAGGTAGTCTTCAAGTTTGTCTTCACATTTCCCTTTGGTTCGTTACAGCCACTGAAGAAAAATACATTACCACATGTATACATAAGCATAAAAAGGAAGTACAATATGATTATGAATACAAAGTTCAGTATGTAAAATGAGATGTGGTTCCAAAATACAACTGTTTAGATTTAAAGTGATAAACCATACTGATTGTCTATTTCCTTGGCTTAAAGAGTTTGATAGTTTGCTATGCACTGACTTCTATTTTACATTTCAATGTAACGTCAGTTACATATATCAATGAGTTAAAGGTATGTGCTATACAGTCTCAGGTATGTTCATTATGTGATATTTATTAGGTCACCCCTCTCTACTGCATCAATATTTAGAGTGGGATTATGCACATTGTTGTAACTCATATCTACAACTATAAATTGTATTCACTGTATATGACTGCTCATTATATTGTTTCTGGTATGCATAAATAATACATATTTGCATTTAATACTAAGTCTTGTAAAATATAGATTTTACAAAAATATGATTTTGAGATAGCAATATAACAGAAGCGTAAAAAGAAATTAACAGCTGATAATGATTAATACAAAATTGTAAACTGATTTGTATCTGCGGTTGTGATATAATGTTACCTTCTACTTTATATATTGAATGTTGTACTTACTCAATAACAAAAAAGCCTTTTTTTTGCAAGTTCTGCATCGGCTCCATTTTTCACAAAAATGTCCTGAATTATAGAGAACATTTTTGGGAAACTTGTACTATTTTCGTTTCCTTTGAGGATCCAGGTGTATGGGGTGAGTAATTCTTTATCTTTTGTGTTTACATTTTGTGATGTTGTGCAAAGAGGGAGGCTGGTTAACGTTTCATTTCCTATTTGAGGATGCCAGTAAATTTGCATTGCAAGTGTATGTAAAACTGTGCACCCTTGTTTGTCTTATACATCTATGTTTGATTCAGTTCTGAAGATGTTAAGAATTTCAGTGCTTCCTTCCTTGTCCTTCACATCAATGTTGTAATAACTTGTAACCATCTTTAACATGTCCTGAAACATTTCTTCTTCCTGCGGTGGGATTGCTTTGTGAAATACAGGAAATGCCCTGGCCAAATGATGCAGGACTGTTCGACCTTTGTTGTCCTGTGCAGTCAGGCTGGTTTCTGACACCAGATGTGGCAGAATTTCCTTGACATTAGCCAACATGCCTTCTTGCAACTTCAGTTCCTCCATAAACATATGTAAAGGTGTTCTGCCACACCAATCTCTGAAGCCAATAAGTGCAGGCTCTTTTGTTGCTACTTCAAGAATCACTTCTTTGTATTGCTCAAAAAAATTTGAAATACCATTTTTCTCAAGATGTTCATTCAACCACTTCCAGTCAAGTTCCATAAGGGCATGCATTGCTGTACCACGCAAATTCTCGTGTTTGATTTCTGTCTTGGGTAGAAATAATAGCAAGACTGCCTTCAATTTGTTGAATAGGGGATTTTTAAAAATAGGAATTCTGGTTGAAACCCAGAAGATTTTGTATTGGGCAGTGTATCGAGTGCGCCTTTCCATTGCTGGCCAATCATCTGCTATCCAGGTGGGATCTGCTCCATTTTTAAGCAGCAGTTCAAGGGTATTGATAAATCCTTCGGTCCAACGGTCCAACGAACAGTGTACTTAGCTTTCGATATGTACTGAGAATGTGCAAGTAGGGCCATCATGAATTTACTTCTGCAATGAAGACCATGTATACATAAAATCCAAAATAAATACAAATACCATATAACTTAGAAGAATTTGCATTGCTGGCTTTTCCAACCACTTAAACTTTGAAGGAACTAATCGCCAAGATAGTACATTAGTCTATGGTCAGAATGGTGCACAGCAAACTTCAGTGTGAGTGATCAAATGACTTTGACATGTCACACTTCAATATTTGTTTAATGTATATGTTGTCATTTGCTTAACTCTTAGATAAAAAAAAAATCCAGAAAATACATACCTTGAATGGGGGAAATCATCTACTGATACGAGTGCCTGAAATTGTTTCAAAACCAAGTTTAATCTGATTTAAAGCAAGAAATAACGTTACAAAAAAAAAGTATCTTGTAGGGTTGACAGATTAGAAAGGAGTTTCTTGTGTGGAACAAGATTAATATGTACTAAAAACACCCTGTTAGAGTATCACGGAATATATTCCAGCTGAATGGCTTACCTGGAGGAGCTTGAGAAAGTTCTCTTGATTGTTTATCAGATGCAAATACTTGTTCTCTTTTGCCATTATTTGAAGGATGCACTGCAATGGCCCTTCCTGCGTAAAGTGAATTGCTCCTTCACAGAGTGCAGACATTTTCTGCAAAATTGAAATGGGTCATAAACACAAAGGCTATCAACAGTGGTATTTCTAGATAAAATGATTAGCTTTTTCTTCTAAATAATAATCTTTTTTAAGTTAACAAATTATATGTTAATTGAGTGTTAACCAGTTGAAGTTTAACAATAACAAAAAGTCACAAAGACAGTAAAAATAATTGAAATTGATTATATGCGATTTATGATGCATCGAGGCTTTCGATTTCATGTGTATGATCATGGCCGTTGCTGATCTGAACAAAATAATAGAACCCATCCAGTTGGTGACCAATTTGACATCGTCCATATCATATTTTTTATTCCCAAAAAAATAAAAAAAGGAAAAGCAATATTTTATGACATGACTTACTGTTGTATACAATCTTTAATAATTCTGTGCAATAGGAATAGGAATAATGACATATGTGATGTTCTAATACCTGCATTATTTCAATGTAATGATGTGATTCAATAAAACTGGCAGCTTTTTTCACCATCGCCAAGAAAATCTTTGGATCCTTAAGAATGATGTTGCCATTTTTTTCTATCCTTTTAAGAATGTTTGTTTTCTGGGAATCCAAGTCCTCCTTTGTTTGCAGATTTTGTATTGTTCTTGTAAACTCTGAAGATCTTGAATACAATATGATAAAACATGTATGTTTATGTGCCTACAGGAATAAAATGCAATTAAGTATCTTAAAATACAGCGTATTCTGCTATTACTGCATAGTTCAGCAAGCAGTTTGGCAAGGTGGGAATGTGGTTTAAGTTAGATCACTTTTATGGTTAGAGTACTCATGTTTTGCTATTTACATTTTTAAGTTGTTTGAAAATCAATCAACTTCTAAATAAATTTAGATCAAATCATATGGATTTACGTCATAGTTAGTTAGTTAAATCTTTATTGACTTGTGGTAATTACATTGGGAAATTTCATACATTTTGAATTGGTCTCAATCGTCCCAGCCCCAAACTTTAAGGGCTTATGTCTTTTTACCATATAGCCTTAATGACCTAGGTAATAAAAGCAATACAAAACTATGACCTTACTAAGCATTGCTTTGACCAGCCTAAGATCATATCAGGAAAAGTGAAGACATTCTAAGATAAGGTTATGATACAATATACTTAAAAAGTGAAAGAGAAAAACAAAACAAATTGTCTGGTGCATTACATAGTATCGAGGAAGCAAAAGCTGACAAAAGTGTAAGTAGATATATTGAGATGACCAAATATCATTACCAGAATCTAAACTGAGAGGTGTGAGACTTGGGACCGACAAGTTTCATTTCTTGATGATTAATCACTATACTGCTTATCATTTCAGTTATATTACAGTTGTGTTCCATGGCGTTTAGTAAAGAATAACTAATTATACATAATACAGTTGTTTCTGACACAAATCTGAATCTACCTACCAATATACTTACTTTATTCCAAGAGTTTCATCATATGACTGCGATTCCTTAAGAAAAGCAAGTACCAATTGAAGCTTGATGATGTAAGTTTCATGAAATTATCAAATATAACTAAATATATTGTGAATTGAAGATATTTCTTGTAAGAGATGCAAAACAAGTAAAACCTTACCAGCAGAGGTGCATAATTGCCACCAGTTTTAGTCTCAAGATCACTCTTAAATAAAAGAAAGTACAAAAGAAATTACATAAGTTCAACATGATTTGCCTCTATTGGCTACAATTAAAATACCATGTTTAACGTAATCAAGTAACATGCATAAAAGAAAACAAAAGAGACGTATCAGATTAACACTTTCTCTCACTTTAAGTTAACAAATGCTGATCAGGTCTCTATTACAGCTGTCACGGTGGCTAAAAGTTTTCAGACTTTAAAACACTTGATTTTTGGTCTTGTTTCATACTTAACGGCACTTTTTCTTGAATTATTTTCTTCAGGGTATCACATTTTACTGTCTTGAAAATACATTTGCACAATAACCACATCAATATATAAATAAAGTACAGATGCTTGGTCATTTTTTCATATATTTTGCTGGCAGGTGTTGAGCGAAGAGCAACAAGGTTCTGGATGAGTTTGACCCTTGTGACATAAAAACAGTCTAAGTTGTCAAGTTTTGAACTCATTTAGGGTCTTCTTCTAAGTTATATTATCCATAGTTCCATGAGCTTAGCATCAATAGACCTGAAGTCCATAAGTGTGGTTGACAGACAGACAGAGAGACAAAAGGGACTGAGAAACTGATCGACATGCAGGCCAAAGCAATACCCTAGGTCATATACATGGTCATATACATGGCCAAGGGTTATAAAAGCTGTGTTGCGCCATAGTCAGCATCTATATAGCAAATGTCCGAAAAATGTTGGCCATAGTTGTATAATAAGCAGAATATTACCTTTCGATACTGCAGAGAATCCTTGCTGTTTTGCTTGTAACGTGAAAACTTCCTTCCGAAAACTTTAATGCACAAATTTATATTTACATGACAACATATACGACTAAATGCAGTTATTGTTCTTTATACAAATTGACTCTACTTACACAAATAGAGAAAGATCCCTATTACAAATGTTGTCCCCAATATGCTAAGTAATGAGACGGCATACAGTGGGATACCTGTAAATAGGAAACGATGAACAAAGGAAATTATGTGTAAGAATTATAGTTTTATTTCAGCTAACAGTATTTTCTTACCACTGGACTTTTCAACGGGCTTTGCGGTTGATTCAGGATTAGCAACTGCAATAAGTAAAAGACAAATTCGGTAACTGCAGATATTATTTATAATAATGGAGAAGAAAATACTTTATTTAACACCCCATGCAGTATTCAGATACCAGATACTATTGTTCTGAAGTTTACATAATATTGCCGAAGGTTAATTTTAAGCATTCTTGGTTATTTATTGGATTAAAGTTACGCACCAGCATCAAAAATAGCAATGACACTCCCCTCATACATCTTATTTTTGATGACATTTCTTGCAATACACTTCCATGAGTTATGAGGTATCATGTCTTCTGTAATTAGAAGTATGCTCCCCTTCCTTGGATTTCCTGTAGGAAATGTATCAGTTTTATCATTACTACACTTAGGCAAAATCTAGAAAGACAATACATGTTTTCATTATTATTATAAGCATACTGCTAGTATTTTGAAATAATTCTGTAAATTTCAAAGGATCTTACCAGGGTTGGCAACATCAGATTCCGTCCATTCATAAGACGGAGATGGATAACCATCCGCTCGGCATGTAAAGCCCCGTTCCCACATAGCCGAGTTACTCGTAGTCAACTCGTAGTAATAACAAAAATTACGTAACACCCAAAATTCGAGGAGTTGGCGACGAATTTTTGCGGAAAAAGTGACCAGGAGTGACTCGCCGAATTACTCGCCGAATTACTCACCGAGTTACTTGGCGGGTTCAGCGAGCGACTCGCCGAGTACCAGGAGTGACTCGCCGAGTTGCAGCCAATTAGTGAAGGATCTCGAGGAGAGTGTCGGCGAGTTAGAGGAGTAAATCGCTGAGTACCAGGAGTAACTCGCCGAGTACCAGGAGTAACTCGCCGAGTACCAGGAGTAACTCGCCGAGTACCAGGAGTAACTCGCCGGGTGAAGCAAGGTGTCTACGACAGCGACGAGTCACCCATCGAATGATAGGCCGACGCCAGCCTACCTGCATTCTCAGATGAATATCTCGCTTAATATTTGGTCTATTTTCGATCCGAAAAAACCTATGGAGTCACTATGAATTATACTACAAAACAATCTTTATTTGACGAAAATCGGACTAATATTAAGGGAGCAGTAGCTTTTTAAAGAAGCGCTCAGCTTTCTGCATTAATACAGTCTGGGCGCGGACGCTTCAGGGAGCACCAGTATAAGTAAATTAAATATAGCCAATAAAATCACAGATCAAATCACAAATACTAATTATAATATCAATATTAGATTTAAATTTTACAAAATATACACAAATTTATACTGATCATAATATCACAATAAGATTCAAATTAACACAAAAAGATAAGAAAGTTATACAAATATAATCATTGCCTGGTAATTACAATTAAATATATTGCTTTTAATTAATGAAAGCAATTACATATTTTTGTAATTGTGAATGACAATCAAGACAATGTCATATTACTGTGTCATCTTTGAACAAACCATGAAATGACAGGTCAAAGAACCCCAATTTAGGCAATTAGGCAATTGACACATGTATTGAATTTGCTGTATGCTCTACACCAATTCTTTGTATCATTCAAAATGCTAATAGCAATTACTGTGTCATCTTTGAACAAACCATGAAATGACAGGTCAAAGAACCCCAATTTAGGCAATTAGGCAATTGACACATGTATTGAATTTGCTGTATGCTCTACACCCATTCTTTGTATCATTCAAAATGCTAATAGCAATTGACATAACAGTCATGGCAGTTGGCAGAATGAGTAGAAATGAATTGCAATAAAGCTCATCCAAACAATGTATATAAAATGGTCAAAAATATTGACTACACCATTCAAGTCAGGGCCATACACAGAGCACCATGCCGCCGCCAGACTACCTGCCTTCTCAGACGAATATCTCGCTTAATATTTGGTCTATTTTCAATCTGAAAATCTGTGTGGAATAAGTATGAACTCGACTATAATTCAATATTTATTTGACGAAAATCGGAATAATATAAATGGAGCAGCAGCCGCCGCCAGACAACCGCCTTCTCAGACGAATATCTCGCTTAATATTTGGTATATTTTCGATCCGAAAACACGTATGGAATCAGTGTGAACTATACTAAAATGCAGTCTTATTTGATGTGAATCGGACTAATATTAGGGGAGCAGCAGTCTTTTAAAGTAGCGCTCAGCCTTACCTGCATTGATACAGTCCGGGCGCGGACGTCTGCGAGAGCACCACTGTTTGCCTCCGCCAACCTAGCTACATTCTCAGACGAATATCTCGCTTAATATTTGGTCTATTTTCAATCCGAAAATACCTATGGAGTCACTATGAATTATACTACAAAACAATCTTTATTTGACGAAAATCGGACTAATATTATAGGAGCAGCGGCCTTTTATATTATATACGATCCCCTACGCTGATGATGCATGTACTAAAGGTAGAACTCGACGAGTTTCTCGGCGAGTTACTCCTACAACTCGGTGAGTTACTCCTACAACTCGCCGAGTTACTCCTCGCACTCCTGAACATCCCCCCGAGTGTTATACGAGTGAAAATAGCGCCGAGTAACTCGCCGAGTTCGAGGAGTAACTCGGCGAGTTCGAGGAGTAACTCGGCGAGACATGACCAAGATTTTGAAACTCCTGAAAATCCGCCGAGTGTGCCGTGCAGCACGGCATACTCGGGAGACTCGGCAAACTCGGCTCCAAATCTCACGAGTTCGCTACGAGACTCAGGAGTTTCTCGCCGAGCATCTCACGAGTGCGAGGAGTAATCGCAGAGTTTAGTAAGAGTTGGGCCCGAGAGGCGTGTTACGTAATACTACGAGTTGACTACGAGTAACTCGGCTATGTGGGAACGGGGCTTAAGAGCGCTACTGACTTTGTGAATTTCTTGATGTGGTGAATAACTGACATTTCGTACTGAGTCTGCAGATAACAAAGTGGTACATCTTTGTGATAGAAACAGCCTTTTGATTCCCTATCATTGTCATCTGTATGTCGTACAATTGCCTGCCAAATCAATCATGGCCACTATTTGTATTATATAATCTATGTTTATTTTTTCATCCTTTGTCTATCTTTTACTGCCATTTCACTAACCACATAAAACGTCATGTTTTAACTTAATCCTATTGGCCATCAACCGATAATTCGTCATGCCCTAACTTGGGTTGGAGTGTAATTTAGCAATGACTTGGTTTGTGTACGTAGTTAGTGCTATGACAGCAAATGGCCTTTGATCGTTTCTGACAATGTCTACGCTGAGCTGGAACCTGCTTTGAAATGTTAGGTAAATTAACTTTTATTAGTACTATGTTTAGGATACAAGGTTATGAACTCAATTTCATCATAGAGTTATGGATGAAAATGGAAGTCAATCTAGATCGTTGAAACACTGCATCAGCAGGTCGCTGACATTTTTACTGATGGCGTCACTATCACAGATTGAGGGATGCATAAAATATCTTTCAACTTTAGACCAATCAGAGCTCTGCATTCAGCATTGACAAAGGATAATATTTTTCTTCATAGTGATATTTAAAATTTCAACTTACACAACACTCTCATTATGGCGGAGACACTTGCATTTACCATCGGATGCAAAGTTAGAATTTTGCAAGTGATTTTTTTATTGTCCATTTCCGAAGCAGCGCTGACATTGTATTTCTTGAAATAAAAATATGTATTTGTTAGATAGTGTCAATGACATGCATTTGGCGTATCTGTGCGTAATATGCAATATTTACTGTCCTGTCTTGACTAATATGTCGACATTCTATGGTTCTGGAAGACTGGAAGAAGTACACAAACAAATTACCCTTAGACCAATAGAGCCATGCATTTGGCCTGGTAGCTTAAAAACAAAAGCCTCCAAAATATATGAAGTGAACGCCGAAAATCACATTTTGGGGCATCGTGACCTCACATTTTGAACTACAGTGATGTTATTTCACATATGGTATGGTAACATAATAGCAAAATATGATACAAATTTATTCATGTACATGACCAAATGTGCCTCGTATACATGGAAACTCAAGGTTTTTGCCTAATTATAATTAAGCAAAAACCACGTGTTTTCCAGGCGTTTATCCAAATGCATGGACAATGCACATGGCACATTTGGCTCTGTAGGCATAAGTGAAAGTTATGCTTGGCATATATGTTCATGTCACAGCCACACCCTAGATTTATCTTTGGCAATTCTTTGCAATGTGTTACCTTTCTGTGGTAATTTGCTAGTCCCATGGATACAGTTACACTAGAGATTTCTTCATGTGGATCATTGCCTATGTACATTTGTAGCTGTGGATATTGACCTGATGTAATTTCATTGTTGCTGATTCCTGCAAAATGACCTTCACAAGTATATGTCACTGTTTCGCCTTCTTCTGGGATGAACGCTGGGCCATGTATTGATTGTTGTCCTGAAAGTGTGTCGAAGTGACAAGTTTACATTGCTCTCTTTCAGACAGTAATTAAATTATTATACTGCAGGAAATAATATTCATACAAAAACAAGTATTGTTGACCTGGTTTGTTTACCCGAAGTAACAGCATTCGATTATACATTGTTATATTAATTTTGCGAGCGCATGATACTTAAATGTAAAAAAGCAAACGTGCTATAAGGATCAAACAAATCTGATTTGAACGATCTCCATTTGAATGATTAATAAAAACAACAGTTGGAATTGCAAGACTGGTCACATGAGCAGAATAACTGAATTTTTAACAGGTTCAATTGAGTCAGTTTAGAGTTAGCCAGAGGAAAGAGGTTCTGAAGGTATATCTATCATCCAGGGCAAGAATTTCAATAGCAGAAAATATAACCCACCTATGACAACTAAAACAGCTTTTGATTGCGCAATGAATGCAGTACAAGTGTACTTTCCACTATCTGCAAATGCCAGATTCTTCAAAGTTAGAACAAACCATTCTCCGTCCTTTTTCACTGAATACTTGTGGGTGTCATTATTGGGGTAGTGTCCTATTCCACCCTGATATGAATACAGTATCCTGCCATTGAATTCCCATGTCATTGCTCGAATGGGCCAAAGATGCACTTGACACGTAAAATTAACTGATTCCCCCAATATTCCAGTAGCATCAGTAGGAGGCATCATAATTGATTGTCCTGCAGCTTACCCTGGAAAGAAGAGAATCTTTAAAAGGGAAACTGTGATAAGCATGTAAAAACTGAATGATGAACAAGGGAAAGATTGCAGATCAGTTTTGCAATGATGGAGATATATGAAATTATTTTATACATTGCAACATTGGCCTATTTATATGTAATAAAGTATTTTACATGGCTCTCAGTGCAACCAGTTATCAGAAATGAAAATGAAGAGCAATTCATTATTTCATTCCCATGAAAACTAATGTGATTTTAATCGGTAACTATGGTGTTTTGGCTTGTTAAAAAATAAAATCCATCAAGAATGTGTGCTTGTGATGCTGCTGTTGTTACCAGTGTTTGCAGTGGTCGACTCATTGCAGGCCTCTGATTCTGATTGGCCATCATGAATGACACACCCACAACTGGCCACTCAAGAAAATTATTTAAAAAATAAAAGGAAATAAAAAAGAATAGATATCTGGGAACCTGTGAAGAATGCCTTTATCACAGATCAACATCAGATTATAAACCAATTCTATTTTTCTGGCTCATAGAAATTGAATGATGGAGATGGAGAAGGAATATCATAAAAATGTGCACATAAATTATATACATATGATCTTAACGTGTGAACAAGTAAAGCTCTCTTTAAAAGAGACTTGAAGATAGGCAATGCTATGCTAGTGTGATAGAAATATGTATTGACATTATGAACATCACTCATCAATTATCTTGAAGGGTGGGGGGGGGGGGGATGCAGGCTTAAGTCCAGCCATGGATATAAACATCGATAGTCCCATTGTGTTTTCCCACAAGTTCCCACAATAGGTAGGCGATGTAGCATAAACTGAATGATGAGAGCTCCTGGCCCTCTGAGTGGAGAGTATGAAGTGGCAGGTGAATATTTGAAGAGAGGAGCTTCCACAATCATCAGATATGTTTGTCTATGTATACGTCTCAAATGCTAATGGTTCTAACAGCGAATAGCCTCACTGGGTGCATTTTGTCAATTTTGGAACATACTATTTAATATAGCTTAGGTGTTCAGAAGGAAAACCTCTCCTATGATGAAGATTTTCTATAGCCTGAGGCATGCCTACAAAAATACCAGTGTCTCACTATTAATCAGGAAATCTAGACTCTGATGTTGCCATTAACCCAGCAAAGCAACACTTGAAAGTATATGTACAATGTATATAACTAAATAATCTAAGAGGAGTTCACTTTACATCCTACCTCATTCGTTTTAATTACATAGTTTAAGGTTTACAACTTGAAATTGCATATTAAATTTTTCAAAGGCTATGGTAAAATTGGATGAAAAGTATGTATCAAGGTTATATTGCATGAATGTTTTTGTATTTAAACAAATTACGCATGTAATATGCAGAAAAATGCTTTATGGTTATGACACTATCTGAAATATTTTCAAACCAAAACTGGAGAACATACCTGCCAGAATGGCCTTCATTAAGACCATTACCAATGCTGTCATTATGGATCGCTTAATATTCAAAATTAAACGTGAAGTTTAAAAAGTTTGAGTGATCTTTTTCAATAGTACCATCATCAACGCTTCCTTTACAGTTGTGATTTCTTGTCTGAAAAAAAGAAAAAAATTGGAATATGCATTTTCTTTTGAAATAAGTTTATTGTATTATTCTGTAACAATCATGTAACTGATTACACTGCCAATTGAGAACACATCTTGCAACAAAGGAAGGATTGATAACAACGAGAATGTCAAAGAAATTTGTTATCCTCATGGGGAAATTAGTTTAAAGTAGAAAGAGGCAAGGCGACCCATCTAAGACAATTTGTATTACGCTTCTGATTTAATAGGTATTTAGATTTTCAATCACCTTATAATGTCGACATATATGGAAATTATTCAAATTTGAATTGATGGAATAACATGCACATCAATGTCTGAAATACAAAGATATTGTCTTGTGAACATTGTTCTCCCAAAGAAAGGAAAAATTCTGGAAATAAGAGAAGTAAACTATTATCAATTTACAACACAACTTTAAGTCATATAATATTTTTTTCTTTCCAACTATGTGAAGCAGAAAACAAAGATAAAGTCATTTATCCCGGACCTGATCACAATAGATGTACCAGCACACAATGACAGAGAGAAGGCGGAAGCCCTCAACAACTCTTCGTAACAGTATTTGTAAATTTACCAACAGACAGTACGCCATCCATGGGGCAACCCATAACTCAAAATCGCATCAATACCATCCAATTCACGGATGACATAGTGGGAAAAAAGCTCCAACAACTAGAGCTAGACAAGTCTCCTGGACCAGACAACATTCATCCAATGATATTGAGAGATCCAGCTGAAACTCTAGATACGCCCATTAGAATCCAATTCCGAAAATCTTTTAAGAAAGGTATACTCCCCATGGATTGGAAGAATGCATATGTCACAGCAATTTATAAGTAATTTTGCCTCATTGACCTCAATTTGATTACTTCATATAATATCATTGCACTCTGTGACCTTACTATGGGCATTGTTTACAGATGAGGTCACAATGCCATACCTAAGTACAAACAGAGGTAAATGAAGCAAAAATGTCAACATGGCTGCTGTGTGAAAAGGGTGTGTTGACTGCAACCTCACGTTTGAGTACCAAATAGGAAACATTGTATATATATATGTCTTTTATTGACATTGATTCATATCAGAAAAGATACATTTGTCACATATAACTACAGCTCTACTCACTAAATCTAACTAAAGCTACACCGGTCTACAGAAATATGCTATACAGGTTGTAAAAAAAAACCAACAAGGTTATGGAAATTATAAGAGAAATTATTCCAACATCTCGACAAAGATACCTTTGTCTCCCTGTTCACAATCCCGGTGCGCCCGATCCTAGAATATGCCCAAATCACATGGAGCCCATACATCAAAAAATACATCAGAAAACTGGAAAAAGTTCTGAGACAGGCAACCAAGCAAGTAAATGGATGGAAGAACCTCTCCTACAAAGAAAGGCTCCAACATCTGCCTCTACCAAGCCTAAAGGCCCCTTCACACTTAGCCGGATTAGACACCAGAGCGTCCCGGAGGACAACTCCGGCATACTCCGGGGAATGCCGTGTAGACCTCTTGTTCATGTCCGGCAGTGTCTGGCATTTTCTGGACTCCGGGGAAAAAATTAAACATGTTTAATTTTTCATGCCGGAGGTACCGGATTAATTCACTCTATGTTGATCCGTGTTCATCCGTGTAGACTCCCAGTAGACTCCGGGGACCTCCGTATTGACTCCGGAATACTTCGTGTGATCTCCGGCTAAGTCCGGCGTCAATCGGGCGTGAAAAGTACACGCCGGACAGTACAAGGAGCAACGCGGTTCCACACGAGTGAACAAGGGGCAACACGGAGTAAACACGGAGTGAACAGGGAAAGCGGGTTACAAGTCATTTGCTTGACGCCGTTAACCCCGTTATGTACACGGTGTCACACGAGGTCAATACAATAAAGAGTGAACAAGGTGTCAACACAGTGTTAATTGGACTGACACGGAGTGAGTACGGATGCCTTAGTATATATAGAACCGCCGTCTTGGGAGAAGCATCATTCGGCTGCACGCACGCCGTTCATCATCTTGAATTAATTGATTTATCGACCACTTCTTCTGGATATTACCTTCTGGGTTGCTGAACTCTACCAAAGCCTTGCTACTACTGCCGTTTCTTTGAATAACCACCATGCCACCTAGGAGAGGAAAAGGGAGGGCTTCCAAGAAGTTGTGCAAGAGGAACCTGCACCTCCAGTTGAAGAAGATGCAGGCAGTAATACCTCATCAAGACCGCAAAGTCCGCAAGGCATGCCAGATTTACCTGGGCCACTTGTACCTGCTGTTGAAGTACCTGCTGAAGCTGCAGTAACTGGTACTGCAGCTCCACCACCACCTGCAGCAAAGAGGCACAAGAAAGAACCCCTGAACCTGACAGAAGACCAGGAACAAGATGTGGCAGACTGGTACCGTTCCAAGGAGATGCTCTACAACCGGCGGCTTGCTCAATACAAGCGGACAGACATTAAATCGCGAATAATCGACCAGAAGGCGAAGGAGCTGAGTTGTACAGCCCAACAGCTGAAGACATGGATGGACTCCATGCGGACTTCAGTGGGGAAGCTTACGGATCCAAGCAAGAAGCCTTCTGGTGGGGCCGCCAGAATCCTCACAGACCGGGACAACTGGATAATGGAAAAGCACATCAAGAGGGTTGATGCTGGGAAAAGAAAGAAAGGTGGGCAGCTTCCCACAGCTTATTGGCCAAAAGCAACAGAGCTACCACTGAGGATGATGAGACCTCTGATGCTGATGAGGTCATTGTGGATAGTTTCGGATGATGGTGGCAGGGATTCTGATACCAGCAGGTCCAAGGGTGGGCCTTACAAGGGCAGCAGCAGGAGCAAGAAGGGGGCCCCTCCTCCAAGCCCCTAAGTAGGTTGTGCAACACACAGCAAGCAAGAGTTATGGTGCACACTCTGTCAGGACTTTGAGACATTGTTGTGAGTAGACACCTGAACCTGGTAGCCAAAAGTCCAAAGGCATTCTCTACCACCCGTCTAGCTCTACAAAGTCTGTAGTTGAAGATTCGTCTTCCATGGTCATGTTCCTGTGAGGCAGAGGCTTCATCATCCAAGTCTGCAGTCCAAAGGCATCATCACCAACTATGAAGTAAGGCACTGGTTGGTCATCATTGGGCAGGTTATCTGGTTCAGGTAATCCAATGTTCCCACTTTGTAGCGCTTCCTTCAATTCTGTCTGACTAAACACTCCAGCATCTGAACCTGATCCACTGGCACCAGTGTCAACATAGAGGAACTTGTATTCAGCATCAACTACAGCCAGTAGGACAATAGAGAAAAATCTCTTGTAGTTGTAGAACAGGGATCCAGACTTCGCAGGACATCTGATGGCAACGTGCTTCCCATCAATGGTGCCGACACAGTGGGAGAAGTTCCATCTGTTGTAGAATCCATTGGCAATTTCTTTCCAGGCTTCTGGGGTTACAGGACAATGCATCACTTCTGCTGAGTACTCGTCTATGATGGCCTGGCAGACTTCGATGACAAAGATAGAAATGGTATTGAAGGCTACCCTAAATCCATACTGCAGAGACATGTAGCTGTTGCCCGTACCCAGGTAGCGCAAGGTAATAGCCAGTTTCAATCCAGGTTCAAGGGCCCTCCTCAAAAAGGTGTCCTGCTTTGTAATCCTAGGTCCCACTCTGGCCAGAACTTCATGAAATAAGTCAGGCTCCATCCTCATGAAATTCTTGAAGCCACTCACATCTTCTGCAGTCAATTCAGCCATCAGTTTTTCATACTGCCCCTCCTTAGGAGCCAAGGTCGCACCCACATTCGCTTTCTTCTTCTTCTTCACCAGCATTTTGCAATAAGTCATCTTCATCAGTTGTTGTTGTGGCCCTCACTGCATCATCTTGCAGTTTATGTTCTTCTTGCAGAATTATATCATCAGCAGCAGTAAGTAGCTGGACTTGCATGTCCTGGTACTTCACATCCAATTCCACCCTGTCGTAGTGTGATAAAGACATAGCCAATTCTTCTGTAGTAGCAGCAACACCTTTCCAGTATGGTAGTCCGAATTGGAATGATGGACAGTGGAACCGACCAGTTTAAATACCAATTTCAGAGCGATCTGTGTGAAAACTGCTTAACTCCAGGCCCCGTGTTACATCCGGTTCACTCCAGCCTCATCCGGCACAGTCGTGTTACCTCCGGCAACAGCCGTGGCTCGTTCCTTGGTTCACCATGCACCACCGTGTTTCAGCTGTACAATATCTGTGTAGCGACCGTACACATCCGTGTAATGGCCGTGTTGCTCCGTGTTGCCACCGTCCTGCCTTCGTGTCCACACCGCCAAATATTTCGCTTATTGACATTTCTAACTTTTTCGCCCAGACCGCCCCGGATTTAACGAAATTTCATTCCGGGACACTCCGGCCTCTGATCCGGCTAAATGTGAAGATTCAGAAGAACTCGATTAGACATCATTGGAACCTACAAGTTGCTTAATGGGTTGTACGGCAACGACGTGCGATTAATTCTACCACACCTAGAATATCAAGAGGGAATGATTTAAACTATATAAAGAACAAACTAGCAGTCTGGAACTTTGCATACTTCTTCACAAATAGAATAATAAACACCTGAAATAAATAACCAAATAATGTTGTGACTGCCCCTAGCTTAAATGCTTTTAAAAAGAGACTGGATAAACATTGGAAGGAGCATCCCATGAGGTTTGACCCAGAAGAGGACCCACCATAAGCACTTGAGGATCAGATCAGACTCACCATAGTATTACAAACTTATAGTCAACTAGATGGATGAAGTTTCTAGTCATCTTTGATTTATAATTTCTGTGGAAGTAGGAAGCAGTATGAAACATTTAAATGTCCACATAAGAGTATCCTGTAAATAAGTTGGTATAGGAGACAGCAGTCTCCGCTACCCCAAATTTTTATTGATTTTACTCGCACTCCACGCATGCACATGTCACCAACCTATCTACATCAATCTAAACTAGGACGTTTTAAACCTATGTTCAGCAGACTACATTACATTACATTTCAACAATTTAGTCACCTGTTCTGCATATCATAGACCATGACAGCAGAAAAAAGCCCTTAACATTATAATGATTAGCAGACATTTTGTATGTAAAACATACATTACTTGCATTGTATTTTTTGCAAATATCATATTTATGTCTATGTCAGTTGTAACGGCCTAAATGGAAATAATGTCAAAACTTTTTGAACCCCCTCGCACTTGGCATTTGATTGAGCATTATTGCAGACATTTCATAAAACTTGTGTTCACTTTTGCATCAGAATGTAAATGCTGATTAGCATTGTGTTCTCGTTCATATATAATTGAAATCAAACTGTGTGGTATCTTCGAATTTTCAAATAATTTGTAATAGCAATATCTGGTGGAGTAATAATGTAACATGCCAGAATTATTCTATATCCATCCATTGAGGAGGTGAATAACATGTGATATTTTGGTTCAGTAACTAGCCCTTGTCATGGTTAGTCATTTACATTCTGAAAATAGATTTTATCAGTGGTAACATATTATTCATTATATTGTCATACATAGCATTTTTACTGATTGACTGATTATGTTCGATTAATCGACATAACTGCACACAGATTAAAGAGGGGAATCCCGGAAATTTCCTCTCCGGGTCACCATAAGACTTATTTCCTTTATATCATGTTGCCATTTCACAATATTTTTACTGATGCCAGGATTATCAACTAAATAGTATGAGTGTCATTTCTGTCAACAGTGCATTGTTGCTTTTTCTTTTCGGTAAGTGGTCATCCTTTAAGAAAACTTATGAAAGCCAATGAAAATTTTATCTGAGGTCTCCAGGGCCTTTGAGTTGAGCCATGTTTACAACCAAAAGTACAGTTTATGTATCAATGTCTACTTTAGTTTCAGGGCATACTACAATGGGCTACAATGTGACGTCTTGTAAAAATACAATTAGGGTTAATTGCCCATCTTACCAGATTGGGATTGTAAATATCAACACAACATCAAGCCTAGCTCCAAAAGTGCTGGAGCAATGTAATGCACATCACTGGTGCAATGTGACCAACACACATACTGAATGTGTCCACATTACGTACTGGTGTACTATGGGTGAGTACCACCAAATACTTTAATTAACAGCTATTCAAAACTAAGACAGCCCGACCTTGACCAACCTTTCATCTGGCCGATGCCCCATGTCATTGGGAAACAAGCAATTTCAGGCCATATGCATTTATTCGTTGTAAACTAATGTGAATTATCTGCACATTTTAGATCAATTTCATTACAAATTATCCCCATTTTCTACTCCATTTCTAAAAACAAATTTGGATCGATGAACGTAATCACTAGTTGTACTTTATATTATGTTTCCAGAGACCAGAACGATTGAGATAACAAAAGCTTCTGTTATTAACATGAAAGGACCGTTATCCAGGTTTAGCCTGGTGAGTCAAGGTTACCAGACAGGTCACTATACAGAAGCCCAAAGTATCACATGCAGCTTGAAACCCGTAAAAGAAGGAAGTAACACAATGCATGAGATACAAGTCACAGTAAATGAATTTGCTCCCTTCTCAAACTCCTCAGATTTCTGCTTTACCATGGATAGTGATGAGGTGTTTCCTCTATGCTCAGGCTCCTGTAATTTTCTGACAGCATACCAACCGGTCAAAAGCACCAGCGGGTGGCAGATCAACATGACACTGCTCGATACAGCAAACCATGTGCCCAACATCAGATTTTGGATCGACATAAATGGTAGGGAGGCATATTCTATTGCTGCAGATACTTATGTATGTCATTGTCCAGAGCGAAATGACAATAATGTCCCAAGCATGTATGATGCATGTAGGACCTAAATTCACCAAAAAAGATATACCCAATATTTTTTTTGTCAGTGTCCAGTTCGAATGATGATCCTCCTAATGCTCCAATGTGAAAATTATCTTTAGAATATCTGTCTGTTGTTTTTTCTACTAAAATTTTTAAAATGCTATAACATAGATAATCAACATCACATAAGCAATATTCTAATGACAAATGACCACCTTTGGCCAATCTAGTTAATTTGAAATTTTCAGATGCGAAGATAAGTCGGAAGTTATTATTATTATCTAATGTATCAGTATATATATATATATATTTTTTTTTTTTTGGTTGGATTTACTTGCTGATGCGTATGTATAAGTTCATAAATTTCAGTTTTAACAAACGGAGATGTGATCTATCATCTGATATGCCATCCTCATGCAGGTATTATTCATGTTGTGAATATTTCATAATTTACTAGTAGTTTATTAACAGAAAATTTGCCCAACATACAAAATATGTGAAGGAGCTCGAAATTTAAATAGGTGTATATATATTGATTAAGAAATACACAACTATACTCTGCCCAAATGAATTTCTTGCATTTAGTCATGAGCGTCACCCATTATACTTCAATATGTACGCAGTTTTCCAAATATCAAATAGGGGAAGACAGGTGCAAAATGGAACCACCACTTAATCTTAAACCCTAATACTGCCCATGTGTTTGATGTTAAAACCATCAAAATATAACGTTACTCTCAAAATTGGATACATTCATGAGTTCAATAACAATGTATTACATGTATTTGTTTAAATTTGGTAAGGTTAAATTTGCTTATTATAGCGTCCTGCTTGATTTTGTGAAGTTAAAAGGCGTGGTGGTCTGAACCTTTGGATTAAACTGGCAACTAAGCTGCTAAGTGTAGTAAAGGAAATGTTTAAGGGTAAAAATTAGTTAGTATACGTTAAGTTACATTAACATAATTAATCCCACGGTGAAACTCACATGCTCTTCCCAGTGAAGCACTTTACAAAGAGACACATTCCGTCATTGTACAAAGTAAGTAACTAATAACTTAATTTCTGTAGCATTTTGAGTTGAATTAAATGCATATGCACCACAGCATTGTCCAGCTTTTTCCTAATGGCTGAGGATAACGCATCGATTTTTCCGATTAAACATGACTCATTTATATTCTTTGTGCTTTTATTCATATAATCAATTATTCCATGATGCAGTCTGAATAGCAAAAATAAGTTTATTAATTTTATGGCAAATAAAAAAAAAATGGGGACACAACCAACGATATCTGATCGACCCCATTTTGCTTTATTATTGAAACTAATCACCAATTATATTTTTTGATACACAATATTAATTGTTCTACTTTGTGGTGTAATCAGTAGATTTTGCCTCATGATCCTGTTTTGTCCTGCCTTCTAAAATTTATTATTTTAAACATATTAATTTTTCCAGTTTAGAATAATGCTTTACTGAAAAGACAGCAATAATTGCGATATGATTCCCTTTGTATATTTTGCTGTCATGGTTGTTATTTGTTATCCAGTTACAACTGGAGTCATTACACATGGAGAAATTACAACAGGACTTGATACAACGACCACAAAAGAAACCACCGAAACCTCATCTCACATTGCAACCAAAAACAATGGGGGTGAGTATTAATTTCAAAACATAATCATTTCAAAATTGTATGTCACATATGTTCACATTTGTAAATATATTTATGGGCATGATCAGTGAATGCTGTGTTTGGCTGTCAATTTATTAATAATTTCTATGACAATTTTTAAGCTAGATTGGTACTATCTTCCAGGTATGTTCCCATTTCTAGCCACCTTAATTTTCATTGCACTTCTGGTGATGTTTGGAGCATTTAAAATGTGCATGCAAAGGTGAGCAAGTATCCCCCACACAACCCATGCCAATTGATGAAATGTATTCTGATATCTATGCAGCCAGTTTCAACCCAAGAAGAAGTGTACCAGAGCTAACCTTTTCTATGGATCAACCCTGACCTTTGCCACTCAAACCTCAATGTCACAACTTTTGCAGGATGTAGCTGATGGCAATGATGATAGTTCACAAATTGACAATGTAATTGATAACTTTGGTTCACCTGATGATATTGCAATTATTGGTAATGATATATACGGATCACAGGTTTCAGTAGTAGGCTCAGATAATGGCATTGAAAGTGAAGAAATGATTGAGAATGCCATATATGGGTCACAACCTACAATACGTAGCAGAGTGGCCAGTGCAGATGATGATGATGCAGGGATCGATGAAATCAATGGAATACAAGCTTTAAATGATGATGTTGCTGCTGCTGTTCATGATGGACCTCAAGCAAAGGAAACAGAAAATGCAAGTGAAATCAATGAAGTAGGGCAAACTACAATGGCAGAGGAAGAGGTCATTGTTGGAACAAAAAGTCCAACACAACAGGAAAATTAAACAGCTCATCCTACAGGCAACATTTAAAAATGATTGATAATAAGGACGTTTTTCACTAATGTTATTTACAAGTTTCCTTAATGAGACTGTCTAAAATGTAAAAACGTTGTTTATAGCGAGGTTAACTTGTTTAAACTGCCTGTATACATGAACTATATGTATGATAGTACTTTTTAGAAAATTGTTACAATCTGCACATATGCACATTGCTCAGGGTTAAAAAACTTGAACACAATTTTACTCAGGAGCACTCTCTGTAATATACCTTTCTATACATCATGTTAACAGTTGTCTCATGCCTGAAATGTTGTCAAATTACTGCTATATAATAATGCATATAGGGCACATGCCCTTTATTGCAACCCGAAGGTTGGATTTTAACAATGTTCTACTACATTCATTTAATGAAACTTTCCCAATTTAAAAATGTGATGGCAGTTGTGAAATAATTTCATCCCTGATATTATGTAATTTTTTTGCCTTGTTATGTTCTCACTTCAAGCATTTTTAATTTTAATATATTTCTTGTATTTAGATAAATGTTATCTGCTAATTCTTGGAAATAGTTTTAATATATATTTGCTTTGCATAATAGTTGTGTGTGCTCATAAAAAAATTTTTGAGTCAAGAATGACACCCAAATATTCTGCTGTATTTTTCCTAATATTGAGTATTTTATCCATTAGTTTATTTCTTTTAAAATATCAGGAATATTTTTTATTCCACATAACACAACGTAGTTAGTATTGCTGTCATTTGCAGTTAAGTTATGTGAATGGAACCACTTTTTAAGGTGCTCTTCACATTGTTCTACTTCTTTTTTCAATTTTAGTGGGTCATTTCCAGATAAAAAAGATATTTGTGACTTCCGCAAATATATGCAGTTGCATTTCTTAGGTCATTAATATGGACAAGGAAGAGAAGTGGGCCTAAGACAGACCGTTGTGGTACATCCATTTTAACAGTTTTGCAGTCTGATTTTTCACTTTTTATTTGTACATACTATCGCCTATTAGTAAGATACCATTTTATCAATTCAATGGCAGGTCCTCTTATGCCACATTTTACTTGTTTTGTAACTAATATATCATGTTTTACTAGGTCAAATGCCTTAGATTAGTCTAGAAAAAGTATAATTGTCATTTCTTCATTTTCTATTGATTGGCAAATGGTTTCTATTACATTGATCAATGCCGATGATTTTGAGTGTTTTTTCTAAATCCAAACTGACAGTTATTAAGTTTGCTTTTCTAAGAAAGTTTACACTCTGTAAATAACTTTTTATATTACTTTGTTTATGCTATTTAATAAAGTAATAGGTCGATGATATTTGGATCATCAGTGTTTTTTTCCTTGTGAATTGGAATAACCTTGTCTGTTTTATGGGCATCTGGATATTTCCCTGTTTTACTATCTGGTTGCATAGGTGAAGCAGTTAGTGGGTGAGGCTCGAACCCAGTCCTTGGGATTGGGAGTTGAGCAATTAACTGTTCATTCATTAATGTGTAATCAATAGGATATTTGACACTTTTAAAACACATTGATCTTTGGAAACCAATTTTGGAAATTGTTAAGGAATTGCATTTAATATAATGTTGACAAGTTTTATTTTATACAAAATATGCACAGTTAACTGTCCCATAAATATTACATTTCTTTGAGTAATCTGTACTGAGCAGCACAATGCCATTACATTCAACAGATAAAGAAATACTTCCAAATCAGCATCAGAATGCTTTAGAAACTCTCCACGCTGTCTGAGTCTAACTGCAGGGTTCAAAATTCCAGAATGAAAGTTGACACGTTTGGCCATTGCTGCCCCATGTATTCCAACTGGGACATATTTGGCTGGTGCCGCCAGATGCTAACTAGTAATTCTTGTTCACACACAGCTTGATCAGCAGCAATTTGATTCAATGTCACAACTTGCCATTGGCCATGATGGTATTTTACCAATTGACAATGATGATTTTGGTCATCTTATTCATTGCAATTGTTGATAGTGCCATCGATAGATCAGGTTATAGAGTTGGATTGTGTAGTGGTACAACACTCGCCTGCTCCACTAAAGGCCCCGGGTTCAATCCCAGGCACGGGGAACCTTCATGAGCAGATTCCAGCTGGATGTCGTTTGGCTCAAACATTAAATTGGCGGTCCCTTGTACTCGTTGTCTGTGTTGAGGCAAGTAAAAGACCCCACTCATCGGGTAAATGTGAAACATTGGTGGTTTCCTCCTCTATCTCACCTTATTAATCAACTCTTGCTTGTAGGAAGAACTTGCCTAAGAGGGCTGCACTTTCCACATCTATCTATCCATCTATCTTGCTTCTATATTTAACATTATGCAGCCTAATGGGTAACTAACTCATTCTTCTTTCAGTAACGATCTCAATATCAGTAGTACTTGGGACGCTTTTGCTCCTTGCGTTGCTGGTAATTATTCTAAAGGCAGATGTTTTGTGCAGGTATGTAAACCATTTGGCTATCTCATCTCACTAAATACATGTAAACATTAAATTTGCTTATATTGAGAAATATGTTTACCAATTTCCAGTCCCAGCAATGTCAACTGCCCATGGAAAACTTCACATGGAACTAGCCATGATTCCAGTTTGGCAGAAGATCATGATTACACCTATATAGAACTTGATGACATACGCCATGGGGTGCAAGTACTGATGTGAGTTGAAGTTTGTGCCATAGAAATTGGTAGAATAGTTGATCGTCAGATTGTTCTATCCCTGAAATATGTTCATGTGAATGAAACATAACTCACCAGTCACCATGCAGAGAGTACCAAAATGGTAAAATGTTTCTATGTTGTGTGCAAAGAAAAGCTTTGTCAGTACATTTTAGTGCAAATTTGCTGTGATTGCAACACTTTATTATTTCCAGTAATGAGCAAAGGTTGCCAAATACTGCCACTAGAGCAGAATTATTTGCTGGATTAAGTCTTCAAAATCGAGCATTACCATTACCACCAAGGTAATTATAAAACTACTGCATTATTTTTCAATTTTATTAGCTTTCTCTAACTAACAAGAAAACGGCTATACAATAAAAAAAATTCTAACATGAAAAACATGAAAACCCCAGCAATAGAAATAACCAACCAATAATATGTATTGTTTTAGGCCTGACCAAATGAACCAAATTGTAAGCTCTCAATCCACATGGGAAATATTTCCAATTAGCCGAGGATCAAAGCAAGATGCGGGATCAAGCATTCAGCAAAGAGCCTTGCCGTTAATTCCTATGTAAGATTTTACAGATTTATACTTTTACTGAAGTGAACCTGGCAGATTGATTACACTGACATCTTTGAGTGCTCTTATTCTGTCTATAGTTCCAGTGATCGACATAGTATGAAGTGTTGGCGAAGTGCTGGGGATATATTGTCAATAAATCAAGTGCAATGCATTCAAGATCGGTCACTTCCATTCCCACCAAGGTATACAAATAACGTTTGAAGTATATGTTAGCTGCTATTGCAATTGCTGCTGATATACGAAGTCCTTGTAAATTTACAGTTGTCTCTTGTAACTTTATCTTGTAGCTTATTACCTACCTCTATAGACTATACGTATTTCTTCAATTGATTAATATCAACATTTTGGTATAGGTCATACACATGTGAATGTGCATGTGTGAAAAACAGTGTTGCACTTCTAATTGACAAATAGCTGGCCTGGGCTAACAAAGAGCCTTATAACTGTCTTTAAAAATAACCTTTATGGACAATATTACTTTGTTTTAGTCTTACAGCAGAAGATGGGGAAGATGCATCCATGATCCCTCATATAAATCATACAGCTGAGATCAACATCAATGATGTTAATGCGCACAGACAAGATGATTCAGATAATGATGATGAATATTTGCTTTCCAGGTGTGACATTTTTTGATTATTTACAAAATTATGCATTTTCGGTCTTTCACAACTAATTGTGCAACTACGGTCACCTGAGTGAATGTACTAGACATAGCAAAAATACTTTATTTAGTATCCATATTTATTTTGTATTTATATTAACGTATGTACATATTTATCTCATATCCATATTAATATTGTATTTAAATACTGATATTATTATTGGACACATCAAATTATTGAATGTAAAATCAATGTGTTAATAGCCCTACCTACCGACACTAACCGAAGCCATACAATTTATACATATGATGAATCAAAAGATGACAAAAAATATTCCATAAATTACCACACATACTTTTCATGCCAATAACTCTATACTAAGGCTCTGTTTTGTGGCAGTGTGACTCCAGAAACCATGGCAGAAAAACAAGGGGAGGCCTACCGAGGATCCATGGAGGGCCAGCAGAGTGAAGATAAAGGTGAATTTCAGACTGATAACACCAACCAGAATGAAGAAGATGAAGAACCAGAAGACACAAGTGACAAGAATAGCATTGAGAATGAATATATGGGACTCAGTCAGGAAGCACTTAATGAAGCTGAAGCTCAAGCCGAAGAGAGACGAAGAAATTCTGTTTGGAAGCTATACACTTTATTGCATTGCAGACCGAGGTAGGCATCTCTTTTGAAAAGGTGAAAACTAATTTATTTCTTAATGAGTAAAACTAAGGTCTATGATAAGAGGAACACAATCAGTCAAAAAGAAAATATGTAAATATTTTGTTATAGTCTTCAAGCATAGAAGACAAAAACAAAGCAGGAGGAATTCTAACCGAAACAAAAGCAAGAGTAGGGAATAAAAAAAGGAAACATACATATACAAAATTGTTTGTTATCTCACTCAGCAATATTTACTTTACAGAACTGCAGATGCAAATGAAGGAAACACAAATCCGGATGAGCTGCTTCAAAGCAACGAGAATGCAATTGAAGACAGCAGTAATGACATCAATGGAGACGACACAAATGTTACGGCAGATGACAAAGATGAACATGGGTACCTGGTGCTCCTTCCTGGTGAAATCCAGACTCATATTATGGAAACAGACAGACAGACACATGGGAGGCAAACTGAGGAGGAAAAACTAATGCAGGTGTGTCAAGAAATGAGCAACGAGAGAGTATCACCTCTTGAAGGTGACAAAGATGAACACGGGTACCTGGTGTTACTTCCTTAAGCATCCAGACGAAACAGAAATTGTTGCAATTATGTATTATTTTGGTTGTATAGTTATGGCCAACTTGAATGATTTGTTCTTATCACACAGTATTTCACCTAGAAAAAGTGTGCATGTAAATGGGGGGCTTATAAACGCAAGCATGGGGCATTATGGAAGAAATTGAAGAGTAGAATCAACATTGTTGAGTGTTTTCCATCTGTGAATAGGCGTTAGCCACCTTGACAGCACTGAGCAGATTAGCATACAATAAGACCAAGGCTACTGTCAATAACATATTTTACTCAGTGAATTCCTTGCCTGTTCACTGGGAATGTTCAAATCTTATCTCTAGTGGAAGCTAGTTACATATTTCACCATCTGCGCACAGGTGCATCCTGATTGGCCAATATCTCCCAATCACTGTGCTGTCTGCTTCAAGCCAATTAAGTGACCTAAATGAGCCACCTTTGTTTAAGAATTGAGTGTACCCAATGCAAACAAAACTAGTTGATCTGCAATTTCATTGTTTAGATATTCAATGCCATAAGACAGCCAATAGGCTATAAGGCAAATTTGTTTGTATTAAGTCTAATTCGTAAACTAGACAAATAATTGCCATCAAGTTTCTAACTAAAGACATAGCTGCCTCTTGTGATGAGAACCCAGTTAAGGCAGTCAGGAGCCTTGGCATTAGTTAACGGTATAAGTTCTCATTGAGCAATGTCAAATATGTTGGTAAATGCGTGTGATCTGTGAATAAACAGTATTTAATAAAAGGGACTTCAGACAATTTTCGAAAGTTTTTACAACAAAATGCATTAATTTCGACCTGATTATTTATAATGTTTTGATAAACAATTCAAAGGCAACTAAATTCTTCATATAAGGCTTACAAAGCATTGCAGAGACAAATGTTGTGCTCGAAGGTTTCCTCAAAGTTCAATATAGAGTCTGTCAATCATATATAACATGTAAATATCATTTTGTAAACTTGTATATAGTGTTAATTTAAGCGATGGGTGCTAATCTATCTGTAACAATATATGTTCAAGGAAATGAACGAACAGATAAAAGCTATTAGCGTTAGATATTACAGTTTCCTTGTTTTTACAACTACACTGATGCATACCTAACATGGGGATTTTTCTTGGTCTCCTACTTTAACTTTTTTTTAAATCTCTGATAAGATATTTTATAAGAGATGTTTGTTACGCCATGCACACTTTGTACCCATGATTATACATAGATCCACAGTACCTTTATTGTAATTATTATTTTAATTTTATAATAGAAAATGTCAGTGTACCATAACCGATACTGACAAGTTTTAGTTAATAAATATTGTAGTGGGAAAGTAGTTTCCTTAATGCTTAATATCTGGTAAACAAGATTTAAATTTCTTGGAAATATAATACAATTTACAAGTTGCCGATTTTACATACACATTGGGTCAATTATGTATGAATGATAATTGCTGATTTGAAAAAAGCGGAATTCCACAGTTGCAACATTTTAAACGATTGTTAGACTTTCTCTGTTTCGGAGATAGAATTTGATTATCTAAACAGACTAGAAGACCAACCTAAGACCCATATATATATAACTGCATGATGTACCCATATTGTAAGATGTAATAAAATGTATAATTTTGTTTATTGATCTTTTCTACATGAAATGAATTTGCGTGGATTTTGTTGTGTATATTTTGTAAATTCTATATATATATAAATCTATGTATGTATCAATTGGCTATACTTATTTTGAAGGGTTACTATTTTGTTTTGTGTTAAGTTAGGTTTTTTTCATATCTGTTTAAGGGCTCTGTCTGTATGTAAACCTTGTTAAACAAAACAAATAAAGAGGGGCTGTAACAGTGCACTGCTGATGTTGGTCTACATGCCTATGGAGCATCCATTAAAAGTAGACATAAATAGATGAAATTAAGTTCCCTTAAAAATAAAAAGTTTTCCGCAATCATTTGTTATCACTAATGAATTTTTAATTGCGATTTCCTTTATAAGGAGGCCCTGAGCAGTCCACTGTGCTTGCCCCAAGAGAGTAACCTGAGCCTTTGCTGCTATTTTTATAATGATGTTATATAATAAACTTGAGATTCCGAAACTATTTTTACTTGTTTGTCTCTCACTTGATGCAGATCTTTCAGATTAATTGTGAGCATTCCACTAATGTAATTATACATTTATACATTCACAAAACTAGATATAACTAAAAATCTACACACCTTGTAGGAGTAGGAGACGATTATCCAGGAGATATGTACTGTGCATATTCTGCGCAAGTAATTCTGGCAAGTTGCCGTTGTGGCATGTGAAAATGGAGTATTTGTAGTCAAGTGGAGATAATTATCTTATCTTTCTTAGTTGTTTCAGTGCACCTAAATGGTTTCTGTTCAATATTCAGATACTTCTTTTCGTCCCATAACTAATGTTATCTGTGAGAATTCAACTCTTAAAGTAACTGTTACCCTTTATCAGTAAAATAAGAATTTTGAGAGCACTTAGTTACAGATCGATTATGATAGCAGGAAAGGGCAATCCTTGCTGAAGATAGTATGACTGTGCACAGAGTGTATTCATGGTTGAAGCATTGTACAAAGATACATAAGCAGGGATCTATGAAATGTTAGTCTGAATAATATTAAAATAATGCTCATTTGTGTAGTTAGTGATATACTCAGTACAAAATGAAGGCCCTGTCTTCATTTTGTACTATTTTATACATTGAGCTGGAATTATCTGCATCTTACAGGTCAAGAATTGTCCGTAGAAGTTTCTGTTTGCTTTGATATTATATGTTACTCATTCTGACGTTGATGAAATATTTTATTCATAATATGGTAATTAAATGAACACAAAAGGCACTTAGATACAAAATTGTATAAGGAATATTATATAATTTAACACTACCTACTTGAAAATGATATGCTATTAATAACAAAATCATGCAACAAAAAATAAAAAAATTAGTTTACTTTGACTAATGAGAGCGCCACCATTTCTAACTTGATAACAGAGAGCTTATCAGATAACCTATTTTGATGATCATAATGTATGTACATTCTGCGCATAATTAAAATATGCCTACACTTTCAATTTGTTGTTTTGTTTTTGAAAACCCTCCATTTCGAAAGAGATATTTACAGCATAAATTATTGTTAAAAGAAGCAAGCTTTAGTTTACATAATATGCACAGTCACATTGTAAATCAATTTACTTATTTCCTCATAGATTTGTTTTGTACATAAGTTGCTTACATTTCATACAGGATTGTTTTGGAGAAAATATCATATGTGAATGTTAATCATTGTGTAACATCATTTATAAAATTAATTCGGATGTATTAGTGGAGGAATTGTCCTGATGACATTTTGACATTTATATTTGCAGAGATATGATTGTATTTATTTTAGTTTCCTTAAATGTTTAAGTGTTGTGTTCATTAAACATTACTGTAGTTGATATGAAAATTGTAGCTTTGGACATTATCTGTTGCAAACAGGAAAATAATATTAACACACATATCATTTTCATTTATAAATACATGTTTGTATTACTGCATTTTTTTATTGCAAGATAAGATAAAGGAGAATGACTATTTATTATTCGACCTGTACAATTTTTAATGATAACAACTGTTACAGTCACGTGATTTCTAACTAAATGCACTATATAAATGTATCACTTGCACTCATATGAAAATTGGCTTTTTTTCAGTAATGAAATAATATAATATTTAAAATAGTCTCAGATTAAAAAAAAAGATTTATCTTTGGTCACATATTCATATATCTGGTTTATGGTCAAACAGCTGGCTGATATTATTCCTATAATTTCAAATTTTCCCCGAAGTCTTATTTGAAAGCAAGCAGAGCAGTCTGCTAGTCATTTCAGTTCAATGCAATTTAATCAAATAAATTCACATACAGTGCAACTTGCCTAAATGGTCACCTCTTTAGAGCAGCCACCTGGCCTAAGTGGTCAGTCACCACCTCTCTGTGGCCAGCGGTCAGCAGATTTCACCCCAAACCCCCTTGCTGACCTGTACTTATGGTCAGTTGCTCCTTTTGTTGTAACAGACCAGTGGAGCATGTAGTCTGATTTTGCATCACCATATGAAGGTGTAACAAATGACACAAACTCTATCACTTTTCATATCTTTTACCCCTTGTTACATTGTCTTTTTCTTTTAAAGTTTTAATATCATTATGTCTGTGTTATATATTTTGACCACATAGTGCTAATCTTAGAAGATATATATTATGAGTGCTGCTGGCAGTGTTTACTTAAAAAACAAGAGTTTCACAGTAAAGTATTATTAGTGCAACAATTTGAATTGGAGCAAATTTCAATTAGTCAATATCTATAAACAATATCACTATAATAAAAACATTTAAATGAAATATCAATATTCATAAAAAAACGGGTTTGCAAATTGAAACACCATTGCTGCAAGACCCCAACTATAATCTTCACCTAGTGGACCTGACTTCAGCAGCAACCTGACTTTAGCAGCCACCTCGGCCGCCCTCCCTTGTCTGACCACTTAACACAGTTTGCTCTGTATATAGATCAGTACACGATTATGATGATTTAAATGGCAGCTGACATCATATGATATATTCGCCTCATCAAACGGAAACTACCACTGTTTATACATTTGTGTAAATATAGATGAATATTATTTCCTCATATACAGTATAGCTGCTAGTAATACAACAAGACCTTTAATCACAGTCATTGATATACAGAATAATTTCATATGGCAAAGCAAATTTCAAGAACCGGACAATACAGTGCAGTTTTAATCATATTGATTTTATTTTTAGAATAATTATGACAATAACATAAGCAAAACGATATACTAAAATAGGCAACAACTACCACGAAGTCATACAAAATACTGTTGACACATTGATACAAATGAATCAATTCAAATGCTAATTGAAGTTATAGAAACATGCCTTTAATCAAACGTCTTGGTGTTTTTACCTCTAGACTTCCTTACAAGGTGAAAACCCAGAAAACTTTAGAATTGTAGAATTTTGGACAGTTCCTGGTACACCACTTGCCTTTTACATTTTGAAACTGCATAATGCTAGAGGTGTAAGGTACTTTTAAGCAGAAATAAAAACATGACATTGAGATAGTCTAAAGTTCTACACATAGACACCCTGACATATATATTATATATAAATACATGTCAATCCAAAAACATGTGTATTGAAAGGTAATTTTCAGACACACCTGCATGTTGAACATGTGTTTAACATGCAAAACATTGCTAAAAAAGGATTCAGATGCAAAAATACATCCTTCCTTAATTATTTTTGAACGGCAAAGCAAATAGGACTCACAATCAGAATTTTTATGAGCATAAACTGTTAATATATATAATGTTGACTTATCATGGATGTCAATGCTGAAAGAGCATCTCTTGATAAGGATTAGCCAAGATGCTCTCAGTTCTTTCGTTTGTCACAGCAATTGTGATTGTAGCAGGTCAACAACTCTATGCTGATGCAGGTAAGATATATTTCACCATAGCCAGAATATTGGATATTTTAGAATAAATAAGATTGATTATTGCAGTTTTAGATAAATCTATTTTTTTTATCCTCAGATGATATGTGCCCAAGAGGGTGGATCAGTCACTGGAGTTCTTGTTATTCCATCCAAAATGATCCTGTGAGCTTCTGGGAAGCACGAAAAGAATGCCAGAACCTAGGGGCTGACCTGACCAGAATGAAAGATGAAGAGGAGACAGAGGCAGTGGCAGATGCCCTGAAAAAGTAAATTAATAAGATAAGAAAAATATTATTATACATTTCACAGTCATAGACTGGATGATAGTGTATTTTCATATTTGTTGTATCACAGTAAATGTATTCATAGGTTATCACATTGCAAGAGGCTGTATCTCCCTGGTATCATCGCCTGAGACCCTGTTTTATCCCGAGACCCGAAGGATACCAGGGAGATACAGCCTCTTGCCATGTGATAACCTTTAAGTATATACCAAAGGATATACAATTAAAAAAAGGAAATATTTGTTTAGTTTTTTGCATAAAATATACAAATTGTTAACTTCTTTGTGAGTAAAATGACTAAGATATATCTGTTAATCTTGTGAATGATATCATGATCATACATTATAACTGCATTAATATGATGTAGCAATAATAACGTCACATAAAAATATTTAATTAAACTATCATTTGGTTAATACTTAGTGAACTGGACACAGTATCATGTAAAACTTATTTGTTTATGTTGGCATTACAATTTGTGTGCTTCATTGAAACTGGCCCATGTCAATTCATTCAAGCCTTTATGGAAGGATAGTCCTTTGGATCGGTCTCTGCAAAGCCGAGCCAACAAAAAGTGATGGAAATGCAACAGGATTTAGATGGACAGATGGGACATGGTTAAATAATACATATGACATATGGTATGCAAGTGCAGAAGGGAGAAAAACAGAGCCCATGTGGGGTGATCAACATGGAAGACTCCTTCGTTCCAATGGAACAGCACCAATCAAATGGGCAGCAGCACCACGGAATGATAACATCAAGAAAGGGTACATTTGCAAGAAAGGTTAGATTTTGCTTTTTCTACTGATCTCCCCATTTTTATATTTTCACTCATAAAAGGAAAAAAAACACAGTGGAACTCTACTGCAGAAACAAATCACAGTTAAGACCATTACATTTTGTATGACCTGAGAATGACAACATAATGGTAATTAAGGACATCAATAATATCAATGCTGATCAACATGATATATGAACATGTTAGTTTATAAATATTGCATATGATTTACAGTGTGCCATGCAACAGTTCTTTTGACAATTGCGACACCTGATCCACATACCTCAAAATAATTTTAATATGAACACAAGAGTAATTTCTGTACTGTACAACACACAATGGAGATAGAATTGTCTGGCTGTCCAAATAGTTTATCTCCAAGATCTGCACGTATTATAATTCGTGAGGTATAATTGTGTGACGCAGGGACCACCACCAAAACAGCCCAACAGGCTCTGGAATGTAGCATTATAATCCTGTGTATTGTATTGAACTTTGGAATCAAATAAATACTACTACTACTACTTAGTAATACAACAAAATTATTTGTTTAAAAGATTCCTTATTCAAGACTTTTTTTACCTACACTGTAGAAATTATATTTAAAACAAAATCACTGGGTATGTATTTTTTGTGTGTAAAAAGACCAATGGGAATTACTGAAAGATGGCTACTTCTAATAAATAGATCTATATATATCTTAGCTTACAGTGAAATTTTCTTTATTTTTTTTATATTATCAAATTGTATCTAGTGAAAGTAAAAAAGATTGTTGAAAGGGAATAGCACTCAACTGTTTTCAGTGTATGTGTTCAAAGATTATTCCTTCGTACCTTTTTCCAATTTTCAGACACTTGGGACACATCGTCACAACATTGTTTTCACGAACGCTGTTTTAAAGTATCGGCTATTCATTTCTATAATGAATCAGATGCTGAAGCAGAATGCCTCACACACACTGACTTAGTAGCAGAGTAATATATCGCAGCAGAGTGTGGGGTCATTATCTTGTCCGGTCAAAATGTGATTAAAATGTATTTGCTCTGTTATGAAAAAGCTATATAGAATGAATAAAGAGTCTTGAGTCTTGATGCTAACAGCAGTTCATTGTGGTTCTAATGTAAAAAGATGACAAAATATTCCCTTTGTTCAATGCAATTGTGTCCTTAAAAAATTGTGACTGAGGTTGCGGTTCTAACCCTATGCAGATGATCCTTAGGATTTATGTTAATTTAGTAATTGATAACAAAAACTTAATGACTCTGGACTAAGATATATTAATGTTTTAGGGTACGATAGTAGAACTGAATGCAGACAAGTTGACCGAAATAGTCCGTGCCCCTTGGGAACACCAGCAAGGGTTTTTTGCACAGGCCTTATAGGTAAACGTAACCTCAATTGATATTAAAATAAATATTTCAAAACCTCTATTTTCTTAAATGGATTATTAAAAAAAAAAAGTATTTCAAATATTTTCAAGATGTCCAATGCCCTTGTGGATGGTATGGATTAGAAGATTACTGCTATTACTTGTCCAGTAAATTGGATGTCAGGAGAAACCTAATAGAAAGTATACACCAGTGTGATCGTATGGATGCTGACCTGGCTGAGATCAGTTCTCATACTGAAAACATGTTCCTGCAGAGGTAAATAACATAACATCATTTACAATAATTTCAAGATATATCTCTGACAACACCTGTCTTATTGTTAATGCCAACACTAAAAATACTTATGCATTATACCCAGTAATATTTAATGATCCAGTGTAGCAATTTCGAAACACTGGTAGTGCAGCACATAAAAAAGTATTTCAACTATATCCAGGGTCATTTGTGACATCCACAAATATGCACCTAATTGGCTTTCCTGAATATGTTCTATTTATATGTAAAATATAATGTGCAAAGTGTACACAATCAACATTTCGTTGAACATAATTCACACACGCTAGGCATGGAAACATAGTACAATAATAGCCTATTAAGATAATAAGTTAAGAAAAATATAATAAGCAACATACGGTTAATATTATTGACTGCATGTTGCTCACTCTCTTTTCTTTGTCATGGCAAAACGCAAATGTGTACTTAGTATGGCACCGGTTCAAATAAATAATTATTTACACTCAATGGTCAAATCCATGTCTTAGCATGATGCGAAGTTGCAGATAGATTGGAGCCAAACTGTCATGAGTCTTGATAGATTGGGGCAACGTTTCTCATTGTTAATACTTTACAAACTAACCCTTCAATTAAAATCTTATTGTTGTGTATAAAATGTGTAAGTTCAACAAAGATAGAGCTTTGCTTGCTGAGAGAGTGTGACCTCTATGTTTGTTGTCTTGACCAATGTCAAGATCAGAACTGCCTCAAAAACAGTGTGTTTGACATTAAATAAAAGTTACAATTTACTGTGGCCCAAGTGGCTAGATTTCTATTGGTTATTTTCATGGTATTATTTTGCATTCAGTCTTTCATTGGATATTACATTCTGTGTTCATGCATGCATGATGCTATGGTTGCATGCTTCCATGCTTAAGACATTAAGTAAAGGAACATGATTCTTAACTAACACTTTATGCATGTTCTAACCTTATACAATCCTAAAATGTAAGTTCCTCTCGATCCAATTTCAGTTCCTTATAAGTTTAATGTAATATATTGCTTAAGCATATATGAATATAGTGTTAAAGCTTTATACATAAGTATGTAAATAATTTATATATAACACATAACTAATGTTAAGTACTCATAAATACATAAGTAATATATAACATATGATTAGCCTATGTGGCATAATAACATGCAAGTAATACTTTAGTCATGCAGTGAGTTTATATTTGTATGTGATTGATAAATATGAATTGTATTCAAATTAATTGTGAATTGTCAATTTTTATTCATATTAAAATTGCAATAAAAATACATTACATTATTTAACAGCATCACTCATGAATCACTAACATACTGGATCAACAACAGAAAGCGAGCAAGGTATTGTGGCCACAATGAAGATTTCTGTGGGGATTACAATGCCATTTATGGAAATGGGATTTGGAAGAAATGTTCTCCATCAGAAAAACATCACTACATCTGCAAACGAAAGAGAGAAGGTATTTAAAGATGATAACCAGCAATACAAACGTTTTTTGTGTAATCTTCTACTGTAATTTTTTAAGATTAGACTCATTATTTTCTCTTTTTTTCTTATCTATACTTAAGTGGTATCCAGTTGCTTTTAGAAGCAAACAATTTATTCATCAGGTTGCTGCAGACAGTCCTTTATAAACAATATCCAAAATCTTAGAGATTTACTTGCAAGGATGAAACAAATATGCTAATTGATAAGTTCATTAATATTTCTCATTCTGAAATAATAACTTTTTTTTTTTAATTGCTTTGGATTACATAGGGCAGCTTTCAGATGTGGCGAAGCCTGTAGATTTCTGCATTGTGACATTCCCTGGAGAATGCTACAACTTTTCTCCACAAATCATGTCTCACTCAGACATCAAAAATGCCTCTTGTGGTCCAAGCATGAAGACACTGAATTATGATATGTTTCAACAGAGGCCGTATTTGTCCAGTAAATTGGCTGAAGCAATCTACTCCCCAAATGCATCATGCACCCCATACTGGATAGATGGTAAAGGTGAATACAACATAATCTAAATCATTACTAATGCATCTAAGAAGGTTGTTTTAGCTGATTGGTGATGAGTTCTCACTGAGTTCATTAAGTGCATTCTACACCTATCATTTTTTTGGTGCAGATCCAAAATTGATTATTGCTATAGACAATAAATCAGTTGAAATGAACAATGCAGAAGAAAGCACATTTTCAGCCTACATTTGTGTACAAGGTAAGCTTTTGAAATATTTTGTCCACTTAAAACTCATCTAAATTAATGGAAATTTAGAAATTACATATATTTTTTAAATCGTATATCATAAATCAAACACTTATTTTACCACAATAACTTTGTTTTTATTGTGGACATTACATCAGTACAAAACATTTTTAGACTGGTCACTTTTTCAATAACTTGACAAGTCTAGAATAATCAAAAAAGCATGTTGTGCTGCATCAACAATTTGTATGCATTGTCGATCATAGTTATTTCACATACAGATCACACACCCCTTTGTAGACTCCCTTTTTTTCCTTTATATTTTTGGCTGTTTCATCCATCAACTCATTGCCATGGTCCCTGCCTGTCCTAATTAACCCATCAGGTGCAGAAATACAGGACGTAAAACTCTAATCCACCCACCCTATCACCCACTTCTTATTTTAAGTATATTTACCAAGGGCAAAATAGGATCATCATAGCTGTTTTGCATATATATGGGCACTTGAAATAATTGCAAGATGATAAGGATACATTATAAAAAAAAAACATATATCGGAAAATTTACAAAGAGCGTCAAACTCATTTCAGAAAATGATGAATGTGGCTCGTCCCCATGCAACAACAGTGGAACTTGTGTGGAGGAATTCCATGATTTCAGGTGTCTGTGTTTGCCTGGATTTACTGGAAAACAATGTGAACAAGGTATTATTAAAATATGCAGTACATACCATTTTGAAAAGGATTCATCATTTGGTATCCTATGCTATTCTATATATTCAGTTCTCTATTGTTTATTTTATTGTGCAGCTATTAAGTACCTCCTAAACTAACCTCACTTTAATAGCTATTGCTAATTTTGTTTCCAAAATAGTTTGAGTCACATGTTTACTTTGAGAATATAGAAATTTTTTGACTGAACTCCTTTCTGTGAAAATATAAGGCCAAGTCAGATCATGAACATTAGTTTTGCTGAATCAGCACACAGTACGTTGAGGGTTGGCAGAGGGTGTGGCTAAAACAAACAATCATTTTAATACTGAAGTATATTTAAGGGCTTTCGACTCAGTTTTGAGCAATCATCAATCTGTAAATTGACTGGGTAATACATGGCATTTGCTTTTACAATATAGACTATATTTATATAGCATTAAACTTGTTTCTTTTCTAAGATATATTCTTAAGTTATTTTCATTGCTGAGATTGATGAGTGTGCATCAAATCCATGTCCTCATGAATCAGATTGCATAGATCAGGTAAATGGTTATACCTGCATCTGTTTTCATAGGTATATTGGGAAGAACTGTCAAGGTATGTATGAAAGTGATGTAGGCGCATCACACTCAAAATACATATTTCAAAAGGATAGTATTACAATATTGTACCTCAGCTGTGCATATTTCACAAGCCATCAAATTAGCTTTAAAAAATGCAACCAATATTATTTGTTTTGTTTAATTGTTAACAATAGCATTGTTTGTATTTTGAATAGATACACTGGATGCATTAATAATATTTATCAATATATATATATATATGGTTTCACATTTACTGATGTATCATGTCTGCAATAATTATCAATGCTACTTACAGTTTCTGTCACTTCACTGGTGCTGGGAATGTTGCTGTCATTGGCTGCTCTGGCATTTGTCATAGGAGTTGGTTTCTGGTGCAGGTGCATTACTTTTTATTCTTTATTATATTTCAATAATTTCATAAATGTGTATAACTAAGCAGGCAGTTGTACAAGCATAGGATGACTGCAGAAAAAGTGGCATGAAAACCAATAACTGAAGCTTGTGAATATTTGTAGCTGAGGTAAGTAAGAGTGCAGAACTGTCAACTTCCATCCACCATTTGTTATATTCTATGCCTCAGTTTTAAGCCTGTTGATTTGTTTTGGCAGAGCTGATCATTCAGTATCTCTCACCACTATCTGTATATATTTATTAGTCATATCACGTGGTGCGATATGTAAATGATGCTTGGCACCTGTTTATTTTTAGACTAAATGTGATTTGCACATAAAAAACGTCAAAACTTACTTCTTGCATGAAAACAAAGTTTATTCAGTGAAAATGTCTACATCCAGAAGGCACCATGTCATTCAGACAAGGGTACCATCGACGGCAGAAGTGGATAACTATTACCAGGATGTTGACTTAGATCAAATGACTGAAAGTCCAAGGTAATCAAATGGTATACAATTGTCTATCATTCAAATGGAGATCTTTAGCAAGATCTGATAAACGTTTTCAACTGTATTTTCTCTCTTTTTTTTCAGGGTGGTTGAGAACAGACAAAACATGGTGCGCACCCCCGTCAAAGCAAGCCAGGCTTCACCACAAAAAGAACCACCGTTGCCACCCAGGTAATATGGAATAAAAGCAACTTTCCCTTCGTGATTTTTTCTATAGAGTTCCCCTCAGGCCTGAGACTTTTGGCCATTCTTAAATAAGCTAGTCGATGCTTCCAGGTAACTTCCTCAGACAAAGTTAATATTTTGCTCAAATGAAATACTAGTACGATGATTGAAGCCATGACACATAGAGGGTGTTGTCATTAAACCGTGATCTACATTATTCCGTGATCAGCTGATGTGCCTGCTTGTCAACACCGCTCATTTGATGTCACTATAATAAGAGAGATTGAGTTGTTTGAGGTAAAACATGATACGTGGCAGCACCATTCCGATTGCTGATATAGGGGAGACTGGAATCATGCTAATCTGTGGTTCACAGTGCACTGACGCACTCTTAAAATATACTATGGCTCTGTGTGATTAACATACGAAACTGAAGAATTGTTAAAATGGCGCCAGAAATAAGGTATCACAATACTTATATTCTGTATTTATTTACAGAGGTAAACAATTATTTGAAAAGTCAGAAAAAGACGATGAATATCTGACTTCGAGGTAGGCATAATTCTAATTGGTTAATTCTTATACAAGTAGAATTCATTATAAATTATAAAGATTTTATTTACTTGATCAGTCATGTTAAAGCCTTATAATTTTTTAGCAAGCATTTTTACAATAAATATAAGAATTCCAATAATCCCATCTGCTTTTAAAATGTGATTTGGAAAATTAATTGCTTTATATCCCGAACTTTCAGCTCAGTGCAAGGAATTATAGTTTCAACACAAATCCAAGGCGACGAAGACGAGAATGGCTACCTAGTCCTTCTTGCCAATTAGTGATATCGTGGATTAAAGAAATGCAGAGGGAGCCACTTGAAGTGGCAAAACACCTCGAGAAAAAAGCTAACATAATCTGAACTGCATGATCAGAGACTCAAAAGGAGGAAATAAAAGAAGAAAAAAATGCTATTTAGGCAGAATCATACATGAAGCTTAATAAATGGTGCTACATTTAGTGATAAAAGATATATCCGAGATATGCAGAAATTGTAGAGGGAGCAGCAGAGATAGTTAAGTGGTCACCTGGCGTTGGAAAACTGAAACAGAATACAGCTGCAGTATTGCACGTGACTGATGAAGATGATAGCATGTGGCTGTTAATTTCTACTACTAAGCTACAAAGAGACTACATTATAATACAGTGAATGCAATTATGTTCATCAGAATATGTTATTGTTTGTTTATTCAGCTGTAAAATACTACTTTGATAATAGTAATACATTATTTTCAAAAAAAAAAAACAGGACAAAAAAAAACAACATTAAATGCCTCCATCCAACACTGAGTGTTTTAAAAACACAGTGGTTAACTATTCACTTTTAAAACAAAACTAAGCAAGCCCTTATATCATATGAGGACTTGGCAGTTAATTTAAGTGTCCTACTTAGCTACTAGTATGCCAGGAACTTTAATGGAAGATAGGAAAATGTAAGTTTGAGGTGTCTATGTGTAACATATTTCTTTACATGCAAAAGTGCAAGTAAAAAATGCATTGTAGCTGATTTTTGACAGAAACAGGAGGGTGAAGGAGATTTTGTAAGCAGATTATATATATCTGCCCTACATTATATTTATAAATATTTCTCTACAAATTTTTCTTTTTTGTCATTGTGAAACAAAACATGTTTATGCTTATTTACACCCCAGTATTTTGATTTGAAAAAGTCAGTGTATAACCATTTATACTCTTTTAAATAAACAGAAAGTGTAACTTTACATGGCTTTGGAATTGTTTATTTATTATTAAGACATGATTCCCATATCTCTTCAATATCTAACATAATATTGTCTTTTGCCAATAATTTCATTCTTCCATTCTTATTGCAGTGAACAGTCCTTTGTGCTATTTAAATCCATTGACTCATTGCTTCCATTCTGGGGAAATAATATTTGCTTAAAGGTCCCTATGTTAATGCGTTTTTCATGCTATTCTTACTGAATTTATGTGAATACATGTTGCTTGCAGGTACTTGGTTATAAAAGGCAAATAATATCATTCTAAACATCTGATGTGACTTAGCTTCACAAAACATATTTGAGGAAGTTAGACATATAATCGTCATATTTTAACCATTTCCATACATTTGCATAATTCTTAATTATAATGGAAATTCTATTTTAGGTTGAGCTTCACTTTACTTGTAGATCGTGAGCAGGAAATTATCAGATAATAATTATAACGAGTGTTTTGCATTCTATTAATTTAGGCATATTGTGAAATTATAACTAATACAATATACAGATGAAAATGATTTGTAGCCTCACTTCATTTATTTATATATTTTTGTTCTTATTTAAAATCATTATACATTTTTTATATTTGTAGATGTGGGATTTATTTTGAAAATGTACTACCGTTTTGTGAGGTAAAAAAATCACTTCAATTAAATTATCAAATTCTTGGTGCATAACGAGGAGTGCTATTTGCAGTACCTTATAATATATCAAATATATGTATTGATATAGATAGATGGTAATAAAGTTGTAGAGCCCCTGCTTAAGAAAATTATTTCTATTCAGTGACGCTTAGATCAAAGAGAACTATCATTTTCAGCGATGCTGATTAAGAGGTTTTCTAACCGACCTTACAGCATCTTTTTGTAGTTAATTCCAAAGACAAGGTGAAAGTTTGTGATACCTTATTTCTCGATGTACAAAAAAATAACATAGAAATTTTTGCTGTTGACAATCTGATACAGTTTACCTTCTTTTGTTTCCACAATTTTGATCAAATAGCTTATCATTTTATGTATTTTAAAGAATATGTATTATTTGTTGATTTATCAGTCATGATTATGCCTGATGTAGCAGTTTTGGAATGAGTGGAGGGTATTGTAAACTATGCAACTTTGGGATTTTGTCTTTTTTTAAATTTACCTAATAATGCAAAAGTAAAATCACCTATGTAGCTAATTTTTATCTACTTTTATTCTAAATAGGTTTTATTCACAACTGGATTGGAGCGAACAGGTTTACACTAACGTCAGTTCTTTCTCTTTCTAAGTCAACCCCAATGCACAGAGCTCATTGCTCCAAGATGTGCAAATTTGTGGTATGGTTGAAAATACTGAAGATTACACAGAAATTATTGATAACAAAATGTATGTATCACACATTTAGACTTAATGTTGTGATGGATGTACAATTTTGTATTCATTTATTTGCACTATACAATGCTTAGATGGAGAGGCGAAACAATACTATAAATATTGGGATATTGAATTATAAATTAAAAAAGGAACCAATGAACTGCAGCATTAAAAATATTTGATCTTTGTATTGACCCTATTTTTCATGGGTCTCACACTTACTAAACAAATAATGAGACTCTCTATTAAGTAGGCATTGATAGCTTTATGCTTGAATGGCAAAAAAATCCCATCAAAACATCTAACTAGGAAACTAGATAAATATACAAACAAAACATACCATAATCTCATCCCGAAAAATAGAAAGTAAATTGTTCTGATCATGGGCCTTGTTTTTACATGCAGCACTAATGATAACTTCCTCCATCAAGCTAAAATCACATTACAACTTTAACCAAACATTTGGGACTATGATGCAAAGCTGTCCTTTTGAATGTGGACCCAGGACCCAGGATGAGGGTCTTATCTTGGGACATTTGGTTTTTGCTCTTACCTATTTGTAAGTGATGATAATATATTATATCAGGGTTTTTTTTAAATTGTTGAGGGGTTGTGGTGATCCTTTTTTTTAAATAAATTATTTCCTTGTCAATGGTTCTGAATGAATAGCTTGCCTTCCTTTTTTTGCCATTTTAACGTCATAGCTTACTATTAGATACATATATATGCCTCGACATTGTTCATAATTAGAGCTTGGTGTCATATTATTTAATTGATTCACATTTATGACTTTATTGAAATTTCAGGGGATGTGGTGAACAGCATAAATGTATCAACATGTAATGAAACAGTCCACATTCAGTGCTCTGCATATCAAATAGTAATTGTTGGAGTCAACACTACATCAAATCTCACCTCTGACATATTGCAGAAGTGCAATGCTAATCAACAATGTGAGGTCACCAACATACTCAAAGAATGTGTGCATGTGGAATACTGGTGTAGGATGGGTGAGTATGATAAGCTTGATAGGTTGTATAGTATAATATGCATTGTAGACTTGATTACAAGAGAACTTTAAATCTAAATGATATTTGTATAGTTTTAGATTACCTTATCTTGCACATCTCACATTTTCTAGGCAATTGGTTCATATATAACCACTCTCCTGATGTATAGGATTTACTTTGCTGCTGACAGCAAAATAACATTGAAGACTTAAGTGACACAAGTTTGTACAATATTTCAGACATACAAATGGTGGAGATAGCAAAATCATCCACCCTCCCTCTTACCTTCAAATCATCAACGATAACTCTGATGAATGAGCAATTTAAGGAAGGAGAATATTCAGAGACTCAGAATGTTGACTGTTCACTTCAAGCAAATGGACAAGGAGCTGGTAAAAATATTAAAATGAAGATCAGGATTTATGAATTTACACCTTACTGGAGCTGTACACAATTTTGTCTCAGCGTGGAAAAGTCCTCCAGGCCACCATTGTGTTATAATTCAAGACAAATTTACACCCCAGACGTGTCCTTCCATGGAGACGGTCTTTGGAGATTTAACCTTACATTTACAAGTCCAGCAAACTGTATCTCAAAAGTGAGGTACTGGATTGAACTATTAGGTAAATATTATTACTTTTATTATGAAATGATAGCCTTTCCATGGAGCAATTCTTAAGCATGTCTTGGTGGTTGGCAACATATGCATTAGTCATCAGAAAACTTTTAAGAAATAGATATATTCTTTAACATTACTTTCTTTTCTCAGCATTTTTGTAATTAATTTTACTGTATTCATTAATCACATAGTTGACAGTCAGGAAGATGAGAATAAGAAGCTCCATTGCACATCCAAACCAGGTACTAACTAAGTTTCCTGTTTATTTGATTTTCTTGTTTGTTTGTCTTTGCTACTGTATGACAGTTGCTTAATTTCAAGTTGGCATTTTCTCCCTTTTTACAGTGCCAACCATAATTGCCAGCACTTCACAACCAGGTAGGTTTTTTTGTTTTTTTAATCGAACAGATTATTGCTTTTTTGTGCCCCGCTGTTCATTTGATTTTCTTATTTGTTTGCCTTTGCTACTGTGTGTCAGTTGATGGGTCTACAAAATCAAAAATAACTTGCTTGTTGACATACATGTTAAGCTTGCGCTCTCTCCCTTTTAACAGTGCCCTCAATAATTGTCAGAACATCACAACAAGGTAGGTTATACATTTATTTAACAAATATTTGTTAATAAATGGTATGCAGGATATCAACACACAACCAATAGTTATCAGCCTCATGCTGTTCCTGCGTTTGCTGAAAACACATGTCTTGATGAGAATAGCAAGCTTCGTTGCACATCCAAACCAGCTACAAACTAACTTTCTTAATTGTTTGCCTTTGCTACTTCATGTCAGAGTAAATAAAACAGTTTGGATAAGGGTTTATGCTAAGCCTCAAGGCAGCGACTAGTTAATCATCCCACGATAGGCATGAACAAAAAATAATCCATACCCAAATTGGGAAATATTATAGTACTAGGATTTTAGCATTAATAACTGGAAAACATATCACATTATTTCATTGCATTACTGGAATGTATGCACAGTTTTGACCCATCAAACATTTAATATTTGAAAAATGTTTCTCCATTTTGTCAAAAGTACTGGTTGAATTTGGCTGCAACTGTTCAAATGTTTGCACAATTTTACTTCAACTTTAAATACAATTTATTTTTACTTAAAGATGCACATCATTGACAAACAGTCATTGTGCATTACTTATCTGTATAGTGGGGAAGACAATATGAGTAGCCAATTAGACCAAGTACTATTTTCTTCTTATTTTGCAACATTATATCTATTATATATGCCATATATTTGGTAACTCAATGAAAATAACATATCTGAAGAGCTGAACTAACCATTTACTACTAGAACCACCTGGGAAAAATTTTTCAGATAACATATGTTATAAATTAGTTGCTATATCAAGGGCTGACGATTCATATGCCATGTCCTAAATTAACATTGTTAGGCAAAATGTACTATTTTCAGAAATGTCAATTAAGGTCAGATACATTAATGTTTAAAAATCTTCATGAAGGACACGTTTTGGCTTGTTGTAAATTGGGCTGTGTCCAGAGCTCGCCTGAAATATTAGGTATGGAATTATTTGGAAACAAAATTGGATGCAGTGTTGCAGCCAGAAATTTAATTATACAGCTTAATTTTGAGGCTTAACTTACCAAATTTTACCTACATTCTACGTATGTTTGATGTACATCCATGGTCATCCGAGGCCATCCTTAGCCATCTTTGTCCATCCTTGACCATCCTTGACCATTATTGCTCATCTTGCTCATCATGCTCATCTGTAGCCATCCACGAATGCCTCATGTATGCTTGGCAACAGTTACTCGGCAAGCATTTGATGGGCATTTTGCGAACGATTGATGGACATTCGGCAAGCGGTTGAGGAACATCGACGAAGCGAACTATGACTGCCTCACGTAAGCACGTGGAAAAAATTGATATGTTATTAAAAGAGATATGAGTGAGCATGTATAGCAGATTTTCACTTCCTTGGTCATGCGTAGGTCTTATATGTGACCGTGAAAACGCCCTATTAGGTGTCTTCAAAGAGCTTGATCTTAAAAAAAGTAAGGCAAGATACTTCATTTCTCAATATAAAGTAACTGTTGCGGAAAAATATTTTTTTCTCATTTTATCATTGATTCCTCTCATGGTATTTACTTCCAAAAGCTTAAAAACTGTAAAATACAAAATAATATATTATTCACTGAAACAATTTACAATATTGAAAAAAAATGTGGTGCTAGTCTTATTCAGCTTCATACAAAGAACTATATGCTACCAAGTACAGCCAAAAAAAAAAAATTTGTGACACGACCATTAGAACTGACATCTCAATAGTTTTGAGTATCAAAATAAACAGTGCAGGGCAGAAGAATGCAATAGTCGTTCAGACCCTCAAACAAATGGTGAAGATGAGAATATAATTACAACTTGTAGCAGCCGATATCAGTTATATGTCTTTTATGTACAGAGACAACTGTAAGCACCTCAACTTCACTGCCAACTGAAGGTAAGTATTTTTATTATATTACTACATTTGCATCTTTGCGCATGACTGCAATTTCTGCACATTTATGAACCTCAACAAGATATGAGTACTGGGGTGGGTGGAATTAGGTTTTGCATGCCAGGTAAATTCTTTTCATAATTGCTAAGTGAGCTTGTAATAAAAATATAATAAATATATTGAGAAAATCAAGCCCATTCTTATTGATGCTAATTTACCCTATCACTTGCACTGACAATAATATTTGCTTTTTGCAATATGTTGAACGATAGTTTCAAATTCAAGGTCTAAGTAAACTGTTTGGTTTCTTAAAATGTTGAACATTACTTTTCTTTAAAAATGCAGGTCAGAATAGTATAGTATACTGGTAATGATATATATATATATAAGCATTTATGGTAACCTGCAGGAACTATTTAGTGTGATAAATGACTATGCTGAATGATTACAATAGATCAAAGACTTGGTACACCACTTCTTTTACGCCAAGAATTTGCTGAATTAGTGATTTGCAATAATATATCATACAGTCATTTAGCACTAGTATGCCTAAGCCAATGAAAGTGAGGTCTTATAAACTGCCGCTAATGACGAGAGAGCAAATATTTAATTAATCCATATTTTTCCTTCAGTCATGACTCCCATCCTTGGAGGCCTGCTGATTTTCCTAGTTCTGGTTATAGTGATTGTGGTTGCATATGTCTTAAGACGGTGAGTAATAGTGAGCATTCATAATTTAATTAATTGTTTTCCACTTACAATACAGCCGGGGCAAAACGTTTCCTGACACTTTAAAGATTTAATTTTGGTCTGTTTTTAATTTTTTTTTATGGAATTTTTCTTGACGTATGCCTATTTATGTTTTGGGGGATCATATTTACTGTCCCAAAAATACATTCAATTTTGCACAATGATAATGCCATTATATAAACAAAGTAAGGGATGGTTGGTTGGAAAGAGAGCCTTATTTTCCACATGTTTTGCTGGCAGGAGTTGAGAAAAGAGACAAGATTAAGGATACGTTTTACCTTTGTGACCTTAAAACAGTCTAAGTTGTCAGTTTTTGTAAACTTATACACGGCATTCCTCTAATGTAGATTACTTGTAGTTCCATTAGCTTAACATTGATAGAGCCTTATTTATCATGTCTATAAGTGTGGTTGACAGACAGACTGAGAGAAAAAAGAGAGGGAAAATCTAACCGACATGCAGGCCATCACAATACCCTAGGCCATATGCATGGTCAAGAGTTATAACAGCTGTATTGCAAGATAAAAAAAGGACCATAGTCACAATATATAGTAAGTGTCCAAAAACGTATGGCCATGACTGTAGTTATCACGCAAATAAATGAATCAAATGTGTATCATTGTTTGTAGCACTGTTTAATTTAGGGCATTACCCGCAGAGACATTTTGAGAATTAAGGAAGCTACAAAAGTATGCTCTATGTTCACATGAGCAATTTCATGTCTGGCATTGTTTGATTGTGAAACTTTTCCTTTGCAGGTCTCATTTACAGCCTTCTATGAATGAGCAGATTTACAGTTACATCGATGCTGCTACTTTGGACATCTCAAGAACTTTGCCTCAACCCAACATCGGAACCAGGCATCTCGTTTCCGACCTGTCGTTAGCTACACCTGGCATTTGCAACAACTGCCATGGCTCAAACCTCACCCTTGCAACTCAGTCTTCTTCAATTCGCAGGCATGTGCACAATGAAAATGAAGAACCACACATATTGGAGGAAATTGGTGACCAAGATATAGACACTTTGGATGAAATGGATATTGTTGACAATGCTGTTTATGGATCTGAAGATGATACAAAGGACTCAATTGATAAACATGATGAAATGAAAGTGGTAAATAATACTATTTATGGCTCATGTCTGTCAGTGGAGACCACACAAAGTGATGCTTCTGCTGGAGTGGAAATTGAGGATAACACAATCTACGGATCACAAATTTCATTACATAGGTCAAATGATGGGATGGATGACACAGAAGTAATTGATAATGCAGTTTATGGCTTCCATATTCCAGTTCCTGAGATAATTGTTTCCACAGCAAATGGTGGTTTGAAACTCATGGACAATACAATGGAGGGAATGGAAGTAAATGATGCCAAGGAATATGATGATGCCACGGAAGATGCCATGATTAAGGCAGAAGTTGTTTGTGTCCAACAAATTATTAAAAAGGGCATCGAAGGGAAAGAGAACCAGGCAACCAATGTTGCAAATGACCAAAATGTAGAAGATGAAACAAGGAATGTAGAGAAAGATACCGAAGCTGACTTTCCTCATGACAAGGATTTTGTAGTAAATCCCATATATAGGTCAGTAATGACAACACCAGGAAGTGAAGGATTACAAAAATAACTCTCACTGCCTCAGTTTATTATCGAATAATATACTAGTTTCCCTATGCTGATAGGGGACATCGATTTGATGAAAATCATGCACGGAATTGTGATAACCACTGGATTATCATTTCAATTTATTAAAGGGGATCAAGTTTTCAAAAGACAAATCGCACTATGGGACATCATTCGTATTCTTCATATTTTGCGTCAGTATTCGCTGACTATATAATTTGTTGTTTTGAAGATGTGACACATGCATCTTACAATCTTGGAATTATTTTGCAGACTTATTTTAATATTTGATAACTTTTGTGCATTTCTTGAAGGACGTAAGGCTCCTGTATTGACTCTTCTAGTTTTTAAATGTCTCTAAGAGTCAACTACTTAAGTTTGTTTCTTTTTAATTTATATTTTCGGATAACTTTCTTTCTGCTCAACTTTTTTTTTAAAACAACAGATTTTAATTTTAGACCTTTATAGTCTGCGACAGCCTTGTAAGACCAAAGTATTTTGACAAATTTCACAGAAATGGGAATTTTCACAGAAGTTTGATTTGGTAATGAATAAACCATGATGATATTTGATAATCACATGATTATTAATTGAAATTAGTTTATTGGAATTATCGAACATGTATACAAGGCATATCATGAGGAATCTATTGTTATTTTGAACATGTACTCTGGTAACAACTACATTTTTGGAATTACACTATGGAGATAAACCACATTTCTGAAACCATGAAGGATAAAATCATAGATTAGTACATTTTGAGGTTATCATCAGAATATGAGACATTTCCTTCTAAGTCACTGATTGACAAATAACAATACATACTGTCTGCAAGAAGGCCTTCATATGATAAATGGTTTGGTACATATCAAGGATATCATTAATTAACAGTCAAACGAATAATAATCAAAGTAACACATATATATTTATTATTACTACATTGCACACAAGGAAGTTGGTTTTTAGGAAGTGTGATGTACACAAAGCTAGCTATTTAACAGTTCACAAATTCCTCTATTATTACATGTGAATGTGTTATTTGAAATCAGTCTCAATCAACTGACAATCTAGAAATTTCTGTGTAAAAGATAAGACTTTTCTGATACTGGGTTAAACACATGTAGGTGCATTTGGACAAAATGTAATTTATATAATAAATGATTAAATTGGCCTTGTTGCATATGCAAATGTGCATATTATGTATATTTCTTGCACAGTTTTGAAATCTTTCAATGATACGGCCTGAAACGTGTGTTTAAAAATTCTGCTGTTTTTACGCAATTATCTTTTTTTTTTCTTTGTTGATGTATGCAATTTATGATCACTGAATAAAGCAACCCCTTTTATACCAGATAAATAATTGTGTTTTATATCAAGGATAATTCCAAAAGCATCAATATAAAGGATTGATGATGATAATGACTTTCCCTTCATGTCATCTTTTTTTACTTTTATTTCATATTAAGCAGTACAACACAACGTAGCAAACAATTAACAAACAAGTGTATGCAGGGAAATACTGCAACATATGGTGTTGTATTATTACTTCCATGATACCTCATCAATGCTCACTTCCAAATTACCAGAATTCAAACAGAAAATACTAGTATAGTATTTTCTTTAATTTCGGTTACTTTTTAATTATATCAAATAATGGAGATGATGAAAGTAATTGCAGGAAAACATCATTTAAACTAGGATCTCTTTCAAACACAGCAAGAAAGATAGGGAAACATAATTTCTTTCATATGTTTTGTTTCGTATCCCCCTTAGTCTTGTGACATGTCAAGATTTGCATAATTAAAAGGAAATAATCTAATCAGTTATTAAGAGTTAAACATGGAAATCAAGGTTTAGATAATTATAATATTCGTATTAGAACTATAGAGTTTAAGCCAGTAATTCCCAGGCCTGAACTTATAGGCCCTCTTCGTTTTTTAATAAAACTATGTGCAAGTTGACCCATATTCCGTTGACATAAATCAACCATGTTTTTGTTTCTCAGCTTTAGTGCGAGAGTTGAGCAAATGAACCCACTTAAATTATGGGAACTCCTGAGGTTCTGATGTGGGGTGATGCAATAAAAACACATAGAGTAAGATTTGAAATTAAATGCTAAATAAATTAGTATTTACCTGTTTACAGTTCCTAGAAAACGGTTGATATTACATTAGAAGACATTTTATCGATTCTTACAATGAAGTTTGCCTGATCAAAAATTGCTACATCTGTGATCAAAATTGCACCACAGAAAATACCTTGCCAAATATCACTAATCTATCATGATAGCTATGTATTTAAAACATTTATGTCATCATTCCTCCAATCCAAATTTAAGTTATTTCCAAAATGATAGGTCAAAATTATAGGGTGGAGCAACATATAATTCTCTTAGAGAGGCACTTGCCTCTTTGTGTAACTGACTCTCCCCATAGGGCTATAAAATGTCTTGTCATTGTCATTGTCATTATGGGATGATGACTTTACAATTAAAGCTAGGATGATGTTGTATGGTATATTTTGTGTTGTCCCTAAGTTTTCTTTATGATTGATGATTTAAGGGCGGGGGCCTAGCTCAGAGGTAGCGCTCTGGGCTTCCAACCACTGGGTCCCGGGTTCGATTCCCGGTCGAGCCTAAGTTGGATGGCTGTTTCATCCTTCGTCTCATTGCCATGGTCTCTGCCTGTCCTAATTAGCCCATCAGGTGCAGAAATACAGGACGTAAAGCCCTAATCCACCCACCCATCTACTTTATGATTGATGTATTTATTTTGTCTTATTTTGGTATAAAAAATAACGTTGACGTCGTATGAACAGACAACTACAAATTGCAGCATGACACAAATGTATGGTGGAGCAAAAATTTGAATGCTATAAAATTTTATGTTTTTGTTGATTGTTTTCTGTGAAACAGTCCATTAGGTAAACATCATATACAAAAAATAAATTGCATCAAAAGAGCATTTCGTCGAGGAAGAACATTTCTTGGGCAGATGTAAAATGATATTTAGATATAATTTCTATATTAATATTACACTATTCATCTAATTTTAATCTAATAATTGTCAAAAAGAACCAGAAGCAGTTGGGAATTAACCAAATTGTTATATGTTTCCCTTGCCAAAGAAAATAATTTGTATCATTTGCAAGAAAAGCAAAACTTAAGAAAAGAGCCATGTATATGTGCAATGGCAAACAATCCTTCAGCAGACTGCAGCTGTGTTGTGCTCACATTTCTAGCTTAAACATGAGAGTTTTTGAAAGAATGTCAGTGACATGGGAGGGCCTGTTCAATATGGTAAGAATTCATTTAAAGGGGCATTCACACTATCACGTATAAGACCTGAGTATAACCACGTACGTCAAAAATTGGCTATACGTGTTCACTCGTAGCTCTGTTAATCACATATAACTTTCTACGAGCGTACGTGGGGCAATCATAGATCGCTAGCAGGACATCCGTAAAACGCTCGCAGGACGTCCTTCATCAGGCATCCATCAGGCATCAAGCAGGCACCCGTGAGCCACTCTTAGATCACCTGTAGATAGCCCGTAGATCACCCGTGGGAGTGGCTAAAGGATGGGGTGGCTACGTATGGCCACGGATGTTCGTAGAATGTACGTAGATTGTACCGCCGACAGATCCCCGTGCAAGTTACCTAACTAATATAAACAATCATTCGTAGTACATCCACCAAAGTTTTAAACATGTTTAACATTTTTACCCTATACACGTAGTCGTGAGTGGTCAAGCTTTACCAGGAGCATTCTACGGATTAGCGCGAGTATATGTAAAACACTCGGCGAGTGAATCACTTATGGCCAAGGATGAACAAGAATAAAAGTAAAATTCCATCCGTCGTCATACGTTGGTCTTATACGTGATAGTGTGAACACCCCTTAAGACTTAAGTTAAGTTTCATGGGAACACATTTTCAGTTTCAGCACTTGTGGGCTTGTCCTCTTATACCATACTACTTTAATTTACTCTTTAGTTTTTGAAGATCAACTGATGGATCTGTTTAATCTATACACATTTCAAACAAATTGAAGTAAAATTAAATTACATATATTTTTATTGGTTGGCAACACATAGGACACACAAACAAGCAAAATCACACACAGGACAAGACAAGACATAACAAACGTGAAGAACTGCTGTTGATCGACCAGACAGGCCTTATATGGCCTTATAAATGGTCCTATAAACTTGATGGCAGTCAATGAGATTTTTTCTACAATTAATAAGAATTTGTTGTATATAGTTCAATGAGAACATATTCTCTTATAAGGTTGTTTGTATAAGATTCATTATATATATAAATACAATGTAGTTTGTATAAATTAACTCAAACATGTGTAGGCCACGTAGGACCAGAATAATTGTATAAAAGATACGTTAAAGACATAATTTATAAATCGCCAGATACCTGTTTGACTTTGAAATTAGAAAGAAATTTCTTTAAGAAACAGGGAAGTGGGTGGGCTAAGTTAACTAGAAGTGCGACGAAGGGAGACGGTTAGTCTAGCCTATATGGTGGAGAGGTGTTTGGACAATGAAACAACTCAGCTAAAAATAGAAAAGCCCCACAACAGAAATGGGCTCATGAGAAGCTTAAGCCCAGTTCAGTGAGTGCTGCTTTGGTACATTAGATTATAGAAACCTCAAAATCAATAACTATAGCCAAACTTGATATTATGCCAATAAATTCACTGCTTGATTCAACCACAAAGCCGAAATTAAAGTTGGCCGCAGTGCCCTTTTTATTGGCAACACATAAGGCACACAAACAAGCACAATCACACACAAGACAAGACATGACAAACATGAAAAACTGCTCTGGACGACCAAAAAATTATGGCCATGAGCAGAGTGGAAAGAAAAAATGTGATGTAATGGTGACAGATGGGCGGGGGGGGGCATGCTGTGAGATCAGGATTGAGAGACCAGCTTCTGTGCTGACAAGGAGTCAGACACTGACTGGGTCTGGCCGCATTTTAAGTTTTTATGCTCCAGATTTCCATCTGCCGAGCTGCTAAACTGCATATCCCAGCAGACCAGCTTTGGCAGCTTGAGTTGCGGCTCCCTGCCCGAATCGAGTGGGTGGAAAAGAGAGCCAGTCCTGAATAGAGGGAGGGACCTCGTAGTTACAGTACATGAGGTCCTGGGAAGGCCAGGTCATACATGATTTAGCACACATATTTCTATCCTTAAACTGCTGAAAACGCATGCGACTGAGGTCGTCTGCATCAATATTAAGATGAGTGGCTATATACAGAGATGCAACAGCGAAATTATTCAACTCTATCAGCATAAACCAGAGCCTCACAAAAAACATAAGGTCAGGTGCAGATGAATGAGAATTGTTAAGCACATCACACGTGACCATGTTGTCTATGTGGAATATCACACTCTTGCCTCTCATGTGCGGGCCCCAAGTGGCCAATGCTGTCACAATTCATCATTGCGTACGGCACCAAAACCCAAACCACTAGCATTGGTATATATGTGTATGGCATTATGCCAGTCAGGAATGTACAAACTCACACTGTTATGTAACTTTATGGATCTGATCCACCATTTGTGATCAGATTCTGCTTCATAAATAAGTCTAACAGTGTGATGAAAATGTAAGACTGAGTTAAGCCCCTGTCACACGGGCCGGTTTTGCCGTAGTGAACCCGTAGTATTACGTAATAGTTATGTAACAGCTCTTTCCGCCGGTTTGGCGACAGGTTCTGGCAGCAAAAATGGGCGGGGCCGCTTCCACGGGTGCCTCGGCGGGTTCTACGGGTTACTCGGCGGGTTCTATGGGTTATTCGGCGGGTTCTATGGGTTACTCGCCGAGTTGTAGGAGTAAGCCGGCGAGTAGTAGGAATAACTCGCAGCTTCCAGGAGTATACTTTAAAAGGCTGCTGCTCCCCTAATATTAGTCCGATTTTCATTAAATAAGAACTAAAATTGTAGTATAGTTTATACTGATTCCATAAATATTAAGCGAGTTATTCGTCTGAGAAGGTAGCTAGGTTGGCGGAGGCAAACAATGGTGCTCTCGCAGACGTCCGCGCCGGGACTGTATCAATGCTGAGCGCTTCTTTAAAAGGCTGCTGCTTCCCTAATATTAGTCCGATTTTCGTCAAATAAGACTGGATTATAGTATAATTCATACTAACTCCATAGGTGTTTTCGGATTGAAAATAGACCAAATATTAAGCCAGATATTTATCTGAGAAGGTGGTTGTCTTGTGGCGGCTGCTGCTCCATTAATATTAATCCGATTTGCGTCAAATAAATATTGAATTATAGAAGAGTTCATACTTATTCCACACAGAATTTCAGATTGAAAATAAACAAAATATTAAGCATGATATTCGTCTGAGAAGGCAGCAAGGTGCTCTGTGTATGTTCATGACTTTAATGGTGTGGTCAATATTTTTTACCATTATATATACATTGTTTGGATGAGCTTTATTGCAATTAATTTCTACTCACTCTGCCAACTGGCCAATGGGAAGGACTTTTCCTTTGGTTTTGTAAAGTCAATTAACCTATATATGTAATAGCAATCTGCCTTGACCGTTATGTCAATTGCTATTAGCATTTTGAATAATACAAAGAATGGGGTAAGTCATGCTTTTTCATCATTGATCACAAGCATGAATTGAAATTATTGATCACAAGCATGAATTGAAATTCTGAATTGACCGTTATGTCAATTGCTATTAACATTTTGAATAATACAAAGAATGGGGTAAGTCATGCTTTTTCATCATTGATCACAAGCATTAATTGAAGTTCTGAATTTCAACTGATTCCTGTTTAATATGCATATTAAAGAGGGAGATTGTTTTGATCATGGATGGAACATGCAATATCAATATTAATTTCAGTTGAATTATTTTCAGAAACAACAACGAAATATTGATAATATATATAAACTAGAGTATATCTATCTATAGATAGTTGTTATAGCTCCATAGACATCTTTATCAAGTCGGAATTTTATTGGCAACAAGCAAACAAACATTGTTTTATTTTCGTTTTTTATTGATTACGAATTAATGAATTATTGATAGTAACATATTATTAGGTGAAGATCTTATAACTATCTGTCTATCAACATATCTATACTCTATGAGGTATTACTAACTTTATTAACAAGAATATTCTTGTTTGTGCCTAGTATACTCCATTAATTTTCCCCACCTTAACTATTATATAAATTCTACACATTTCCCTGAATAATTCAGTCTTTATTTGAAGAAAATCGAATATGTAGATAGACAGATAGTTTAGAGAGACAGATAGATTTATATGCTTATTATATAATATAGAATATCTAGCCTTATATTTGGTCCATATAATTACATAAAAGATAGCAAATAAAATCACAGATCAAATCACAAATACTAATTACAATATCAATATTAGATTTAAATTTTACAAAAATATACACAAAAAGATAAGAATGTTCACATGTATAAAAAAAATACCAATATACAAATATAATCATTGCCTGGTAATTACAATACAATACATTGTTTTTAATTAATGAAAGCAATTACATCTTTTTGTAATTGTGAATGACAATCAAGACAATGTCATATTACTGTGTCATCTTTGAACAAACTATGAAATGACAGGTCAAAGAACCCCAATTTAGGCAATTAGGCAATTGACACATGTATTGAGCATTTGCTGTATTCTCTACACCCATTCTTTATATCATTCCAAATGCCAAAGCAATTGACATAACGGTCATGGCAGTTGGCAGAATGAGTAGAAATGAATTGCAATAAAGCTCATCCAAACAATGTATATATATCATTGTCAAAAATATTGACCACACCATTCAAGTCATGACCATACACAGAGCACCTGGCCGGCGCCAGAGAACTGCATTCTCAGATGAATATCTCGCTTAATATTTGGTCTATTTTCAATCCGAAAACTTGATGGAATCAGTATGAACTATGCTACAATACAGTTTTAATTTGACGAAAATTGGACTAATATTAGGGGAGCAGCAGCCTTTTAAAGAAGGGCTCAGCCCTTCCTGCAATGATACAGTCAGGGCGCGGACGTCTGCGAGAGCACCACTGTTTGCCTCCGCCAACCTAGCTACCTTCTCAGATGAATATCTCGCTTAATATTTGGTCCATTTTCAATCCGAAAACACGTATGGAATCAGTATGATTTATACTACAATTCAGTCCTGATTTGACGTAAATCGGATTAACATAAATGGAGCAGCAGCCGCCACAAGACAACTGACTTCTCAGACAAATATCTCGCTTAATATTTGGGTTTTTTTAAATTCGAAAATACGTATGGAATCAGTATGAGCTATACTGCCATTCAGTCTTTATTTGAGGAAAATTGGACTAATATTAGAGGAGCCACCCGCCGGCTTCCACGGGTCACCCGCCGGCTTCCACGGGTTTTTGGTTTTTTTTACACCCGTGAGATTTCTACGGTTGTGCCATGCAAGCATGGCACAACCGGCTACCTTGGCCGAGGTTCCCACGGGTGCTTGCCGGGTATCCCCGGGTATCCACGGGCGGCCGTATTGGGGCCGCCGGCTTCGAGCCAGGTAGCGATTTCCGCAACTATTACGTAATACTACGGGTTCACTACGGCACAACCGGCCCGTGTGACAGGGGCTTTAGCAGCTGCAAACAATCTTCTGAGAAAAGCTCTACCATGTCTGACTACACGTGATGCCAACCACGCTCAAAAGCTTACATTTTGATACAACGTTTAGGTCAATCCAGTGCTTAATCTCTGTGCACAGGTCATCCAGGCGAACCTGTGAGATACAAAGTTCCCTTTTCTCCATATCTATTATGATTCATAAGAACTCGACAATTAATGCAGGGTCAGTGACCTTCGTGTGCTGCACTGCAAAGCCTGCCAATTGACATGTGTCAAGCATACACCATAGGGTGTCAGCACATGCCTCAGCCGAGGCAGTACGTGTACAGCTATCATGAGGAAATCATCGAGATTGGCGAGGCGGCTGGCTGACCTCTGTAGCAGGCATAATGCGCAAAATGGCGGAGAATTGGCCGTCTGTAAATATGTTGGACTCGACATCGTCATTATAGGTAGCATGTTGACGAGCTCTTGCGGATTGTCGCACTTCTGAATTCTGGGGGGGGGGAGGAACTCCTGCCCTCTTGTGGTATGCACTGCTCGACCTTCGAGGCAGTTCTTACCAACCTATCTTAATACTTGCATATTAAGTCACTAATAACGATGGCTGTATATACTTCAGCAATTGTTTCCACATCTCATATAAACCTTTGCAGCATCAATGGATATTTAGCAACGAGTTATAATTGAGCCAGCTATAATCATTTATGATAATCACATTGATAGGTATCTGTCATTATGACACTAAGTAAGTTGCTAATTTAACACTAAACCTATATGGATATTGAGGCAGTGATACATGCATTAAGGAAACCCTGAGAATTAACTTTTTGACCTATAATAAAATTCTTAAGACAAACATACAATCGACTTCTAAAAAAAGCCAAAAATATATAAAAAAACAATTGGATCACAATCAAATAATTAATAATTCGGACAAATTATTAAAAAAAAGCTTCTTAATTCTTTTAATACTTTAAATACTTTAGTGATATTGGCTCGACCTTAGCAAGAGATATTCAATCTCAAACCAATGATTTCCGAAATTATCTAGCAAATGCAATACAACAAAGACTTTTAGTTGTCGAGAAGTATCTGAAGAATTTATTCTCACTGTTATGAATAGGCTTCCAGCCAAAACAAGTTGTGGAATAGGTGGATTATCCATTAAAAAATATGAAAGTTCAGTTACAAAGAATTATAGGCCAATATCTGTTGCCAGCTCTCTCTAAAATATGTAGACCAATATATCTATGCTGAATTCCTTAAGAAATGGATTTTGTCGAGAATGACAACACAAGAAAGTTAAAGATTATCAAAATAATTCTCACAGTAAATAAATTATCTGGAAGTTGAATACTAAGGACTGTCTCAGTACATGGAGGCTGCCTCATTTAAATATCTAATAATATACATGTTTTGCAGGATGATATGGATCATGAGCCTCATTTAAATTTTGAAAATTTCGTCAAGTGACAAACCTCAAGTGTGATAAGTCAATCATATTGTTGGATTTCGATATGGAAATTAACATATTGAGTTAAATTACATTTCCGAAAACATGATGGATAAAATAGTGACTATGTCAAATGGAAATCATAATATGAGACATTTCCTGAACCACTGATTGACAAATAACAAGGAAGTTCTTCTTAAGATTAATGCTCTGTATCAAATCATGACATCAATAAATAACAGTAAAATTAATAAAGATCAAAGTTACACTTGTATATTTTTTCTCTTACTACATTGCACACAAAATTGTCGGTTTTTAGGAAATGTAAAATGATATTTGTATTGTTGCTTGTGACTGTGTTGTTTGAAATCAGCCTCATACAAATGACAATATAGAAATTCCGGTGCAAAGATAAAGCTTTTCTGATAATCGGACAAACACATGCAGGCTCATCTGGACAACATTTAATTAATCTGGACATAATTTATTTGACATGATAGATTGAATGATCATATTTGCCTTGTTGCATTTGCTATTGTGCATATTTTGTGTTACTTGTACAGTTTTGAGCAGTTTTGAACTTGGAACTCATTCGACCATATTTATCATATGTACTAAGACGTGTATTAAAAATCTCTGCCAGAATTATAAAGCTACCCCTTGTTTCTCAGGCATATAATAGTGAAGAAATTACCAATGATTGACAACTTTACACTCCTAATAAGCATATATAGAATTTTATTGACCGCAGAGCATCAAAAAGATACATGTGTCATAAAAAAATAAAAACAAGGATAAAATATAACGATTAAGTAAAATAAAAGAACAATATACATGAACATAATTTAGTTACATATTAAAAACATCTATATGATAATTATATACAACTATAAGCGTATGAATAAAACATGGCACCATCAGGGCAATTAGCAGGAATCAATGCACCATAGATGATTAATACTGAATACAAATAAGCAGCAGAAGTGGGTATTTACATATGTACAGATTTTATATCCAGTTATATTGTCTATTTTAAGAACTATATATAATAATAATAACAGTAAAAACAATTACATAAGCATACCAATATATGTACAAATCCTTATTTGGAGCAACAATAAATGAAATAAACAAGCATATCAACAACCAAATATATTTACAAACAAACAATCAAGCATGCACCAGGCAACCACAAATCAAACCATGTGAGTCCGCATGTCCAGTGTCTATAGCTACCCATGTCCATGTGGTGAACTTTATGAATGAAAATGTACATTAAACAATATTATCAGTTTTTAGGACTATGTTTACGAATTTCTGAGTTTTTATTAATCATTATTTTTAAAAGTTGTTCTTTGAGGTGAAAGATAGTGAAGTCTTCAATATGTTTATAAGCTGCTTGGTAGAGATCCATTCTAGCCGTTTCCATATTTCTACAAATTATCAAACAATGCAAACAAGGAAACTAATCTTCAGTGTCATTTGTGTCGCATCTTCTACAAATGCGCTCTTCAGCTACTACATAAGGTCTCTTGTGTCTACCTAATTCTATATGGAGATTATGAGAACTCAGTCTAAATCTGGCTATACTACGATAAAGATACTTAGGTAGGTTGTAATTTAAATAAGATTCTAGACACAGTTCCTTTTTAAAGAGTTTGTAAGTTCTAAGCTTAGGATTATTTAAATTGTCATTAATATCCGTTAATATCTTGCTTTGTGCATGTTCATACAACTTAGTGATAATTGAAGCTGGGATTTCATCATCATTAATGTTTAAGCTATCTGTAACCTGATGTATCCTAGTTAGCCAGCATGGCTGATTGTTCCGATAAAGGGATACTTGAACGTCATAGCATTTGCGTAATAATAAGGGGGCAGTTTTCAGATTTTAACCTATCCCAGTATTTAATAGCAAAAGCTTGCTGTCTAAATATCAATGGGAATCTGCCCGTATCTGCTAGTACAGCAACAGATGATGTTTGGTTTCTCACACCTAATAGGTTCTTAAGGAATTTGAGCTGTATTCTTTCCAATATGTCTATCTCTTTATTTGGAAACCAGATTTCACTATTATAGTCCAAAATTGGCAAAATGTGTGTATCAAACATTTTAAGGCTTGTTTTAGGTGGAAGGTAGCCTACAGTTGATTTAATTATTTCTTTAAGAGCATGCATGGCTCTTTGGGATTGTGTGGCTAGATGATCGTCATATTATGTATCTTCAAAGAGTTAATAATGACGTGCCCCAAATATTTATATGAGTCAACTATCTCAAAATTTTCACCATCAATAGAGAATTTTGGGTTGTTTATAGTCTACTCCTACGATTTGGATAATTTATCATTACTTGGCTCTTCTGTGAGTTAATTAGTAAGTGCCATTTTTGACAATAGTCTGCAAGGTTGTCTAAAAGTACCTGCATACCAGTGGCACTTTCAGAGACAGGGACTAAGTCATCTGCATAGAGAAGATGTGTAAAATTATTCTCATTTATAGTGACTCCATGTCTTTGATCAAAGTATTCATTCATATCTGAAAGATATAAATTAAACAATTAAGGACTTAAAATTCCGCCTTGGAGGACGCCATGTGTGCTACCGAGACTTGAACCTAACTTTGGCACAAGATTTGGAGAACATACTATATACTATTTTTAATAATCTACCACCATATCCCCTTTTAATAAGTTTATAGTAGAGAAAATTATGATTAACAAAGTCCAAAGCTTTTGAAAAGTCTACAAAAGTGATATACAGGTTCTTTCTCCTTGATTTGTGATAGGAAATTAGAGTGTCTATGATGAAAACATTATCACTTGTTCTACACCCTTTGCAGAACCCAAACTGATTCTGATCTATTGAGTTGGTAGCCTCGCCCTGAAAGACTAACCTTTTGTTCATTATAGGAATGCCCCTCTCCCACGTGTAATTAAATAATATAGTTAAAGGTTCAGGTAGATAGTCTGATAAATATTTATAAAAGTCATTGCTAATGCTGTCTATACCTGGAGCTTTGCCTGATTTTAGGGTTTTAGTATATCTATGAAGCAGTGACAGCATTGAAATTATGATTTTGTTTATTTTGTTTAATTGTTGGAAAACCTCATTTATAATTCAAGAATGGCAACACCAGGAGGTGATATAATACAAAAATAGTTCCTAAACAAAAGAAACCTTTCTTGGAGGGAGAGCAATGTTCAACAATTACATAGTGTGCTAATTCAGCTAAATATTTGACCTGGAATATTTCTGTTTTGTTAGATGGAAATATGAGTTCCACAATCACAGGATTATCATTTCAAACCAGGAATGAGGATTTCATAAGGCAAGCTTCAGCTTTGGAAAATCATATTCTTTTGTATTTTGGATTAAAATCAGTTTGCTTTTCCAGTTGCTGGTTTATAAACAATAATGTGTCTTTTGAAAATGCATAAACAGATTCCAAAAGTTTTAGGAAACTTTTATAGATGTCCTTTTTTGACCTTCTATCATTAATTTTATATCTATTGTGGTTAACAAGAATTAATTGAATGAAGTGCAATTTACTATCTTGTTTAAAGCCAATAATAATTGTTTGCCTGTTAGGACTGCTTACAAATGAGAAGCATGTAATTGTCAAATTCACAAATTTTAGTTGTTGGATTATACATTGCAGTCATATTTTCGAAATGTGATACGTACAAAGCTGATAATTGGGATTTCACTAATAACTATGTACATCAAAATATGCTGTCTGACTCATAAAATTTACAATCCAGGAATTGCCAAACACTGTGACCTACATGTAAGTGCATGTCACAGTAGATGTACAAAGTTTATGAAGTAATTTGTTATGCTTCCTGTTATGCATTAGATGCCATGGCCATAGATTTGCAAGAATCCATAACAACTGATATTAACTTACACTCTTTCCATCATATTGATAATGTGGACTGAAATAGTTCTGGATTCTGTTTCATTGCGATTAAAGATTTCAAAAAAAAAAAAACATAATCAGAAAAAGAAAACGTCATTGGTATCAGAGTGCATGTGGATAAGTATGATAATAGCTTTTCTTTTATGTTAATTGGTACAGTCCCTTGTGGCAAAACAGTTTCAAGCAAGTCATATACACAGTTAAATACATGGGGTCTTGCAAGGAGACAAACAAACGTTCCAGGATAAAGTAAAATAAAGTATTTGAACATGGGTATCTTTAGCAGCAAAATCCAGGACAGATTACCTGATATGGAAACATAATTTCACCCAATTACTTTACACAGATGGAACCAAACGAGCTGGGATGCCCAATATATTTATTGAATATCACAAATAAATACTAGCTGCAGTTACAACTGTGTTAAGTGGACAGTCAATTAAAGGAATTCATCAGCATACACTGAAAACTGGAAGTCACATATATCTCAAGACAAAGTTACCTGGAACGTATCACTGATCTTTTCCAGAGTTTATATATTACAATATAACAAAAATGTTTTGCATGTCATGTCTTGATTAACACAGCAACTGATTGTATTTTCAGAATTAAGAATTCAAAAACTATAATGATGTAGAACTTCACTTGTTCAAATGTAAAAAAATATTTAAGCTTTATCTTGGCAGCCCCAGAATGCTGTGCAGGAATTCACAAAGTCAGTCTCAGTATAAAAAATGGATTTTCTGAAGTCTGTTAGTTCATTTACACAAAAGAATATGGGAGATTGCAAAAGCTGCTATACAATTTTCCCCCAAAAAATATGTAAATCTGTCCAAAGAACAAATTAACAATGATAAATTATCATAGGATCTTTATATCACGTCAACACAATGTATTATTTATACAACTTTACTATGTATGCATGTATGTAAATTCTTTGTTAAAGAAGTCACATGGCAATATTTCACGCATATACAATTACAATAAATGAAACAATTAATGTCCCCAGCCCACATGGGCTTATATGTGACCTATAAACATTTCGGTCCCTAGAATATGTGTTTCTAGTCATTTCGCATTTGTACATCTGTTCACTATTCTAAGGCATGTAAATAACACTAAATTGCTGCAATGTAAATGACAATAAATTATATCAGTAGCATTCAACACATTTTAGTTATCATTATGCTACACATTACGGTCTTGCTGCAGTTTACTAAAACTTACTGTACAATGTATTTTGATGGATATATATTACTCAACATACCACATACATTTTAAATCCATTTTTATATCAACCATATATTTCACACAAACTCTTTACAAAAAAAAGTGAACAAACAAAAATATCATCTGGCATACATATATGGCCAATTGTGCTACGTGAGTTTTTTCCTTATTATAATCAGCTAAAAACCATGCGTGTTCCATGTGTTTATCCATCTCATATCATATATACAGCTGACCCATTCAGGTATATAACATGAATATAACAAAATATTGAAACATTGACATAATTTGTAACTATACACTTTCTTCACTAGATTTTCATATACAATTGGAAAGAATTGTAATATTTAACCCATATTGAAAGTGAAGTTTCTCATAATTAGATTATTCTGGATAAAATTTATCATTCGCCCGCAATATGTAGTACATTCATGGCTTAGAGCTAGAGGTGTACCGATGCAGGAATTTGCCGAACCGATACCGATACTCCATCCCTGTATCGGCCGATACCGATACCGATATTTATTTGGTTGTAAATTACCACAGGTGGCGCTAGCTGCACCCTTCTCGAAATCCCCCCCCCGCCCCAATTGTCATGCACATAGTTGCGTGCATCAATGAACACCCAATTATCCACAATTGCATTAATTTTCAATGTTAACATCAACAAGTCCTACATTCCATGAGATTGCAATCATGTGTAACACATAAATAATGTAAAAAGTGCAATTAATGAATTGAAAACCTATTGAAGAAATAGCATAACAAACTCCTTTTACACTTTAATCTTTTGAATATATATATATAATGCCAATAATTATGCAACAATTTATATACCCTTTAAACATTTTTTTCCATATGCACAATAAATTGATAAACCCAAGTGACCATTCTGTATTATTTTTTCCGTGTTCTTCAATTTTGTGAAAAGCTTGTGTGAGGTTTCGATATGACTGCAAATGTACAACTTCTACATTTACTATCTTCTATATGTGAGAAATGTCATTCTAAATCATTCATTCATTACACTGTCATTATGATGTTAGCCAGACTCAAGCATTTGCAAGCACGTGTTTATTTTGCTCAATAGATCGTGTCCGTCGCAAGTGTTCCAGTTCAGTGACTTGGCTGCTAGGGCACACTGTATATGGGGGCGTGGCTAGTCCTTGGTATCGGCTCCATTTAAAACAGATCCACCGAACCGATACTCAGGGCCCAGTATCGGCCGATACCGATACCCGATCCTAGTATCGGTACACCTCTACTTAGAGCAGCATACGTGTATTCTTGTTCATTTAATCCATTGGCCACCTGAAAGTCAAACAAAGCTGTAAGTAATTTCAAATATCAATTGCTCACATTTTGACACAAATATATTAATGTATATTTTACCTGTTAGGTAATTCGCCAAATCTTCGTACTCTTCAGCTAAGATTTCAAGAAAGTCAAGGTATTTTTTGTTATCGATGGAAACTATGATATTCAGCATATCTTGTACTTGCTCATCTTCACTTTTGTAACTGTTTCCCTGTAATGAAATATAAATTAATATGACACAAACCATTTCAGAAAAAAATTGTGAAACACAGCACTCCTCCTCTAGCAAAACATAAAATGTACTAAGAGCATACACATCTAAATCAAATTCATTTTATTTGCTAAACAGTTTTTTTAGCGAAATAAATCTAATCTTTTATTTTCATACAAGTCAAAACTGAAAAATGTTTCATTAGAAAATATGCAGAAGTTATAAGTAAAGACCTTAATTATCAGGCCCTCTGGTTTCTGCAACATATGATATTCTTTACTTAGTTCTCCCGAAATTGCCTCTTGAAATAATTAATGAAACTAAGGACCAACCTCAATGTACTTTCTTTCCTTAGCAGTTATAACATTTTCCTCTAGTTCGTCCAAGAACTCGTCATCTAACATTAGATACTGCCTAATGTCCTTCTGATAGGCACGCATGTATCCATGCCTTTTTTCCACACTGATGTGTTCTTCCAATCTCTTGAGTTTGTCCTAAGTAATGAATGATTATTTATGATTAAATGACTGACATATGGTCTAAGAAAGTGAACAAAGTTACATTTTGTATTATAAAGGGTCACAAATTAAGTTCAAATTCGACAAAATAATGTGATTAGATGATAAGTATATTTGGGGTCAAGCTATATTTTGATAAATACCATGCCTGCAATATTTGCCCATTGTAAATAAAATGTAAATCAAATTTACATCTTGTGGCAGTCATATTGTTAATGTATAATAACACAGAGATATCTCACTAACTGAATGAAAGAAGAAAGCAACTTGCCTGCAGCCCATCCTCATTCTTTCCTACAAGTCTTCTGAAATTAAGATACACAGCGGTTCATGTCTATTTGAATTCATATCATGGCTCACATTGGTGAACCACAATTAAATTAACTATATGAAGGAAGGCACATTCTAATACTAAAAAGTGCCTGTGTGTATAAGGACCAAATATTATATATTTGTAAGCAAGTCTTTTTTTATATATTCACAGCCGTGATTAACGAGAGAATATGTTTAGAAAAAATTCTTGGTATATACTCAATGAAAGGAAATCCAATTCTTGCAAGCCTTTCATCAGCTCCATTTTTCGTAAGGATTTTTTCAATTTGAAGGAATATATTTCCTGCTGTTGATCCATTATTAGCTGATTTTCCTTTTAGGATCCAGCTGTACGGAGTAACTGATTCCTTGTCCTCTGCATTCACATTCTGTTGTGTTGTGAGTGTGGTGAAAATGGGCAACACTTCAACTTTCAAATCAGGTTGCAAAAATACTTGTTTTCCAAGAATGTGCAATGCTGTTTGTCGTTGCTTGTTTGGAATATTTGATGCTGGTTTCAGGGCTTCTACCAGCCTATTGAATATATTCTGATGCGGTGGTGGTGTGCTTGAATTGAATTTTTCGACCAATATATGAAGAGCAGTTTTCTGATGGTGATCCTTTATGGGATCAGTGGCATATGTTTCAGTACAAAAATATTCCATAAGTTCACAGAACACCTGCAGATTTTCTTCTGGTACATATTGAGGAAACCTGTAGGCCAATAGATGTAAAACAGTACGCCCTCTTTTGTCTTGAAGATCAATGTTTGATTCTGTTTTGAATACCTTGACAAGCTCTAGCAAAAATGCATTGTGGTGTGGAGTGATTTCCTTAACTTTGTTGGTTAAAATGTGTAGTGGAGTCTTTCCATCACTATCCTGAACATCAATGTCCGAATCAGATTTCAGGTCCTTCGTAAATTCAAGAAATGTGTCCTGTCCCTCTTTAGAAATTTCTCCTCGAAACAAAGGATATGCATCTGCCAGAAAATGAAGAACATTGTAGCCCTTTTCATTCACATTGCTCAAATAATTTTCCGATTTCAAAACATTTGCAATTTCAATGACATCTCCTAAGCTATCCTCGTGCAGCTCAATCTTCTCTACAAACAAATGCAAAGCAGTTCTTCCACACCAATCTTTACTGTCAAGGAAGTCAGTGTTATGTTCCTTGAATGTTTCAATTACTAGTGTTATTACTTCTTTGTACCGCTGGAAAAACACTGGCCTTTGTTCATGATGCTCCAACAATTTCCAATCAAGCTCCACCAAGGCATGTAGAGGAGTACCCCGCAGTTCGGAAGCTATTGGAGACTTGTCAGTCATGAAATCTTGTATAGTTTCTTCCATTGAATCAAAACAGTCATTCTTGGAGAGAAGGATTCTACTGATGACAAAGAAGAAATGATACTGAGCAGTGTATCTCTTCTCTTCTTTCAGATTCTCCCATCCATTTTCGATCCATGTGGGATCTGCTCCTTTTTGAAGCAAATGTTCTAAGGTGGCAATAAATTCTTTTGTCCACTTAAAAATGTAGTTTGGCCTTATATGTTCCGACAATTTGATGAGGTCCATAAGATGTCTGAAATTGGAATTTGATATACATGATATCTTATAACCATTTAGCATCAATACTTTTCCAGATAATATATGTGATGTCATTTTTTGTTTGCAAAGATGTGCAAATGTAAACCCACTTTGATTGGTCTGTTTCATCTACTGGAATAAGGCTCTGAAACAAGAAGAAAGCTCCATCAGCTATACTCATTTTTTTGTCAATCTCATACCATTTTACATAACAATGATTGATAGCCTATGACCTCAAGAATGCTGACAAAGTGGCAGTGCAGAGGTCATTTTTTAAGGCAACACTAATTAAGGGCTGATTTTATGGTAGGAACATAGAGATGCAATGGGCATCCAGTTTTAATACACATTTCTTGGATCAATAAAGTATTTTTATTTTCTTGACTATTCAAAAGAGAGTTTATTTAGAAAACGATATTAACAAAACTCAGTTAATTATAACCAGAACATGTTTATACATGATCTCCTGACCCAGTACTTGGATATAGTATATTGAAGTGAAATGGTGAAAGCAACATTATTAAGCTATCATATCAAAAGTCATATTCAGTGCATCAAAGTGCTCTCAATTTACTTTCAAACTGATTATAATGTATAATATGAAGATGATGGATGACTCCAGATTTTCCTGATGATTTATAAACATCACTGAATTTGATGAAATCTCCTTAAATTAGTTAATATTGTCCTCAAAAAAAAAAAGAAAAAGGGTTATGGGAGGAAGGTTCAATATATGCAGTTACAGTGGGCTACTGGCTAGTGTCGTTTTGTCCGCTGGTGTAGTTGAATATTTTTCTTAAATATATATTATATATATATATATGTTTAAAAAACAAGGATTTATTCTACTCAGTTCAAATATATTTTGTCCGTAAATTGATTAATCATTCAATCAATCAATTCCTTCTTTGTACAAAAAAAAGAAAAAAGAAATCATAATGCACCATTTGTCACATTATTTAACTGGTAAATTGCTACATGTAAATCATAAAGACATTTAAGATTTCTTCTCAATTAATGGCATTTTCAATTTCAGTGTCTATAGTCTAATTTTCAATTTCATTGAGTATGTTTTAACTGAGTAACACCCGGTGCAGCTTAATACACACAGAAGAATATCCTTCCCTCTTTCAAAGGATCATAACTTTTGAAATTTTAGTAACAAAAGTAAAATCTTTGCATATGTCTGGCTCATATAATTTTACTAACTAAGCAAAACTTATAAAATGATTGTGATAATTCAGTAAATTGCAAGCAGTTAATGCTGAATAAAAAAAATTAATCCACTTTTGTTGAGCACAATTACACAGACTTGCCTGAATGAGAGAGAGTGTTCTGTCTGGATTCGTCCTAAACAAGCACGGTTTATCAGACTGCTGAATTATGACCTGAAAGAGGCAATGCAATGGGCCCTCTGCTGGCTTAATAAGCATTTTCTCATAGATAAGAGCCATTTTCTGCAAAAAAAAAAATAATAATAATCAGCTTTGTCCTGATGATATGTGGGACTGTGCGCATTTGATAATTGTACTACAGTTGCCTATTCAGCAATGAAATGACATAGTGTTTTACAACCGACTTATCGTAATCAACATTTACCTGTATTATTTGCTCGTAATATGTGGATTCAATCAGCCTGCTTGATTTTCTAATCATCTCAAAGAAAATATTTATATCATCAAGTATATGTTTTTCTTCTTTTTTAAGCATTTTAAGAATATTTTCTCCTTTCTCATCCAAGTCCTCTTTATTCTGTAGCTTTTCTATCATATTCTTGCATTTGCTAGATCTGTAAATACAATGTTTAATCAATCAAAAAAGGCAAAATTTGGCAGTGCATCACAATAACATTTTGGTCCATATCTTTTCACATTGACACTTGCAGTGACCAGTTTTCAAAAAGTTTGAACTGATGTAAAACCTGCCCATTTTATGCAAATTTGAGTGGTCTTTATCCTTAAACCTTATTCTGTGTTACTGTCCTTTTAATTTTAAAAGTGGCGACGATATTCCACTATTTTCATCATAAATAATCACGTGATCCCTGGAAACGAATGTTTGGATAAAATAGCAATGAATCCACAGACCATAGCCTTCCCCTCCCAAAAATATTATGTGCAAGAGTTTGTATATGCAGGTACTGTAGCTTTATATAGCAGTAGTAAAATTACCTAAATATTAAAAATTATTACATTCTAAAAAATCACGATGATTGCATTTGTCATTTATGTCATGTACAATATCATAGTTGACACATTTGAATCAAATTCCAGGATAATAATAATCATGCTTCCAACTCTGCACAATCCCAAGATACAGATGAATTTAGGAGGATCCCACTCCTTCTTCGAGAAGGCTGTTACACACTGTTTATGACAAATGCATACTTACTTGTTGTGTACCAGCGGCTGAAACAGTCATAAGTGATATCACTTTTTATTATTATTTGAGAATGTGGTGGATTTTTGAATAATATAATAAAGGATCACATTTGCAAGTGAGTTCATTTACCCTACTGTTTTTCTGTGGTGTTAAACATGTCAAAACCTCGATGAGTAAATTGCTTGCTCTTGTTACTTTATAGAATTTTATGTAATTTACACACTGTGTGTACTATGCACTTATCCACAAATCCACATTCTGGGCACATTACAATGTAAAGTTTTAACTGTTAATCTGGTTATAAAAAACAGTTGGACCCTTACCAATATTGGTTCATTATTTTTATGTCTCCCTGTAATAAAAAAATAAGTAAATAAAATAAAACTGACAATATAATGATATATTGTGTTCACTACTAAAAAGCAAACAAATCATTAACAGATCATCTTACATGCCATGAAGATTCCAATTAAGGCTAAAATCACGATGAAGAACACAGGTAAAATGACTGCAGCTGTCGGGAAATCTGCTTTAAATAAAGACAAATACATATATGTATGTAACAACACCTGCCTGATATTGTGAACTAAATTATTGGCATTTTGCATGCAAACTTGTCAGCCATATATTACAAAAGTACTATAATTGTAATACGTTGGGAATATGAAGATCTTAGAAAATTTTAATCCAGACATAAAACGCCCCGGGGTTGCCATAATATTTTTTTATGTTATATGTATGTGCACACTGTCAGAACAAGAAAATCAAATTGATTTATTCTATTGTTTTGTGGTAATTCTGATATTGTCAGATGATGAACGGTTTGTGTGCTGCACAACACATAATCTGCTTTAGATGGTCAGGTCTACCTATAGCTGCCCCTATAATTGCAAAAAATAGAATGTTCCATGAGTGACAACCGTTGCTCACACTACATTGTTAATAATCTCAAATGGAATTGCATAAATAGATGTATAAACAGCATGATGAGGTCTTTGTTACATAATTCGGTATAGTATTTTCATCATAGACGTATTGGCCCCCCTTTGCCTGAATGCTCAATCCTCATTTATTTCGATTATCTATCAAAACAGTGATTTATAGCACTGTGTACATTATAAGCCGTTTTATCAACAATTCATTTTTGTGACTTCACCTGCCCAGAAATTTACTTCTAACCTATCTGATCAGATGTCAGTTTTTGGAATCGAGTTCTACTCCATAAGTATATCTATACCAAAGTCCCAAACCCTTTACGTACTATGGAATTTCCCACCAAACACCGACTAATTTTCTATCACATGTATCCAGTATTTGTTGTGATATAATGTTATTGTGACATTCATAGTTGCCTTTTCAATATAAAAAAATCTACAATTTGTATATGTCGCACCATATCATGTGATTAGCTCATTCCTTTTAATCAGCAGCCATTTTCATTGCACACCAGCTAAATTAAATTGTATTTGGCTTACGGCTGAGCTGTTGTGAGGATAAGTGCATCTGAAAGGTCAATACCACCGGAATAAAAAAAAGAACACCGTATGTGTTTCCTCAGAAAATTTATGAAGCACAGCACCTATAAGACAAAGATTATACCTATTGAGAGTAAATTGTGGCTTCTATGGGGAATAAAGGTGTTATTTCTATTATGTTGGAAAGTACTCTGTATTTAAAGAGTTTATAATATGAATTGTAATTACTCACCACTGGAATTCTCTAAATTTTTCTCTGAATCAGGCTTAACCAGTACTACAAATAGAGGAAACTTCCATACTTGCATTGATATATCACATTAATCATCGGTAGTGCAACCATAAACGATGGATTATTATTAATCACCATATAATTGTAACAAATAAGCATTTTTGAGCAAAACAGTTAGTACACGCATTAAACATTTCAGGTGAATTTATCAGGCTTGTTTAGAAATAAAGCCAAGTCAGTGCTAATTGATATTAAGGGATCAATATTAAACAAACGTCGCTCACCAGCATTGATAGGAACTGTCATGTTCAACTTATACATTTTTTCTCGTATTTCATTTTTGGCAGAGCAGCTCCATACGTGTTTTCCAAGCATGTCTTCTGTGATATTCAGCCAAGTGCTACTGATCGGTTCTCCTGCATGAACACTCCCATGAATAAAAATTTTTTAAATGTGTCACAAATCAAATTGTTCCTTATGACTTACCTTCCAACTTTTTCCATTCTATAGTTGGGGGTGGATTGCCATCCGCAGTGCAGGAAATGATGCTGCCTACATCATACTTTTCTTCGTTTGGAATGTAGGCGATATTTCGCACTGGGTCTGTAAATTACCATAAGGCAGTACGGTGCTCCTGAATAAACTTTAGGGTGACAAAAATATAATATAAATCCACAATATTATTTACTGTAACATGAAATTGGACATTATTTCTCCAAGAGAACTTCAATTGAACAAAAAATAAGAAAAAAATTGACAGATTTCCTAATTCTTTCATTTTATGAAATATGTATCTTGTTTCAGTTTCCTTAACCCAGTTTTCATGAATTTCTCTAAGGTGTTATAAGCCACTAATATAAGCATCACTCTTGTTTTGAGGTATATGGAAGGTAAATTGATGAAATTAATGACTTACAATACACATTGATATAGATGGAATTGGACACTTGCATTGCTGGCTTTTCAGTTGCTATTTCACATGTAATTTTGTTTCCATGCATGCTGGCATCAGCCGTCAAAGGTAAGATCTAAAACCAAGGAATTTTTTAATTAGATGACTACATTCCTCCTTAACATGATTTTTGTGGCATGAGTAAACAATATATTCTGTAATAACGGAACTCTGTTAATCATAATTGAAACTGAAATAACCACAAAAACTAATCATTTCCCACAAAAGCTGGCAAAACATTTATCGACCATGATTGTAACGGTTCATGCCCATTGTACCTGCTTCAAAGCATAAAACAAGAAATGGTGGCCTGTGTGACATATATATGACCTTTACAATAAATAATACTTTTAAATTAGTTTATGTGAACTTATTTGATTGTTAATATTTTATTACAGGACAGCACTCTGTACACACAATCCGAACATTGTTTGTCACTAAACACAATCCAAAAATGGGTCAATAGGATTAAAAAAATAAAATATTGAAGAAACTTATTACCTATTAAATACAAATGAAGGACCGTGAATAATAATATTTCATGATATCTATTTTAGCAAATAAAGTTCCAGCCTACCTTAACCAGGCAATAGGGGTCATCTTCATGAGTAACTTTGGTTAGATTACTCAGAGGCAATTGTTCTGAATTGCTATTCTCTGTGCTCACAATTAGCTGTGGAAAATGTTCTTTTTCTATTTTATCTTTATCAGGTCCACCAAAACAGGCTCTGCAAGTGTAATTTGATCTTTCCCCTTCTACAGGAATATAATGTGGGGGTTCCAAAGCAGGTTCTCCTGAAAACCAATGAGATTTTTTAAATCCCAGATTCAGATTTAGATTCAGATACATTAATTTACAATTTACATAAAAATGAGCATTGCAATTACAACAATATTATATTAAGGCAGGAGACCCCACTAAGAAAACTTGAGTTTTCTTCACCGTGGGTCCACCTAGAGAGATTCTATTTCGTTATATAAGGAAAATGTAAAAACTGCTCTCATGGTTTTAAACAGGACTAACATCCAATTGAGAAGAATACATAATTTAACATAGTGAGTTAATGACATGGCTTATATTTTTTCAATGTGCAAGCAGATATATCAATTATCAATATTACATTCAGCAACATATGATGCAACTACACAATTTTTTATTAACGTCTTGAAATCTAAACTGTGTGTATTTAGTTTTTCTCTACTAAATCATGTCATGCAGTGCAAAAATATCATACAATTTTAGAAGTTTTAGTTTCTTGAATATTAAGCCATTTGTACTGATTAAGTCACTTCTTTTTTTTTTCAAAAGTTAATTATGTACAGGAAAACTTGCATAATTGCTGTAAGTGATGATTTTGTAATTTTGTATTAATCAACTTACAGTGTGCCAGCATAAAATGAAAATATTTCCGCACATATATGAAAACTATTTCCAAGAATTAGCAGATAACAATTATCCAAATACAAGAAATAGAATGCTAAGAATAAGAACAGAACAAGGCAAAAAAAAAAAGACAAAATATCAGGGAGCATGCCTATGGAATGAAATTATTTCACGACTGCCGTCACATAATGAAGTGAGAAAGTTTCATTAAAGGCATGTAGCAGAAGGATAAAATATGTTCTCATACACATAAATTATCAACAATCATAATTTCAAAAATATTTCCAGATATTATTCCAAATTATCAAAATGTTGCTTTTAACTAGCATTTTATAGCATAAAATTTACTTCAGTCAACTGTGTTTCATCATAATGTATTGTAATTATTATCTCAATATCACAATGTATTTCTGTAAATTCTCTATCTTTAATTTGTGCCAGCTGTACAAGCATATATGCCTCGTCTGATTAATAATCTTACAACAAAAAGAAAACCTTGATCAAAATGTGTAGGGGTGAAATAAAGTACAGAAAGTACTGGTACATGTTTGGATATTTACATCATGATTGACATGACAAGATTGATGGACATTTTTTACATACCTAAAACTACTAACACTGCTCTCTTTTGGTTCTTGACTGTGGAGGACATGTAATTTCCGCCATCTTCATACCCCAGGTTGTCTATTGAAAGTGTGAAGTAAAATTCATCTATTTTTACCAAATAATCACCCTTATTGGGCCTATTAGGATAATGTTCTACGCCACTTTGATAGTTATAGATTATGAGATCGTTGAATGACCATTGCATGTTGGGTTCTATGTCGAGATTCACTTGACATTTGAACTGAGCTGTTCCTCCTAATTTTTGTGTTGCATTTGCAGGAGGGGTGATTATTTCCTCAGCTGGTTCTGAAAATACATAGAACAATTTGCATGCATATTGCATTGTTAAATCTGGCATATGCCGTTATCCCTGTTAATGTGTTTTCTCACATCATTGGCCAAGGTTTTGCTTAGGATAAAAATTTAACCTGACAAGTTGGTTTGGAGCAGTTTGCGTATTTCACAACATCTAATAGTCATTAATCCCCAAACTGCTTTAATTTTAAATGAAGAAGGATCCCCTTACCCTCTAATATTATTATTAATTATCAGAAAAAAAGATATATTGTGTTAGCATTTCTCCACAGTTGCCAACAACTGGATTACTGGTTCATATAATATTATTTCCAATATAAAATTTTCAATGTGGCTGATTTGTCAAAACCTCATGAATATGGTTTACAAATAAAGGAGCAAAATCAAAGTTCAATTGACTTCATATCTATTTTGAGAGGGAGAGAGAGAACCAAAACCTGATTTGCTCACCTGCCAAGGGAAAAATCGCAATGATGAGGACAATTATGTGTTGTCTCAACATGACTCCACTAAATGTTTTCATTTCAGGCTCATTGCATCAGACTTCCCTGATCTAAAGGTACCAATAATAAACAATATCATTTTGGTGTCAACAACTGAAAAAACATCACCCAATCCAAACAGTTGGTTTTTATAAAATGTTTATTTCTTTTCAAAAATTCTTATTTTTATTCCTTATTTACATGAAAAAAAGTGTAAATGGTATGCTAAGACACAACAAATTAATGAATACTTCCAACCAAATGATTATAATATAGTGTACATTGACGGATAGACAGATGGAATATGCAGCCCTCTAAGGTAAGCTCTTGCTGCTATCGAGGGTTGATTGATGAAGTGAGAGAGAGAGTCCACCCATGTTACACATTTACCCTATGGATGAGATTGATTACTTGCCTCACCATAGACACTGAGTACAAGGGACCTCCAATTTAACGTCTCATCCGAACGAAAAATAGCTGGGATGCAGCTCATAAGGAGTGCCCAGGCCTGAGATCGAACCCAGGACCTTCAGCAGTGCTGGCCAATGTGAATTTTTAGATGAACAAACATATTATTACTATCTTGCTATGGGATGAGTGGATCTCTTTGATGAACCATCGTGATGAGACATTTCGGAGACTGTCTTTGAATTATATTATATTTTGAATACATTTTTTAATAATCTCTGCAGTACTAGTGTGTGTGTGTGTGTGTGTGTGTGTGATATTATATTTAATGACATATCAATTTGAGAGGTCATTCAGTGCTGGACAGTTTACCAAGATCCACAGTTTTTGTTAATTTGAGCTGCTGCACAATGAGAGAGAATAAGTTGACTTATAAACAACAGGGGAGACCTAGACAGGTATAACTGAAGTGCTAGATATAATTGGGGTGCGGATCTGTGTTGGCCCTAGCTCTTGGACTGGTATGTGTTGGTCACTTGGTTTGAGGTATTGACCCACAGTGTTACAACCTTTGGCATTATGAGGCCGAGGACTTTTAAGTGCTGTAGATATAGTGGCACTAAACATGAGGAAACTACTCTGCATCTATGTTATGGTATGTGCCAAATAAAGATAAGGCAACATGATTATCATGGATCATGAACCTTGTTTTACATGCTTCTTTAATGATAGTTTCCTCAAAAAATAATTAGAAATGCATTTATACTGGTTTATACTATATATCTGTGCCTGCTTCCTGCATGATGAACAGTTGCACCCACACCAAGGACCCAGGATGAGGGTCATATCTTGGGACACCTTATTTTTGCTCTTATTGATTGGTAAGTGGTTATGACATATTTTAGTAATGCTTTGTTTTTATTTCAGTGCTTGCTGTTGTTAATTTACTTTATCAAATATTTTAAATAACAAAATTCCAATATTTATTTTGTAATTCCAATTTTAAAACTTTACTGCTTCGCCAAGAAAATCATGTGACATTTTGTTAAATAGGTTCTATTCAAGTCAGCCGATTTATAATGAGCATGCATAGGTACGAGTCTAATTAGAGCAAGGTAGCTCTTCCGAGAGGGTTTTTGTCCTAAATATAGCATAGCATTTAAAGCTTCCTATTTATAACAAGCATAACCATATTGAAAACCTACATATATCAAAATAATTGACAGAACCCCCACATTTTACCATAGGAACTGAAAAATAAAAATAAAATACTGATAGTCTGATATATCAATTTTTGCCAAGTTCTACTACACATGCTGCATGGAAAAAACTGAATGCAGTCATTCTGTCAATGCAGATGAAATGTTTTAAAGACTTTCATCAAAAACATCATAGATTGTGATTTAGAAAAAAAAAACAGCAAAATGTACACATATATTTCCTTTCAGGGGATGTGGTGAACAGTAATAGTATATCAAACTGTGAAGAAACAGTCCGCATTCAGTGCTCTGCATATCAAATAGTAATTGTGGATGTCAAAAGTACATCAAATCTGACCTCCTACATATTACAGAAGTGCAATGCTCATCAACAATGTAAGGTCCCCAACAAGCACAAAGAATGTGTGCATGTGGAATACTGGTGTACAATGGGTACGTAGGATAAGCTTGATAGGTTGTATAGTATAATATGCATTGCAGATACCCTAAAGATTCATTGTGTTGACTTGATAACAAGAGAAATTTAACTCTAAATGATTTTTGTATAGTTTTAGATTACCTTATGTTGCACATCTCACATTTTTAAGGCAATTGGTTCATATATATAATCACTTTCCTGATGTCTAGGATTTACCTTGCTGCTGACAGCAAAATAACATTTAAGATTAGAGTGACAGAAGTTTATACAATATTTCAGACATACAGATGTTGGAGATAGCAAAATCATCCACTCTCCCTCTTACCTTCAAATCATCAACAATAACTCTGATGAATGAGAATTTTAAGAAAGGAGAATATTCAGATTCTCAGAATGTCGACTGTTCACTTCAAGCAGATGGACAAGGATCTGGGAATAATATGACAATGAAGATCAGGATTTATGAATTTACACCTTATTGGAGCTGTACACAATTTTGTCTTAGCGTGGAAAATTCTCCCGGGCCAAAATTGTGTCAAAACTCAAGACAACTTTACACCCCATACAAGTCTTTCAATGGAGATGGTCTTTGGATATTTAACCTTACATTTACAAGTCCAGCAAGCTGTATCTCAAAAGTGAGGTACTGGATTGAACTATTAGGTAAATATTACTACTTTTATTATGAAATGATAGCCTTTCCATGGAGCAATTATTAAGCATGTCATGGTGGTTGGCAACATATGCATTAGTCATAAGTAAAGTTTTAAGAAATAGATATATTCTTTAATATTACTTTCTTTTTTTCTCAGTGTTTTTGCAATCAATTTTACTGTATTTATTATTCATATAGTTGACAGTCAGGGAGATGAGAGTAAGAAGGTCCGTTGCACATCTAAACCAGGTACAAACTAAGTTTCCTGTTTATTTGATTTTCTTATTTGTTTGCCTTTGCTTCTGTATGTCAGTTGCTTGCTGCCATTCAATTTCAAGTTAGCATTTCCTCCCTTTTTACAGTGCCAACCATAATTGCCCGCACTTCACAACCAGGTAGGTTTATTTTGGGTCTTTAATCGAAACGATTTTTACATTTTTGTGCCCTGCTGTTCATTTGATTTTCTTATTTGTTTGCCTTTGCTACTGTGTGTCAGTTGAAGGGTCTGCAAATAAAAAAAAATTGTTTGTTGACCTAGATTTTAAGCTTGCGCTCTCTCCCCTTTAGCAGTGCCCACCATCATTGCCAGAACATCGCAACCAGGTAGGTCATACATTTTTTCAAATAAATAATTGTTAATAAATGGTATGCAGGATATTAACACACAACCAATATTTATCAGCCTCATGCTGTTCCTGGGTTTGCTGAAAAAACATTTCTTAAAAATAATTCATGCTTAGATTCTTAATTTGGCAATACATTTCATATTTTTGGTGGGTTTTCAACCTTATCTATCATTGTCATTATTCTTCAGGATTTGAGCTTACTCCAACTGAAGGTAATTTGAAGTTCCATATTATTCTACATAGGTGGGATTGAGTAAGATTAGGTGTTGTTGGAACATGATATAGTTGGGTGTTTTTTTATTATCTTTCAAAATTGTCTCTCTCTATTTGGTGATAGTGGGGTGTGAACATGGCATAAACATTTTATATACTGATAGCAATTTACTAAATAGGGTGTTATTGTTACAGTTTCAGGCACCAGTATGGTCGCACCAGTCCTTGGAGGACTGTTGTTAGCTGCTGTCCTTGCTTTCATCATAGCTGCAGTCTTATTTTGCAGGTGAAATCAACATATATAATTGATATTGATGGGGCTCAGAATTGTAAGAAGGTAGAACATCTGGTGGCAAGTGCCTTTTGAAATATTGTGGATAACTTTCACTTTTGGAGATGACCATGTACTGTCAAAATATACCATGTAAATATTTTCCATTTGTGTGATATGCCAGTGGTGAGTAATCCTAACTCTTTATCTTCAGGAAACACAAAGTCAAATGTCTTAGGAAACAATCTACAATGCAAGAACAAGACTACAACTACATTGATGTCAAGAGCATGGATCTGGGGGACAAAAGTCAAAGGTAAGTGAAACATAATAACACAAACAATGTTTAATTGTAACATTTCTATGTTAGCAAATACATAAAGCTATAACAGTCATTAAAGGTCTCTAATTTTTCCAGGGGATCACCAATCTTTCGAAGTATACATAGCGTCCCAAATGTTCAGGTTGAAGCATTCCCTGAGTGCCAAGGTTTGAGTCCAAGTGCAGAGTCCACTATGAAGAAACGCGAGCTTCCCCAACCACCCAGGTACAAATTAATGTGACTTTCATTATAAGTGAAAATTTTTCTAATCAGAAATGAAACATCTTTATAAAATTGAAATAGAGTGATACAATCTGGTGGCTGAAATGAGTTTCCTCTCAAAACAAAATTTCTGAAAATGTCACTTTTAGTTTTTCCAGAGAATTCTTAAGCACTTACAGCATAGAGAGCATTGGTGTTGAAGCATCTCCAGTGTGCCAGGCGTTGGTGCGAAGTGCTGGATCAACTATGCTTAAGCGAGAATTGCCCTTGCCACCCAGGTAATGATAATACTAATATTACTTGTTTCAAGCATATACAAATTGGTACATCAGCCTATATTCACTACATATTCTAGCTAATACCAAGGATATTTACATGATATTTGCTTTAAAAAATATTTAAGCGAAGACCTTGACATCCTTTACATTCCACGCAAATGGGAAATACGTCAAGTCAGCCAGAGAAGGGAGAAATCCATTGGATCAAATGCAACAGGAGGACAATTACTGCTGCCATCCAGGTATTATAGTGTTTATTCATGATCTTATACCAAACTTTCATATCATCTTATGATATTTTTAGCAATGCTACATGCAAATAATCACAAACAAATTCTCACAGCAAGCAAAGTTTATATTGTATACTTATAGTGCATAACTTTGTCTTTACCCAATTCAATTAAATTGCTGCATAGTCAAAATTATAATATTGTAATATATTGCATATTTTTTACAGGGCAATTCTAGGTGACCAAAGCAAAAGACTAACACCATCTTTGCTGTGTGCTCCAGTGTGCCATGAAACGAATGTTGTTAACACCTGGTGGGATCAGTCATCTTCAGATTCAGACAAAGATGAAGTGTATCTCCCCCCAAGGTTAGTAAAATTTAATATACTTGTGATTGTGGCAGTAGTAGGTTGACATAACTGGCGTGTAAACCACTAAGGGGTCATACACGCATCTCATTACATCTTATGCTGCAAACTTTATATCTGATCCCTTAAATTATTCTCAGATTGAGATGCCACTAGATTTAATCTCAGCCAAAAAAAAAAATCTTTAAACTATATTGATTAGTGTACATAAACTGGTATGTTACTTATAGGACCTTCTTTGTCAACATAAACATGATGAAAACAGCCATTTTATTGGATGTATTTTTCTGTTTGCGTAAGTGTACCACCTGATGAGGACATTCTGGCACAGCTCGATGAAGACGCTCCAGATGAAGTTGTTGATGACAAAATTGACCCCAATGAGACTGACAACCAAAGTAACAAAAGCCAGGATAGGGATTCAGATACAAGTGAGGAAAGCACGAAAAATGAATACATGGGTCTAAGCAAGGAAAATCTCAATGACGATGACAACAGCTCCAAGAGCTCATCTGGGACTTTATACACACTGCTGGATGGCAAAACAAGGTATGTCCCGAGACAGGACAAAGATATACAACAAAAAAAAAAAATCAACAAAAAAACACAATGACAAAAACTCATAATATATATATTTGTTATTGATATTACTTTATAGAACTACTGACAAGAACAATGAAAAAATAGATCTGAATGAAACCCTTGATGAAAATTGTCCCCTACTTGAGGATATCAAGACTGAACAGCCTAAGGTTACCAAAGCTGACCCCACCACTAAAGGTAAGCAAAGTAAGATTTTCAAGCTCAAGCTCAGATTCTCTCTGTTCTTTTCTGCTATATATTTTCTATGGGTTTACAATATTATCCTTCCTGCAATTATTCCTGCAATTATTGTTCAGAGAAATCAATGAATGGCAATATGACCTCATTTGCATGCTTATGGTATGATTTAAAGAGTATGTGAACTTAATAATTAAGATAGTGTATGAACTTAATAATAACCATACAGGTAGCCTGAATAACTGTCACACTATATTTGATATATCTTTTGAACCAGACATGGAACCTGGAGTGAAGCAAAAAATGGCTGAGGATGAAGAATCTATTGAAGATAAAGCCACAAGTGAGACTACAGAATGTGGTGACTCTAAACACAGTCCTGATGGTGTTCAAACTGGTGTGGAAAATGCAAAGGAAACTGAAGAAAATGGCAAAACAAAAGATGATGACAAAGATGAGAACGATTATCTCATCTTGGTTGGTTGATGCTCATCAGGGAAAACAGTAGAGGTCACAAAGGCAAGTGAATTATGTTAAAAGTATTAATGGCTATTGAAAGAAAATATAGGTAAAGAATAAGAAACCTACTTTTTGAGGAGATACAACAAATAGATGTCTCATAAAATGGACATTTGGACTGCTGGGACTATACACCTAAGACAACAGAGATTGAGGAAATTGTTGTGGTCAATTTCATTGATATCTCCAAGTAGGACACATGTTGTATTTATCATAAAATATTGTGCATGGTTATCTTTTAAAATTATTGTTGTATAGATAATCGATGTCATGCCAAAATGTAAGTCAGACATGCTGGAAAATTCCAAAAATGTAATATGTGATGGTGCTAGTTGGAAAGTCACAGTTGAAGATAGGCACTGGTTTAGTAAATTGTATAAAATAAGAGACTATGATGGCATCTTTAACTATCTTATTTCAATTGCAATTTACCCTTCTTTTAAATATTTGGAAGTGTCTGAATATATTGTGATGTGACAAAATGTTTATTTTCATATTAATGTACAGGTTGTTCCCTTTTTGCAGTAATTGTGTTTATATATCTTGAGCATGAATATATATTTTTTGTTTAGATTTTTTGTGATTTTTGTATAATTACAGTTACACCACAAATGATTGAGATACTGAAGGGTTACCAATATTTAGTTATCTGTCACATATGAACTAACTGTGTTGGCATCAGTAGCAAAAAAAACCCCATAGGTATTCACAGTAGCCACTAATAACGAACTTTATTTCTCTCAGAGGGATTGACAATGACGATGGCAATGACATTTTTAAGCCCCATGGGGGTAAAAAAGAGGCAAGGAGACCCAGCTGAGAAAATTGTATTTCGCTTCTGAGAGGCCACTTTATAATTTTGACATTACAGAATTCATATAAATTTGAATTGATGAAATGAGATAAAGAGTGACAATAGGCACATAAATTTCAATGGAGCTATTATGATCACATACGGAGCAATTTCCTTTCGATGGGGGGGGGGGGGGTAGAAAGTTACTCCTTTGTTGGACGAGGGGATTAACTCCACTTGTGGCATCAACCTGCTCTTCTATTATTATTTTTTTGAACATCAAACATAATATTATCAAACATCAATGATAATGCAAACTAATTGTTCTGAAGGGTCGAGGGAGAGTATTCCGGGTATATATTTAATATGATCTTTTAGCATGACAATGTTGTGTAGGATCAATGTTCATAACTCCACTAATCCTTGGCCGTATGGCCTCAAATGTTTAAAGAACATTCTTCACATACTTTCGATAAGCCTATTAATCCTTCATAAGTAAAGTATTGGCGACACAGCACCTCTGCAAATGTGACTCAGAGATTAACCAGAAATCAGTTGATCGTCTTTTGTGTTTACAGTTGCTAAGGGCAACTGTATATTAAGCTACATCCTGGCCACACCTCCAATTGCTTCTGTCGGTTAAATACAAATATAAACACACATTTTCTGGTCTTAGTCATGAATAAAATGTACATACTAAAAATATAATAAAGTTTGGATTACTAAGAATGTCACACACCCTTTCATTAAATAACAAAACTGTCATCTCTTCTCGGGTCAATGACTCTTTGAATCAATTAGAAGTCTTCTACAGGGAATCTGAGTGTAGTGATGCAGCCATATCTAGGATTAATTGATATTCTGTGTAGTTCAATGATTAAATAACCAGCTGACGTCTGTTGCACCTAAATGTATTTCAAACAATTTGACAAAAATATATGATTAGTATGTCAGCAGCGGTTTGACTTTGCCTCAAAGGTGCAAAATTTTCATTTTTATTTATTTGTTTTGCAGTGAAGGTTTGTAATCCAATCATTGTCAATATTTATCATTTAGTACTTAAGAAAAACTTAATTATATATTTCAATATGTTAATCCTTCATTAAATACATCCATGTTTTTTATGATATATTTCTGGCAGTTAACCCATATTTGCAGGAGGTTTAGGAATTTTATGAGATGAGGGCAAGCATTTTAACTTTAAGTTTATATATATATGTAATATATAAGCTGTACAGATTTTATTTCTTCAAAGCTAAAGACAATTTTATTTCAACACCTGAATCAACAGCCATTTTCATTTAATTTGCCATCACTTTCTGCAATGTGATTGATTTCAGAAATATTCAATTGCTGTAAGATAGATTTTTTAAATTTTTTGTGATGACAACTGTTGTTGATATATTTGTGATACGTGATAGAAGCATGAATCGATGCATGATTATGGTCGGTTTTCAGAAATGTAGAATTAGAGAATTTCAACATGCGTAGTGATTGAGGAAATTAAAGTAATAATACATGCCATGTAAACATAACATTTTCATCAATTTTTCGAGAGTATTTCCTCAAATATTTTGTAAATTATTTGAAAAGTATGTATAATTCTGTTTATTTGGTATTTTATTATTATAAAAGCATGTTTAAGTCAGATATATGTATGAATTTTATTATTTTGCATGTAGGGAAGTCCAGTGGATGTGCCAACAATGGATAAGGAAATAACTAAAATGCTATTTATATATATGATTAAAATTTTGTATGTTTCATTTGATTAGCCAGGGGCTTTTAAAAATGTCTAGAATATGCATGATTTTCCATGTAGTGATTTATATGTTATCTACTATATTACATGTACTTAACAATATGATATAGTTTACATATATCTGGTCAGTACGTTATTATCAACTTTACTTTTAGGATATAGTTTCTGTTATCTATTATCTAAAGCTTATGCGCTACAATACCATTTTTGGAAATTAATTTTGTTAGTTGCATGTTAGTAAAATATGTTATATTATCACAAAACTGTAGATACTTTTACACTTCAAATAAAGTTCTTAAGAAAAAAAAGAATGCTTAAGTTTCATTTTTGAAGATGCCTAATATTATAGAACAACTTTGTGAAAGCCATTAGAATATTTCTGAATGAATGAAAATATATCTGCAGAGACTATGATAAAGAAAAAAAATATAGATTTAAATGCCTCAATCTCAGTGATAATGTAGCAAGCTGATATGACCGGCTGTCTAATGCAGACATAATTATGAGATTAATCTTGCCAACCAATCGAAAAACATTAGAGAAGTAGCTCTGAAACAGTGCCCAGCTGGCCAATGTGGAATGACCCATAAGGCCACATAGATGACCTAGATACCTTAGGATAACTTATTACAGTGATGTCCTGGTATTGGAATCCAGTGACTATTATAAAAAACAAGAAAAAACATAATAGGAAAGTTCCATGGGAGAATTTAGACAATATTGCAGATATTCTGCCACATTTAAGTAACAATAAAACAAGGGTGATTCTGAAACATCAAGTTGGTTGTTTGATGACATGATGTGAAAGCTTACATTCTCGTTCTGAAATGTTCTGACACTGAGCAGTTGAAGTATATTAGACACAGTGATAACTAAGCCATTGATAATGGATACTTAAATCTTATCAGTAGGGACTATATTGGCAGAGCAGTACAACTGGTGACCAAAATAATTTTCGAAAACATCTTATCTCTCATATATATTTTTTTAATCACTGTCTAGACATGGTACATGTACTTTGAACAGACTGATATGTCAGACTGATTCACTTATTGAGCTAGTTTTATTGAATTAAAAATTAGCATTTAGGCATAGTTAATTACCCAAATTGTCTAGCTTTCTTGAAAAGTTGGTGCGTGTATTGATCATTTACAGAAGGATTGATCAGCAACCGTATGGAGAAGTCATTGGCCTGTTCCTCAGTAAGGAAATGAAATATCTGGTCTATGATTACATATCTGTCTGTCTGTCTGTCTAGCTGTCTGAGCTGTCCGTCTGTTTGTCTGTCAGTCTGTCTGTCAGTCTCTCTGTCAGTCTGTCGCGCTGTCTAGCTGTCTGTCTAGCTGTCTGTCTTTCTGTCTGTCTCTCAGCACACCTTTCTGTCACACCCCATCAATCAAACCTTGTGAGTGACAAGAACTGTATAACAGGGCTGTACTATCCATATCTATCTATCTATCTATTTCTATCTATCTGAACAAACGCACGTAATTGTAGAAATTGTACAGTATAACTTGGCACTATATCTCTTAGCAAGGCATCGTTTATGATACCATGAACATAGGAAATTCCCATTCTAGATAACAAGAATGGCTATTTAAACCTGTACGAAAGAAGGCAGCCTGTGTAACAATATGACACAGAGGTGAAAATGCATTAAGGCAGGAAAGTTCAAGAATTAATGGTTTTGTCAGTAAGTAAATGAAAGATCTCTTTTGAAAATGTGCCCAAAATACTTCAGTTCATTCACATCAATGAGTTACAAATCTACATTTGATTTTATGCCCTTTGACACCAAATGATAATCATGTGCAAGATTTTTCCTTAAAATAATGGTATGAATAATATCAAATTGGTGGTTTATTAAATGGTACAACTTGAAACATTGAAAACACATCCTTCACTTTCACTTTTACATGATGAATATTTCCAACTAATATCAGGATTTATTGGTCCTGTCATGTGATGCCCTCTGTGCATGCTGATTGGCTATTACAATTTAGGTGTAGAATATAAAGTTTTATAACAGGACATAATTATAATGTAGGGACCATATGAAGATAGTTTTGCTGAATCAACTGACATTTTAGATATCAAGTAAAGCACTTCCTTTTATTTCCTCTTTTCAGTTAGTGTAAATTTCCTTATTCATCATCTAGTTTTATATAAGAAATATTCATATTATCTGATCTAGTAGATGGTTTGGTTATCATTATCAACAATACATTTAAAATGATGTTCTCATGAACTAAATATATCAAACTCAGACAATATTGATTAAATTTGAGATCTTTCAGACTCAGACATCTGTTCTCTTGTGCACCATTCTTTTTGTACAATTTTGTATTCATTTATTTGCACTATACAATGCTTAGATAGAGAGGCGAAACAATACTATAAATATTGGGATATTGAAAAATAAATTAAAAAAGGAACCAATGAACTGCAGCATCAAAAGTATTTGATCTTTGTATTGACCCTATTTTTCATGGGTCTCACACTTACTGAACAAATAATGAGACTCTCTATTAAGTAGGCATTGACAGCGTTCTGCCTGAACGGCAAACAAATCCCTTCCAAACATCTAACTAGGAAATTAGATAAATATACAATTAAAATATACCATAATATCATCCCTAAAAACATAGAAAGGAAATTGTTCTGATCATGGGATTTGTTTTTACATGCAGCACTAATGATAACTTCCTCCATCAAGCTAGAATCATATCACAACTTTTACCAAACATTTGGGACTATGATGCAAAGCTGTCTATTTGAATGTGGACCAAGCACCCAGGATGAGGGTCTTATCTTGGGACATTTGGTTTTTGCTCTTACCTATTTGTAAGTGATGATAATATATTATATCAGGGTTTTTTTTAAATTGTTGAGGGGTTGTGGTGATCCTTTTTTTTAAATAAATTATTTCCTTGTCAATGGTTCTGAATGAATAGCTTGCCTTCCTTTTTTTGCCATTTTAACGTCATAGCTTACTATTAGATACATATATATGCCTCGACATTGTTCATAATTAGAGCTTGGTGTCATATTATTTAATTGATTCACATTTATGACTTTATTGAAATTTCAGGGGATGTGGTGAACAGCATAAATGTATCAACATGTAATGAAACAGTCCACATTCAGTGCTCTGCATATCAAATAGTAATTGTTGGAGTCAACACTACATCAAATCTCACCTCTGACATATTGCAGAAGTGCAATGCTAATCAACAATGTGAGGTCACCAACATACTCAAAGAATGTGTGCATGTGGAATACTGGTGTAGGATGGGTGAGTATGATAAGCTTGATAGGTTGTATAGTATAATATGCATTGTAGACTTGATTACAAGAGAACTTTAAATCTAAATGATATTTGTATAGTTTTAGATTACCTTATCTTGCACATCTCACATTTTCTAGGCAATTGGTTCATATATAACCACTCTCCTGATGTATAGGATTTACTTTGCTGCTGACAGCAAAATAACATTGAAGACTTAAGTGACACAAGTTTGTACAATATTTCAGACATACAAATGGTGAAGATAGCAAAATCATCCACCCTCCAGCTTACCTTCAAATCATCAACGATAACTCTGATGAATGAGCAATTTAATGAAGGAGAATATTCAGAGACTCAGAATGTTGACTGTTCACTTCAAGCAAATGGACAAGGAGCTGGTAAAAATATTAAAATGAAGATCAGGATTTATGAATTTACACCTTACTGGAGCTGTACACAATTTTGTCTCAGCGTGGAAAAGTCCTCCAGGCCACCATTGTGTTATAATTCAAGACAAATTTACACCCCAGACGTGTCCTTCCATGGAGACGGTCTTTGGAGATTTAACCTTACATTTACAAGTCCAGCAAACTGTATCTCAAAAGTGAGGTACTGGATTGAACTATTAGGTAAATATTATTACTTTTATTATGAAATGATAGCCTTTCCATGGAGCAATTCTTAAGCATGTCTTGGTGGTTGGCAACATATGCATTAGTCATCAGAAAACTTTTAAGAAATAGATATATTCTTTAACATTACTTTCTTTTCTCAGCATTTTTGTAATTAATTTTACTGTATTCATTAATCACATAGTTGACAGTCAGGAAGATGAGAATAAGAAGCTCCATTGCACATCCAAACCAGGTACTAACTAAGTTTCCTGTTTATTTGATTTTCTTATTTGTTTGCTTTTGCTACTGTGTGTCAGTTGATGGGTCTACAAAATCAAAAATAAATTGCTTGTTGTTGACATATATTTTAAGCTTGCACTCTCTCCCTTTTAACAGAGCCCACCATAATTTACAGAGCATCACAACCAGGTAGGTTACACATTTGTTTAACAAATAATTGTTAATAATTGGTATGCAGGATATCAACACACAACCAACATTTATCAGCCTCATGCTGTTCCTGCATTCGCTGAAAACACATTTCTTGAAAATAACTCATGCTTAGATTCTTAATTTGGCTGCATACATTTCCATATTTTTTTGTGGGTTTTAAACCTTATCTATTATTCTTCAGGAGTTGAGCCTACATCAACTGATGCTTATACAACTGAAGGTAATTTGAAGTTCCATATATTTCTGCAAAGATGGGATTGAGAAAGATTAGGTATTATGTAACATGATATAGTGTGGTGGTATATTTTTCTCTTTCAAAAAGTTCTCTCTCTATTTGGTGATAGTTTTAATGATGATCAGAAAATCATTGGTGTACATGGCATAAACATGTTATATACAGTTTCAGGCACCAGTTTGGTTGCACCAGTACTTGGAGGACTGCTCTTAGTTGCTGTCCTTGCATTCATCATAGCTGCAGTCTTATTGTGCAGGTGAAATTAACATATACAATTTATATTGATGGGGTTAGAAATGTAAGAAGGTAGAACATCTGGTGGCAAGTGCTATTTGGTTATATTTTCCATTTGTGTGACATGCCAGCAGGGAGTAATGTTAACTAATTATTGTCAGGAAACACAAAGTCAAATGTCTATGGAAGCAATCTGCAATGCATGAACAAGACTACACCTACATTGATGTCAAGAGCATGGATCTGAGAGAAAAAAGTCAAAGGTAAGTGAAACATAATAACACAAAGAACGTTTTAACTGTAACATTTCTATGTTAGCAAATACATGATATTATTCCACAAATTTTTCTTCTTTGTGAAGCTATAACAGTAATAAAAGTCTTCAACTTTTTCCAGGGGATCACCAATCTTTCAAAGCATACATAGCATCCCAAATGTTCAGGTTGAAGCATTCCCTGAGTGTCAAGGTTTGACTCCAAGTGCGGAGTCAACTATGAAGAAACGTGAGCTTCCCCAAACACCCAGGTACAAATTAATGTGACTTTCATTGTGAGAATTTTTCTAATCAGAACCTAAACATCTTTACAAAATTGAAATAGAGTGATACAATATGGTGGCTGGAATGAGTTTTCTCTCAAAACAAAATATCTAGAAATGTCACTTTTTAGTGCTTCCAGAGAACTCTCAAACACTGACAGCATCGGTGTTGAAGCATCTCCAGTGTGCCAGGCGTTGGTGCGAAGTGCTGGATCAACTATGCTAAAGCGAGAATTGCCCTTGCCACCCAGGTAACAATAATACTAATATTACTTGTTTCAAGCATATTCACTACCTATTGATTCTAACTAATACCCATGATATTTACATGACATTTTCTTTAAAATATTAAGCGAAGACCTTGACATCCTTTACATTCCCCGCAAATGGGAAATACGTCAAGTCAGCCAGAGAAGGGAGAAATCCATTGGATCAAATGCAAAAGGAGGAGAATTACTGCTGCCATCCAGGTATTATAGTTTTTATTGTTGATCTCATACCAAACTTTTATATATCATCTTATGATATTTATAGCAATGCTACATGCAAAAAATCATAAACAAATTCTCACAGCAAGCCTCCAAAGTTTATAGTGTATACTTATAGTGCATAACTTTGTCTGTACCTAATTTAATTATATTGCTGCATAGTCAAACTTATGATTTCGGATATATTGCATATTTTTTACAGGGCAATTCTAGGTGACCAAAGCAAAAGACTAACACCATCTTTGCTGCGTGCTCCAGTGTGCCATGAAACGAATGTTGTTAACACCTGGCGGGATCAGTCATCTTCAGATTCAGACATAGATGAAGTGTATCTCCCCCCAAGGTTAGTAAAATTTAATATACTTGTGATTGTGGCAGTAGTAGGTTGACATAACTGGCATGTAAACCACTAAGGGGTCATACACGCATCTCATTACATCTTATGCTGCAAACTTTATATCTGATCCCTTAAATTATTCCCAGATTAAGATGCCACTAGATTTAATCTCAGCCAAAACAAAAATCCTTAAACTATATTGATTGGTGTGCATAAACTGGTATGTTACTTATAGGACCTTCTTTGTCAACATAAACATAATGAAAACAGCCATTTTATTGGATTATTTTTTTGTTTGCGTAAGTGTACCACCTGATGAGGACATTCTGGCACAGCTCGATGAAGACGCTCCAGATGAAGTTGTTGAGGACAAAATTGACCCCAATGAGAATGACAACCAAAGTAACAAAAGCCAGGATGGGGATTCAGATACAAGTGAGGAAAGCACGAAAAATGAATACATGGGTCTAAGCAAGGAAAATCTCAATGACGATGACAACAGCTCCAAGAGCTCATCTGGGACTTTATACACACTGCTGGATGGCAAAACAAGGTATGTCCCGAGATAGGACAAAGAGCGTACAACAACAACATAAAACAAATAAAAACACCACAAAAAACTTAAATATCAAAACCTAATAGCTGACAGTTCATATCTTCTTTTCTTGTGTGTATATCTAGTTAATTTATTATTGATATTACTTTTATAGAACTACTGACAAGAACAATAAAAAAATCGATCTGAATGAAATCCTTGATGAAAACGGTCCCCTACTTGAGGATATCAAGACTGAACAGCCTAAGGTTACCAAAACTGACACTACCAAAGCTACAAACTCCAAAAATATATTAACAAAAGGTAAGCAAAGTAAGACTTTCTAGCTCAAGCTCAGATTTTTTCTGTTCTTTTCTGCTATATATTTTCTATGGGTTTACAATAATATAGTAGGATACCTCTAAGATAATGTTATTATGGGTCTTGAGGCATCCCTCCTACATTTACTGTTCAGAGAAATCCATGAATGGCAATACAATCTCCTTAACAATTTTTTGGTATGATTTAAAGAGTATGTGAACATAATAATTAACATAGTTTATGAACTTAATAATAACCATAGAGGTAGCCTGAATAACTGTCACAATATATTTGATATATCTTTTGAACCAGACATGGAATCTGGAGTGAAGCAGACAATGGCTGAGGATGGTGAATCTATTGAAGATAAAGCCACAAGTGAGACTACAGAATGTGGTGACTCTAAACACAGTCCTGATGGTGTTCAAACTGGTGTGGAAAATGAGAAGGAAACTGAAGAAAATGGCAAAACAAAAGATGATGACAAAGATGAGAACGATTATCTCATCTTGGTTGGTTGATGCTCATCAGGGAAAACAGTAGAGGTCACAAAGGCAAGTGACTTATGTTAAAGTATTAATGGCTAGTGGAAGAAAATATAGGTAAAGATTAAGAAACCTACTTTTTGAGGAGATACAACAAATAGGTGTCTCATAAAATGGACATTTGGACTGCTGGGACTATACACCTAATACAACAGAGATTGAGGAAATTGCTGTCGTCAATTTCACTGATATCTCCAAGACACATGTTGTATTTATCATGAAATATTGTGCATGGTTTCCTTTAAAAATTATCATTGTATAGGTTATTGCTGTCACGCCAAAATGTAAGTCAGACGCGCTGGAAAATTCCAAAAATGTAATATGTGATGGTGCTAGTTGGAAAGTCGCAGTTGAAGATAGACACTGGTTTAGTAAATTTTATAAATAAGAGAATATGATGGCATCTTTAACTATCTTACTTCAATTGCAATTTACCCTTCTATTAAATACTTGGAAGTGTCTGAATATATCGTGGTGTGACAACATGTTTATTTTCATACTAATGTACAGGTTGTTCCCTTTTGCAGTAATTGTGCATGGTTTATATATCTTGTGCATGAATATAGATTTTTTGTTTCGATTTTTTGTGATTTTTGTATAATTACAGTTACACCACAAATGATTCAGAGACTTAAGGGTTCCCAATATTTAGTTATCTGTCACATATGAACTAACTGTGTTGGCATCAGTAGCAAACAAAACCATAGGTATTCAATGAAGACACTAATAACTAACTTCACTTCTCAGAGGGATTGACGATGACGATGGCAATGACAGTCATAAGCCCCTTGGGGGAAAAAAAGAGGCAAAGAGACCCAGTTGAGATAATTGTATTTTGCTTCTGAGAGGCCACTTTATAATTTTGACATTACAGAATTGATATAAATTTGAATTGATGAAATGAGATAAAGAGTGGCAATAGGCACATCAATTTCAGTGGAGCTATTATGATCACATACGGAGCAAGTTCCTTCCGATGGGGGGTAGAAAATTACTCCTTTGTTGGACAAGGGGATCAATTCCACTTGTGGCATCAACCTAGATGTTCCCCAAGATTTGACTCACTAAACAGCAAATGTGTGGTCTAATATCTTTGCCATCTAAATGTATTTCAAACAATTTGACAAAAATATATAATAAGTATGTCAGCAGCGGTTTGACTTTGCCTCAAAGGTGCAAAATGTTAATTTTTATTTATTTTTTTGTAGTGAAGGTTTGATATCCAATCATTATCAATATTTATCATTTAGTACTTAAGAAAACTTAATTATATATTCAATATGTTAATCTTTGATTATATACATCAATGTTTTTATGATATATTTCTGGCAGTTAACCCATATTTGCAGGAGGTTTAGGAATTTTATGAGATGAGGGCAAGCAGCATAACTTTAAGTTTATATATATATGTAATATATAAGCTGTACAGATTTCATTTCTTCAAAGCTAAAGAAATTTTTATTTCAAGACCCGAATCAACAGCTGTTTTCATTTTATTTGCCATCACTAGCTGCATCTATGTGGTTATTGAAGCAAATATGGGATTGATTTCAGAAATATTAGGGATTGCTGTAACCTAGATGTTTTAGATTTTTGTGATGCCAACTGTTGTAAATATATTTGTGATACATGATAGAAACGTGAATCGCTGCATGATTATGGTCGAATTTCAGAAATGTAGAATTAGAGAATTTCAACACGCGTAGTGATTTGAGGAAATTAAAGTAATAATACATGCCATGTAAACATAACATTTTCATCAATATTTCGAGATTATTTCCTCATACAATTTGAAAAGTATGTATAACTCTGTTTATTTGGTCATAAAAGCATGTTAAAGTCAGATATATGTATGAATTTTATTATTGTGCATGTAGGGAAGTTCAGTGGATGTGCCAACAATGGATAAGGAAATAACTAAAATGCTATTTATACATTCATGGGATTTTAACACAGATTGACATATGATAAAATTTTGTATGTTTGATTTGATTAGCCAGGGGCTTTTAGAAAGTTTCTAGAATATGCATGCTTTTCCATGTAGTGATTTATATGTTATCTACTATGTAACATGTACTTAACAGTATGATAAAGCTTACATAGATCTGGTCAGTACGTCATTATTAACTTTATTTTAGGATATAGTTTCTGTTATCTATTATCTAAAGCTTATGTGCTACAATACCATTTTTGGAAATTACTTTTGTTAGTTGCATGTTAATAAACATATGTTATATTATCACAATACTGTAGATACTTTTACACTTCAAATAAAGTTCTTAAGAAAAAAAAACAATGCTTAAGCTTCATTTTTGAAGAAGCCTAATATCATAGAACAACCTTGTGCAAGCCATTAGAATATTTCTGAATGAATGAAAATATATCTGCTTTGACTATGATAAAGAAAAAAAAAATATAGATTTGAATGCCTCAATCTCAGTGATACTGGGTCTGAAATGTAGCCAGCTGATATGACCAGCTGTCTAATGCAGACATAATGATGAGATAAGGCTTGCCAACCAATCAAAAAACAGCTGAGAAGTAGCTCAGAAACAGCACCCAGCTGGCCAATGTGGAATGACCCATAAGGCCACATAGATGACCTTGATACCTTAGGATAACTTATTACAGTGATGTCCTTGTATTGGAATCCAGTGACTATTATTAAAAAGAAGAAAAAAAAAACTTTCTCCCTAATGGATCTGTATTGTACAATTGAAGGAGTGTGGGAATAGGAAAGTTCCATGGAAGAATTTAGACAATATTGCAGATATTCTGCCACATTTAAGTAACTATAAAACAAGGGCGATTATGAAACATCAAGTGGGTTGATTGATGACATGATGTGAAAGCTTACATTCTCGTTCTGAAATGTTCTGACACTGAGCAGTAGAAGTATAGTAGACATAGTGATAACTAAGCCATTGATAATGGATACTTAAATCTTATCAGTAGGGACTATATTAGCAGAGTACAACTGGTGACCAAAATAATTTTCGAAAACATCTTATCTCTCTCATATTATTTTCATCACTGTCTAGATATGGTACATGTACTTTGAACAGACTGATATGTCTGACTCACTTATTGAGCTAGTTTTATTGAATTAAAAATTAGTATTTAGGCATAGTTAATTACCCAAATTGCCTCGCTTTCTTAAAAAGTTGGTGCGTGTATTGATCATTTAAGAGAGGATTGATCAGCAACCGTACGGAGAAGTCATTGGCCTGTTCCTCAGTAAGGAAATAAAAGATCTGGATCTATGATTACATATCTGTCTGTCTGTCTGTCTTAGCTGTCGTGCTGTCCATCTGTCTGTCAGTCTGTCTGTCAGTCTGTCTAGCTGTCTAGCTGTCTGTCTGTCTGTCTCTCAGCACACCTTTCTGTCACACCCCATCAATCAAACCTTGTGAGTGACAAGAACTGTATTACAGGGCTGTACTATCCATATCTATCTATCTATCTATCTCTATCTATCTGAACAAACGCGCGTAATTGTAGAAATTGTACAGTATAACTTGGCACTATATCTCTTAGCAAGGCATCGTTTTCGATACCATGAACATAGGAAATTCCCATTCTAGATAACAAGAATGGCTATTTAAACCTGAACGAAAGAAGGCAGCCTGTGTAGCAATATGACACAGAGGTGAAAATGCAATAAGGCAGGAAAGTTCAAGAATTAATGGTTTTGTCAGTAAGTAAATGAAAGATCTCTTTTGAAAATGTTGCCCAAAATACTTCAGTTCATTCACATCACAAAACTACAATTTGATTCTATGCCCTTTGACACCAAATGATAATCATGTTCAAGATTTTTCCTTAAAATAATGGTATAAATAATATCAAACTGGTGGTTTATTAAATGATACAAATTGAAACGCTAAAAACACTTCCCTATGATCAAGCCCATATAACTGGTTGAACTTGTTGGAAAAATACACAAAGGTCAATCAACAGATTGTATATAAAGATAATTCATATTTCCATAAGACTGAAAACAGCTAGCAAGAGTAAGGTAATACCTCAAAACAATCGGAATATCAATGCTTAATACTGAAAATTACCCACCTTCGAGACTAATCAAATCCAATAACCATTTCAGTAGGAATGGCCAAGAGAAAGACTTGGAAAAACGAAACGGTTCTTATCATACCTATTTACAGCATATAATGTGTCTTAAACTAGATCAAGGGTGATAGTGTAAGATAGCGTTTTACTATTAGACAAGAAAAACAAGGACAGCTTATCAGATATATTATCTTTATAAAAACTGATACAAGTATTGATGAATAAATATAGCAAGTACAACCAAACTTTTTTTAGAAGAAATCCAATGCTGAAGACACACAGGTTACAAGCAAATAATGCTAATGTAGCAGAGCTATTCAGTGCTATTCATTTATAATACCACCATAGGTCAGCATCTCAAAGCTGACCAGAGTAATTCATTTAGCCACCAGAGGGCTTAATCCCTCCATTCAAGTTGAATTAGCTGGAGAGCAATTTCATACACTCCACAGTTGCACTCCAAAGCAACTACTTGGAATGCTGAAAGAATTGACCACTTCGGTATTTAGGTATGTACTCAGTTTGTCAGTTTGCTTTAGCAATTGAGTTAGTATTGTGTTATTTGCCTTATATGTTAAATTGCATTTTGGTTTAATTAACTATTAGTTGGTATAATGTATATTACTTAAGGAAATTGTTTCTGTTGTTAGGCTTGTTTGCCTGTTGAATTTTGGTTGGTCACCCTAGCCATTTGGTTACCAAATTGGTTAATTTATATAAAAGCCCCTTCAAAGGGTAAGTAATTATCATGTGACTATTATTAATATATATATATATATGTGTGTTCAAAGGTGTAGGCTTTATGGAGGTTTCATGCTATTCACAGAAGGCCTATTATCATTTCAATATAGTCACAATCAATTCGCACATTTATGCAATGCAGTAATGATTATGTTGTATTTTGTAATGTATAAATGAATTAGTCATGTAATATCATTTGTACGTTGTATTGTGAATTCCACAAGCACAGGCTTAATGATGTTCATATTTGCAGGGTTTTTTATTGACAATAAAATTGGCCAACGCAATTGGTGTTCATGCATCATATTTTCCCTGAACACTAACAAATAAGCAAGTAAAGCTTACCCTTCTAACAAAAATATCAATTACATTGTTAGACTAATTCATCTAAACAATTAGATATTGCATAACACTAACTAGGCTGTTTGGCATATTCAATATTGGTTCATTGCAATCCACTAGGGGGAACAATGCATGGTCATCAGGCCAATTGCAATCCACAGGGCTAAGCATGACAATGGGTAGAAAGTGTCTCCACCTGAATTTTTTATCTTAATTCAGCATCCCAACTTCCCACACCACCTTTATCAGTTAAAATAAACAACTGTATCATTTCAAGCGTATTTGAGTTTTTCTAAACAAACTAAAGTTGAATTAATTACGAAAAATGTTAAGATATCTTTCAATGAACCAATTTAGACTTGATTCTGACTGGATAATCCATAGTGTGTAATATACTATTTATATGAAGAATTGGTTTCTCTTACCAAATCTTTCTGCCATTTCACATGGCCTTCTTCAGAGTTGTGGTTAGTTCAACATTAAATTTGAATAATAGATATGTCAGGATATGATCTAAAAGTTGATACTCCCTGAACAAACAGCCACCTGGCAATCTACCATGGTTAATTGTATGTGTGAATGATAAATTCAGTGCATCTATTACCAGTTGATTTAATAGTAGAAATGGCATACTTGTATAAACAGTCAGAGAAAGTATGGAATTAGTTTTGAATATAATTCTTTGTAAAAAAAAAAAACCTATTCAGCCAATGATCTGGGTCCATGAATACATGTTATTTTCAATGAATTTCATATGTGGTGCACATTTATCAAACAAGGACATCAAAATAAATATAAGATAATTGGCCATGCCATGTTAATTATCACTATACAACATAATCATTTTAACAAAATTAAGTGACACGCTATTAAGTAGACTATCAATGGATATAGCAATTATTTGCCTATCATCAAGTATTAAATATGAACATAACTCTTTGCTTTACTGCAAGAATGAAGAGAAAGTAAATTGGAGTTTGTTCGTCAATAATATAATGATAGATCAAGTTGGATAAGTAGTTGATGATGGGGATGATGTTGATAATTATTTTAACCAATATGTTAACATTCAAGGTAGGTAATTTTCCTTAATTTTTGATTGTGTAGTCATTGTTTGTTTTCCTGCTACAATGTTTGTACTGAAATGTGTTATCTTTCATCACACAGTTAGCAGAAGGAAGTGCAACCGTATCCATTTACCTAACCCACTACAGCAATCCAGGAGGCAGGGGCTACAATGGCAATTGTTGTGATTGGACAAGCTCTAACTGTCCTCTTGCTTCTCCTTGTGACCACTACTTCATTCTTTGTTTGGACAAGATCAGTGGTGACCCAAAAGATATAGACCAGTGTGCAATAGGAAAAAATAAGACAGGAGTTACAGATAATCAAAATGAAATACGCTTTAGGAAATCAATTGGCAGTACACAAAATCCCATGGATTTTCACGTCGAAAACTGGACCGTACGACTTTTCTTTCATTAGATTTGCTATTTAATGTACTACTGTTTTGTGTTTATTGTTTCGTTTTGAGCACTATATATTTTTGGGTTTCCTTTAGATCTTTTCTATCTCATAGTATAATATTAATTTTCAGCATTTTCAGGGAGCATTCTTACTGAAAGTAGAAGTTTGGGACAAGGATCCCATAATTGTTAATGATGACTTGGTGGAGTTCCTGTCTACAAATGTGACAATACGATCTAACAGCACAAAATCTGGAAAAAATCCTAAAACATTTCATGCAAAGAAACGCACACAGTAAGTGCAGTATAATTAATCTTTAAACAGATAATACAGTCGCATTACGTTTGATGCTGACGCTTTGATCTTTTTAACAATTTCAAACATTGTCTGTATGTTGTTATCATTTATTAAGAGCAGATATTCAGAAAAGAATTGGCACGACTGCTGCTGATCAAAATTAATTGAGGTAGAAATGTTTGAAAGTGGTTAACATTACCTACAAGAATATATGCCTAGTAGCTAGTAGAATACACCTGACACCATGACTATCCAGATTAATTTATGTTTGCACGTATCCTTTGACCTAATCTCGCTTCCATACCAGAAAAATTGGTATATCAAACATATGTGGTCGATATACATTAGATATTCAAGAATGTATAGTTTCTGAGAGCTTTTTAATCCTGGTAATGTGTAGCAAGATACAGTGCAGGGTAAACAATAATTGTCTGGCTGTTGCTCCAAACTATTAAAAATGTTCTGTAATGGATTAATATTTTTGTCATCTGTCTTAATAATTCTTTGTTCATGGCAGGTTGGACTTCCTTGTGCGAATCGTCTGTCATGCTGGTATGTATGTTTATATTTTTGAGTTCATAAACTCTGATGCCTCAAATAATGGTATTCATTAACCATGACCATCAAAATCATACTTACAGTAGAAATTTGTTTGACTTGCTGGTAATTTTTATCAGTTTTGTGATTGATGGCTTATGATACCTTTCCTAGCGAAATGGTTAGAAAAAGCAAAATAAGAGAAAAAAAACCCCTAGTAAAATTATAGAAAGTGTATCATCATTAATTCATTTATCTCCAAACGTTCTTCTGTATTTGGGTTCTTTGCTTCAAATTAACTTTACTTAAGTGACAAAGTCTGTCTAGTTTAATTAAAAAAAAGGTTCTCTGAAGAAATGATTTCTTTAGACTAGTGATTTTTACATAAAGAAGTTATTGCTAGTGAGTTCATGGTACACTTCTTTCATTTAAGGCTGGACAGGTGCGAACTGTGACGTAAACATAAATGAGTGCCATTTTGATCCTTGTAGCAATCCAGGCACCAGCAAATGTGTGGATGATGTAAACGGATACATGTGTGAATGTAAACCAGGATACACTGGTAATTTCTGTTTACATATATCTATGTCATGTTATCATCAGTCTAGACACTGTATATATATATACAATGTACTGCTGCATTTTATCATTGCATGTGAATGTGGTTATCTTTGGGCTATATCTGCATCTATACTTTTAAAAGAACATATAAAGTTTAATTTCATGGAATGTTATATGATACCCCGACCCTGAACATGTTTGATACCTTAATTTGTGTCCATCAGGTTGTATTGCCAGTAAATGAGACACTTGAAAAGTTATTCATTCCATGGAGCTTCTTCATAATAAAAGTTCCACTGAATATTAGTTATGAAACACATTTGATGGATTGGCATGGAATATCCTATCAAAGCAATCAATGCTATACTACTATTATTACGTTGCAGGACTGACTTGTGAAATTGAACTCAATCAGTGTACTTCCAACCCCTGTGAAAACAATGGCACGTGTTGGAACTACGATGGAAATTTTCTTTGCCATTGTTTGTCTAGATTCACAGGTAATTATGACAAAACAGAAATCGCGTAAAGGATAATAGAAAACTATGCTTGTAACAACAATTTCACCTTTTTTTTCTTTTTTTATTTAAAAAGGTGTGGATCAGACGAGCTGGTGCATTTGATTAGTTTTGTTTTAAAGTGATGCAATTTTTTTGTCCAAATTATAACATTGATCAAGAGGTACACAGGTTTCATTCAAATCCTGTAACATAAAACTACAAATGTTAAATAATATTATTATAGAAATTCATTTCTCATAAAATCATTACTGCATCTGCAAAATCCTGAGTAAATGCTCTTTACTGTGAAACTCCTTAAATAGTGTACCATTGTTGTGCTTGAATGTAAAATAATGTGGTCAAATTGCAATATTTTGTTTTATCAAATAGGACAGACTTGCGAAACTTGGATTGCTGACCGGGAAATAAAGAATGGCACTGTTCATAAGACAAGTAACACCCCTCCACATTTTGGTGGTGGACATGGACACTCAAGTTAGTCTTTGCTATTGTTGCAATTCATTTACTACAATTATACTGTCATACCAATGAATAAGACACTTGTCTTGCTTGTTATGAACATCCAGCATCTTTAATCGTATTTGAAGTCCACTCACAGAGAGTCATAGACAGCCACTGACATAATCCTTAAATCACATGCACCATAATATTTGATGCCTCATTTAATTAATCTACTTTGGAATTCTAAGAAATTCTAAATCATTTTTGGTAGTAGTTTCCACCTGAAGCCTTAACTATCTGGATCTATCCAGCCCCAAATACTGGCCAAGTGAATGATGCAACTGTGGGCTCAAAGCAGGCAGCTAGTGAACAATAGTAGATGCAGAGGGGCCCACTAAATTATGTTTTGACAAATTTGCTGCAGTGCCTCCTGACCCAAATTTGATAAGAAGACCAACCATACAATCAAGTTATTTGGGGAAACATTAAACTTAGGAATTGGCCAGAGGTTCTTATAGTTGCATGACATTACATTAACCTGTTCCATAAATCGCATGTGATATAAACTCACAAAGCACTAATTAGCCGCTATGGGACATATGGGCATAAACAACACGTGGATTACAGGGGATATTTTTCAACAGCTCAGAACTAATGGGCCACTTCACAAATTAAATTCTACATCTAAGACCCTATTGTGACATTATTTAGAAAAAATAATTAAATAATCTATTAAAATACATCTGTAATAGATCAATGTGATGAACTTCAATTTTTGTTTTTACATACCTCTGAGTTATTTTATAGAATACCATTGTATGCTTTTCTGATAATACTCTTCAAAAAGATGACACTCTAAAAATGTTTTTCTAATGGTTCAATGACAATTTTCTATCATTATTTTTGTTGTGATCAGGCACAGCCTTCAAGATTGCCTTTTCACTGACGGCTATCATATTTGTTACTGTCATCGTGCTAGTCATCTGGAAAAAGTTGGTAACTTGAATTACTATCATATTTTTTTTTGCTTTCTGTATACTTCTGTGTATGATACAATGATTAAGTCAGTGTTTTCAAGACTTTGAAAATATTAGTTATTTTAAATATTTGGTCAAATGTGTCTGTGACCTGCCCAATTAAAAACAGGGACTTATGTATGAACTCTAAACCAACTGGAAAAGACAAACTAACTTTGCTCTTATATTCCATTGTTGCATCAGTTATGGTCTAACTTGTCCATTAATTTGATTGTCAAATCATGTAGAATCTAAGTAACCCTTTTCATATGCACAATTAATATGTGATTGCCAAATATGATTTAGTATTTGATTACTTTTGCATTTATTTTTATTACTATAGGAATCGAGAGAAAACAAATTGGCCATGCGTGTCCCTAACTCAAGATTCCATGGTCTACGGAGATGAAGTCATTCTTCACTGTGACTCACAGTCACAAAATCTTCCACATGAAATAACAACTATAACTGCTGATGACAACAGTTCATATAATCCCACTGAAGATACTGCAGACATTTATAATAATCAGGTGTTTGAAAGGCAAGAAATTAATGCATTCCACATATCTGACATCAAGGATGACATATGCACTGAAGCTGAAGTACACACAAGAGACAGAACGAAGCGTGAAGTGGAAACTGTATTGTACAGCAATGCAGTGTTTGTTAAAGACACTGGTGATATTTATGCTGTGCCAAACAAATGCATTGACAGACAGAAATATTCTACGGAGAGAAAACATAACTTTTGACTCCTATGTTCTAGTTAAAATTGGAACATTTCTGACACCAAAACCAAGAAAATACAGGGTGCGAATTTGTTGATGGATGTTCTGTCGATTATCATGATTGTGGTGATAAGGTTATCAAGATTGTGGTCTAATAATCATTTAAAGATTCAAAATAAAATTTTAGAATAGATTGATACATTTCTGAGTTCTTTTTTACCCAAATTATGGACAATTTTTCACTGCACTTAATAAAGGCTGCCAACTTTAAGCCGTTTGAGCATAGTTGTAATATTTTCTTTTTTTGTGTAAGCTTTTTTTCACCCCCTTGTATTGTAAAATTGATTCTGCAGTTAAATGAGTTGGTCCCATTTATTTTTCAATAATATTGCTTATTTGGGCTAATGAGCACCATGTGGTTAGTTGCCTGAAACAAGGATGTTGTTTAGTTTGTTCTACTGCAGTAAAATTCCATGGCTACCGATCCAATTATGTCTAGAGTATTAATTTATGCATTTTGAATGTTGTAACCAAGGCGTTCTGCCTAAAATCAGCTGAAATATGGTCATAGAACAACTGAGCTACAAAACTACCTTATATGGTCATGCACAAAAAGTGATGATGAAACATCTCCAATCCTCCAAGATTTTTAAACCACAACAAATGACCGAAGTATGCCCTTTAGAGCAGTAAGATGTGTTTTCTAGATTAAAATCAGGAACAAACAAATAGTCAAAATGCTAAAGGGTTAGCTGCAGGACAACTAGTGGTGCTTGCCTTGCACATGAAGTGGCCTTATATAATGTCCACACTCTTCAGCTACACAGACAAGACTGATTCTGCTCCTGGATGATCGCACATAAGTACACATGCGGCTTTCACACCAGGTGAGGCTTCCAGTCAGAAAAGTTTTGACATCTGGTGGTATGTAATTCACATGGTGAAATCATTTTGACAAGTTGGTTCAGTAATAATTCTGAATAATTGTCCACACTTTCATAATGTGAAAATATGCCAGCTTAAATAATTATTCTGAATGTTGGGCAAACATTTTTTAAATATCTAAGGGAAAAAGGATATTGCAATTTGTTTGGGAGTTTAATACATTGTTCTACAATGTTGTCAAGGGATAACCTTTTGGGAACATTACTTGAAAATATGACAGGTTCATTTTTAAGGGTCCACACTTCAATAATGTGACAATATTAGTCTATAAATGACAAATTCTGTGGCACGATTGTCACAAACGGTTCTTCTTTTCAGGATGGTGTCAAGCTGGTTTGATAAAGAAGTAGGCCTAGTAGAATTTAGTATCAGTATTATAAATGTATCATATATAATTTTATCTATCATATATGTACACATGTTTGTATATATTAATCATAAGTAATCTTGGCTCAAGTCGTCTCACTTTGTCTCATCCTTTTAAATTACCCTTGTCTTTTCTGGTCTTTTTTTGTCTCATATTGTTCCGTCTCTTTTTGTCTCATCCTGTTCCGTCTTTTCTTTTTGTCGTACAACTGTACTGTTTGACTACAACAGTAATATAAGTAAAGAGTAATCACCACACTGTTCCGAAGGCTACCTGCAGCCAATGTTGAAACAATGTTGTCCAGATTTGGAATGCTTTTCGGGGTATTTAAGAACAATGCTTCTGAACAAATTTACAATACACCAGACAATTACGACTTATGGTCCTTGATTCAAATTAGCCTTATGTTATGTAAGGATACAATCCACAATATGTATATGCAGAGTTGCCAACTTCTACAGACATGAATACGTTATATTTGGCCAAGCTTACATTAAAATATCAAGGATTTATTCTGGTTCTTGATGCATGAGACACAACTTAATTAAAATCAGGAAAATAATTAATACAAAAAGTCAGGGTGGATGCGTGATAGTTGGCACCTCATTTTCCAGATAAATCTCTACTATGTGATTCATTAGGGTAACTTGCACCTTTGATTATCCCAGAGCAATGAAACATGACCCGATTAACAACTAAACAAAGACAGTAGGTTAATGTGCCATGATAAACAAGTTTCGGTGTTAATCCTCCAAATTAGAAAATAAAAGTGAAAACTATCTTTGATCCTCAGTTTATTGATAAGCTGGAAATCTGTATGTTTGTTGGATTTTTCATGTGATGGGCTGTTTTTAATGAAACTAACTGTATTTGTTTGCTTCATTTTGAACACTGCGATCCCTTTGCTCTGTCGACCAGCATGTAGATTGGATGACAGAAAGCCAAACAAGACCCAATAAGTAAGAGCAGACTCATCTGAAATAATGCAAACAATTTAAAGGTGGGGTCTACCTGGCCAGATGAATCAACGTTAGTACTACTGAGATCAAACTTGTGGGAAAATGAAGGGATAAATGGGATATTTTCATTTCTAAAAGTCAGGATAAAAAACTGCCGCGTATATATATACTGATTGTATTTTGTTTGGGCTTGAATTGATCTCAGTAGTACTAACGTTGTTCATCTTGCCAAAACAAAATGGGAAGAGTTACTTCAAGAAAAAAGGGAAATATTATCCATGGGGTATGTTGGAGACCAATCACCAACCATTGATAAATAATTAATAATATTCCATAAAGGGTTGTAATTAGCTTACCCCAATATATGAATTTGAAGAGTCAGCCCATATGAACAGCGGATATTGCAAGAGATTGACAACACCAGCAATGAAGTGAATTATTCCAAATAACTTTCCATAATGCTCTTCGGGAAAACTGCATGAGGAGAAATATAATTTGATTGGCAGCAACAACTCAAAAACATATCTAGAACACCTCAGCATCATATGACCAATACTTCAGCAACACCTTAAAACATCCGAGCAATACCCCAGCAACACCTCAGCAAGCCTCATCAATATCTCATGAAACATGAATCACTGATGTAGAATTTACTCTTGCATGCTTATGCCTGCTCACAGTATGTGATGTTGCACTATACTGATTGTATTTTGATTATAATGAAAGGCCATTTGAAACAAACTGCTAATCACGTACACCATCTCTTTGATGGACAGAGTGACCACCAGCTCATCTTGGAAGACAACTGATTATCAAATTACATTACATACCATAATCACCAAAACAATATAGTTATGTTAAGTCAAATGATGCAATCATTATATTATTTGTCTGAGGTGTGGTGATGTGTTTTATCTGATTGGGCTTGAATTGTCAATTTTTGTCAGGTATTTATTTATATTCAGTTAAAATAATATAACATTTTTACATCAACGATATGAAATTGATTGCAGTTCCAAACATGAATATCCTTGCAAATACAGAAACAATTGCAGCAACAGTAACTGCGGAGATTTTGTTCATGATGACGCAAACATAGATGATAGCAGCCATGCTGGTTCCAATAACAGAAGGCGGGACTGTTGCTACTCCCTGAGTCATACCACCATGATCTGGAAAATAGTTAAGAACAGCGGTTAAAGCCAGGAACCACCCACCGAATCAAGAAATAGCTCTCAATCAGTCAATTCGTCTCACTCTGTACATCTTTCGTTGAGCTTACAATAGAGTGTCTCTAGTCAGGTTTGGTTTGTTGTAACCTTAGATAAAGTTGTGGCTATAGATGGTGCTTTTTTGGCCTTGTGTCGTTGGTTTACACTTAGCCATGTATATGGCCTAGGGTATTGCTAAATTCTGCAAATATGTCTGTTTGCCCCTCCCTTTTGTCTGCCTAGATGTCTGTCTGTCTGCTAACCACCATTATGCTCCACTTAGACTGTTTGCCTATTGTTCTGAGGGGGCAATAACCAACAAAAATGTGTGGTACTACCTCCTGAGTGCAAACCAAACTTGTTTTGCTTAATATAGGCATCAAAACAAAACCAACAATTAAACATATTAGTAAATATGCCTAATGGAATATAAGTTAGTCTGGTGGAGGGATATAACCAACAAAAATGTGAGAAAACTCCAGACTATGATATATAACTAATACTTCTTTACACAATAACTTCAGAGGACTTTGGATGAGTTCAAATATGGTCTTTTTTCTTCTTCCTCTCTCTCTCCCTTCCAGCCAAGCATGTGGCAGAGGGCTCTTCCCTCTGAGCAACCATCTGTAACTTTGATGTATATTGGACTGACTGTTGAGCAAATGTATTTGTAACAGCCAGTTTGGCTGTTAGTAGACCCAGCTGTAATTATTTGGTCCAGGTGGCAGCACCTCCTGGTTTGCATTTCATTTGGTTCTCCTGGTGGGAAATTTGTGTTGGTCCACTTCACTTTATATGTGCATTCAAGGTTTAAACGTATTCAAATTTTGAATGGTGCAAATTTTTATTTATATTTAATTTAGAATTTGGATCACATATAGATAATTGGTGATGTGGCATTGCGACAAAGCTTTAACTTGGTTTTGCGTGGGTTACCTAAAGAGTCCACATATTTGCGAGTGTTATTTCGATGCTTGTGTGCAAATTTTGTTTTCAATTATTTATTTATTTATTTAGTCATACAACTATTCATACATGTATAATTATATTTTCGATTCACCGATATGTTCACCGATATGTTCACCGATATGTTCACTGATATGGCACTAACTATATGAAATTGTCATCCAGTGAATAAATCATTCTCTTCTCTCAAGTCGTCACGTTCGTTCATTATATCACCCCACCGAAGCCAATAGTATTTATTGGACATCAATTGGAAGAAATAGTAACAGAGCCAACTGAGGTGGCTACGACCATAGCACAAGAAAAAACAATAAGATGACGTCATTACATAATTTTTACATGCATGACATGACAGAATGGTTGACAACATCAATCCATAGCAAAGAATAAGTACCAAGAACATGCACTCTCGTTATTAGGACGCACTAGGCTTCATGGGGGAAGGAGGCGCATTGTTAAATGGGCTGATGACGTCACGAACAGAGAACAATTGCCTCAGTTGAATGACATCATACTGGCAGATTGTGACATCATCGTAGCGTTAAGATCTCTAGTGTGGAACCAGAGAGCATAAACTGTGTTGACGTTTTAAATTGGTAAATATATTGCTCCATTCGCTAATTATGTCTAAGATTATGTAAAAATTATATTTTAATATACTGTAAATGTAAAATTGACAAAACTACATACTTGTCAGAACGTTTTTGGATACATTTTATTATCCACTAGGGGCGTTGTAGTTTATGCCTACTTCTCCCAGAATGCCCGGCCTCTTGGGGAAGGAGGCGCAGCATTTACAATGATTGTGAAGCATAGGGAGTGACGCTTGTTGGTACTTATTCTTTGACAATAGTTATCTGCTACGGTGGCAGTGACACCTTGTGGTACTTTTTCACCAGAATAATTACAGTCCATTAACATCTGGCTATGGTATGGATATACTAAGTATGGATAGCTAGTGTACAGGAGCGTACTAGAGATCGAAAGATAATGGGCAATGATGGCCAATGTTGAAGCAATTTTGATCCGGACAGGAATGCTATCTGTTTTTTACTTATGAATGACATATAATAACATTTCATCTCACCTATAATGTGATGTGTTAGCTCACCTTTGGTTTGTTTCCTCACAAAGTCTATGATAATTCCTGGGAAGAGGCTGATCAACATACTACTAAGTTGACAGTAAGCCAAGACATTCGTTAAATGACTGACTGCAAATAGATAAAAGATTTAAAATACAGTGCATCCATAACAATATAATATTCTCTCTCACCAATGCAACTAGATGCTTTAAACAATTTTAGAAAATACATAATTTTTGATTATGAAAAATACCTATTTCATCATCGCCACCAGAAAGTTTCATTACCCACGGATTGTAAATTCCAAGGAAGGCAAACACTGCCAAAAACTTTATGGAAAACCAAACAGCCAGAAAGAGGAAAGGTAGAGTTTTCACGCATTGGAACAGTGTAGGCATCTGAGGGTTTACAACATCGGGACTGACTTGATTCTCATTTGAAGGTATGGTGGCGATTTGAGAGGTATTAGTATGTCCATTAGATTGTGTGTCAATCTTTTCAGACAATGTGGCGATTCTGTTGTTTAAATTTGTATTGGTATCATTTTCCGTTTTGTCGCTAATCTGGTTGTCCTGTTCTGTTTTGTCGTCAGACTTGTTGTCCTTTTCCGTCTCAGTCAAGCTGCTTTTCGCAACTTTATAATGAGGCATGAGAAAATACGAGTACAGTAGAACCAAAAGCCAACATGCTGCCTGGACAGATATGGATATTTTTCTTGAAAAACCTTCTTTATGAAGAATCTGAAAAAAAAAAATTAATACATTTTTCAAAAGATGATCTCATGACACTTTCAATGATTTTTAATATAAAAAGCAGCTAAATGAAGAAAATTAACCTTGACAATCAGGTATATTACAACAGATGAACTTCCTGCTCCCGAAAATAATGCTCTGGCTGTAGCGGCATGCTCACCAGCAAGTGTTGCCATCTGTTTAAGAAACAATACTACAACTGAAGTACAGTGTTATTAAAGCAATAGTCACAACTAAGCAATAGTCACAACTTTAGAAATTAAGAAGACATTTGCCATGAGTTATTGGAAATCGTTATATTAATCGCAAATAAGTCAGACTCCTTGTGGTTATTATTTTTTTAGTAGAATATTCTGTATCTTCAAAAGAATATTTTCGTCAATAAAATGGAATCAGCATTTATTTATACCAACAAGTGAAGTTAACATAAAATAAACAAAAACTAAACTTAATAAAGTTACAACCACATCAACACTCTCTTGTAACATTATAATGTAAAGATTATAATGTATTGCTTTAACTTCCTTTAATAATTGATATTTGATAGTACTCACATGAGTGCATGTAATAATGGTAATAACACACGATACAGCTTGAAGTAAAATGCCAGGAAAAAGAAAGTAACTGGTGTAGGCTGGAATATAAGTAAATGTATGGTTATACATGTGTGAAAAAAATTCAGTATGTCTTAATATCTTACAGCTTTCTATATGAAATATTATGTTAAGAACAATAACAAAAACAGTGCTTCAGTAAAGTCCCAAATTTAAACATTATTTTCTGTGGATTAGTTGGAACACAAGGTGTCCATTTGTAGCTCTATACTTGTTAGTAGGTTTAGTATTAAAGACACGGAAATCTTAAGTAAAAGGCAAAATAATCATTCGTACATGCCCAAATGTGCCACGTGCATTTTCCATGAGATGAATGAACGCATGGAAAATGCATGGTTTATAGGTAATTATAATGAAGCAAAAACCATGTGTTTTCCATGGAAAGCACATGTGGCGCAATTGGCCATGTAGATGATGAGAATTCTTGTAAAGTCATAAAGAAATTTAAGCCATAAAAATTGTCAATATAAATAGTAACTTTGCGTGTGACGTATTCTTTAAATACCATGGTAATATTATAGAATACTTAACCTTACCATCAGAACCTGCCCAGGCAAACATCAAATATCCAACAATAAACTTAATTGCTTTAAACAATCCATGGTCAATTACATGTCATAACAAATGCAACCAACCAAGCTGGGACCAGTTTTGGAATATTTTGGGTTTGTTCGACTTAGCCATGTATATGGCCTATTGTATTGCAATAGCCTGCACATTGGTATGTTTGTCCCGCCCTTTTGTCAGTTGATCTGTCTGTCAACCACTCTTCTTGAAACTTCATATATATTGATGCTAGGTTCATGGAATTACAGAAAATATGCAGTAACTGAAGATGAATTCAAAGATGGGTCAAAATCTCCCAGAACCTCATCACTCTTCTCTTTACCCTCCGCAGGTGACAACATGTCGAAGATGAGGCTCTTCCCTTTACCCGTAACTTTAAAAGTATATTGGTATGACTGTTGATCAAAATGTATTCATTTAAACAGCTATTATGCTATTTATGGTCCCAACATAAACTTATTCAAGAACATGTGCCATAACATTAAAATCAACAGGCACTGTATTTATATCTTCTTTCTAATGAAAAAGTCCAGAAACAATTATCTTACATGAAAACTTTCAGAAACCATTATTTTGTAGAATCATAAAATGTGTGCCAGGGGCATAGCAAAAATGGATGAAGCGTCGTGGGGTTTGACTTTTGCAAATGGTGGGGTGGCACCTAGTGAGCTTATCAGGAGAAGCAATGAGACCATGGCAATGAGATGATGGATGAAGCAGCCATCCAATTGAGGCTCTGCCAGGAATTGAACTTGGTACCCAGTGGTTGAAAGGCCAGCACTCTACCACTGAGCTAATGGCGGGGTCTTCCACTTGCCCCAGAATTTAAATGAATAGCATTTATTAAGCAGCAACATTTATCTCAATCTTCATAAATTAAGACTCACACAGGTATGATCCTGGTCCTCAAGAGACCATATTTGTCAAAGAACCAGCCTACCGGTATTCCAGTTACACCAATGAATACCAGGGCTAACGTAAAGATGAGAGAAAACATCCGGTCCTGTGCAGAACATCTTGGAAAGTCAGCATTGGTGTTGTTGTTTGCCTGTTAATCAATTATGAAATTCAATTTGGAAGCACCTTCATCACATGACAGACAGACAGCCAGCGCAACAGACAGACAGACAGATAAACAGAGGAGACAGAGAGACAGAGAGACAGAGAGACAGAGAGAAAGAGAGACAGACATAAAGACAGACAATTAATTTATTTGACTAAGATTGGTGCAATATAATATGTCATAAAAATGTAAAGCAGGAAACCTTGTCATGGCAATTAATGCGCTGCCACAAGGCCGCCCCATGAATAAAATATTATAAATTGGCTGTATCAGTGCAAGATCGTGAGTCAGTACTAGTTTACATTGTATCAGGAGTGAAGTGATGAATTATTTATCATTATTTGATTTTTCATTATATTATAATATCATTTCAATTTTCTGTTTATTGAACAGAATAATTATTTTTTTAGTAGTACTTCAAGCAAGTGATATTTTATATTACCAAGTATCATTTCCTTGTCCTCTCTGGAACTAAAGCTAGCTAAGGCGTTTATATCATTTTAATTGATCATTTATTTGTTTCAGGAAAATAAAGAAATTACTATGAAATCAATTTTGAGACTTGTGATGGGAGGCACTTTGACGTGTTCACAAAGATTAAATATACAAAGATTTGACATTTCTTTATTTGCATAAGCAATCCGCAAAGGATTGTGGGATTGTCAGGTTTGTGAATAGCATCGCTTGTGATAGTGATGTTATAATCACCAAGTTTAATGTGATTGTTTTTATTGTGATATCATATTTCTGCAGATTGATATATTGGTTCAATTAAACTGTCACAAACGGTCTCACAATGGGAGTCAAGCACCAGTTAACATTACTTTGGAATGTTTTTCACTCACGCTAGGGTGAGTTTCATGCACTAACCTGTGCACATTATACTATTAAAATGCAACAAAATTCTACTATGTAATGTAATATTAACTCTTAACAGTTATAGGTAACCTATTTCAATGCGCCTCACTTGCCACAAACGGGAAAATTGATATAGCGCAACTGTGGTTTAAACCTCCTGGTGTATAATGTGCATTTGCAACCTTCAAATGAAAGTTATTTACAACAACACTAACCTCTGAAAGTTTCGCTGTAATCCAGTGAACATTTCCTGAGATATTAACATTTTAAATTGTATGTACAGTGCATTTGCAATTTTGGATAGATTCAGATTCAGATTCAGATTTATTTTTATTTTGCCAAACAAAAAAAATATTTACAATTTATTTTGATATTTTCATTTATAAACATTTGTTTCGCAAGGAGACCTCACAAAGATAAATATATTTATCGCTAGTGTGAGGCCACCTGGAGAGATCTATTAATATTACATAGTGAACATTAAATCAAACACAATATGGAAATAACTCTCATCAGTAGTACTCTCATCAACGTTACTCATCTCAAATTAAAGACTATATTATTGAAAAGTATTATGAAGAAGCAGTAGGATGAACATTTATACATATATAGCAATTTTCAATACTGCAGTCTGCGGAATAAGATGCTACAGTACTATTTTTCACATATTTCTTAAATCCATCTAAACTATGTGTTTCTAGTTTTTCTTGTAAGTTTTGGACATATTATTAAGGGTTTTGATCAATCTATACTTAATACTCTGTTTTGCAAATTCATGTTTAATTAAGGGAAGTCGTAGTTGACCAGCTATTCGAGTTTCATAGTAATGAGGATCATCTCTAAATAGCAGTAGTAAATCAAGAAAATACTCTGGCAAGGCATTGTTGACATGTTTACGGCAGAATTTCAGGTCACACAGTGCACAGATATCATGGAATTTAAAAAAGATTTAGTTTTTTAAATAAACCACTAGTATGACAATTATATTTACTGTTAGTAAGAGCTCTGACAGCTTTTTTTTGTAAAATGAATATATTTTGACATTGCCAACCCCAAAGAAGAGCTCCATAGTTTAAGTGTAATAACACAAGGGAAGTGTTTATATGTAACAAGGCACAGTAAAGGCAACATATTTTTTAATCTGTGCATAATGCCTACTGTTTTTGACAATTTCTTTGTAATCATATCACGGTGAGCTTTCCAATTTAGATGTCTTTCTAACATTATGCCAAGGAAGTTAAATTCATTGACAAATTCGATAACAGAGTCTTCTTTTTTAATAGTAGGAATTTGAACTCTTCTTTCCGGTGCATGGAAAATCATGGATAGGAGTGTACTCACTTTCGACAAGTACTTTATTATAAGGTATTGATTTAATAAGCATACCTCATATTTTCTTGTCACAGAAAAGCCTACGGGTGGTTCAGTAGTCGTAACTATGGAACTTGTATTCAAAGCTGATGTTGACTGAGGTTCTTCTGAATTACAAAGATGGCTGAAGACACCATCTTCCTTGAAGACATAAACGATGGATGCCCAACCTGAGAAAGTCACCCCATATATTAGGCACTCAAACGCACTGAGGAACAGAGTCAGCCAGAGTTGAACTTTTGGAAAAATAGTTGTTTGTGAAATCCCCTGTATTGTGTTAATTTTTCCCAGTGCATAGTTGTACCTGAAGATATAATGTATAACATGAAAATGCCAGAAGCATCCAGCCAAAGGCAATGTTTACATGACCGCAGCGCAGTGGCAAATGAAGACAAGTTAACACCACCTGTAATCGATGGCACTCATCATAACATTTGCCTTGCCTTTCGAGAATCTTGTTTTGAAGAAAAACTGCAAAGGTACACTTTGCACATGCACATCACATGCGCGAGACTGACATTTTGCTGAATTCTACAATAATCGTGGGTCACGTGACCTTAGCTCCTGCCAGCTTGATCATAAGGCCTACGGCCTGTGGGCCTCCGGCTATAATAGTAATTGAATCATGTTTTTTGGAGAATAGTCAACATAGGAGCTATTTTAAACAAATTGACATGGAATTATACACTGCTTTGAGTTGAAATATATGGAGATAGAATGTTTTATAAGAAAGTACTTCTGTAATGTCATCAAATGTTTGTGCTTAATGATGGATTAGGAGATTTGGTTAGCACATATTTGATGATAAGTAGGTTCTATGAGACCAATTCTACAGAAAAATGGATATAGATTATTTTTACAGGATGTTATTAGAACGTGAAAGTCACTATAATATTATAATGTCAGTTTCCACCAAAAACACAGTTTCATGTCAATGAAAATAGAAAGTTTTATCGGCAGGCAACAACATATAAAACACAGCTGCTTTGAGATATGCAAATGCACCTATAGAAACAATGTAGATGGCTGTTAACTTGTTTTTGGAGACATGTGTCATTGTTTTCAAGGGCAGTCAGTTCTTTCAAAGTCAAAAGGTGTAGTGTATAATTGTTTGTCTAAGATGAGTAATCAAAATACAGGAACAACAAAAATAAACGCAACAACAAGATGCTCTCAGAGATAACTAACCTCTGCCAAGGCCCACACACTACATCAATTGTTGTCTGACTCCAAATTGAAGTTGGTCCAATGTTTGGTTAGCGCAATGTTGGCATATGTTGACTCACTTTCTAGTAGTCTCTGGTTAGCCTACCACCATGGACAACATATATAGATAACCCAGTTTTTAACCATGGTCTGCCTTGACAGTACACTTGTTGGCCAAAAGCAGTCAGCCCACTAAATGCTGACCCAATGTTATGACACTTCACTTTTGGCTAAATGTCAGGGTTGGCCTCCATTACCAGGTTGGCCCATTATCTATAGTGAACCAAAATTGAATGTTAGCTGAATGTTAGGGCAGTCTATTAAAATCCATAAATAATTATCAATAAAACCATCACTTGTTACAAAAATGTAAGATGCTTACCTGATTGTGAAGATGTTACTGCAAAAATGCCAGTACAGTCAGCTGAATCTGTTAGCAAAGTCATAACGTATTTTTATGCAGTTCTGATTGGTCGGCTATCTGTCAAAAGCATGAATGAAACCCGACCGAGAAAGGTAATCATGAAGCGTGAGATACCTTAGGATACAATGTTACATATATAAAATATCCTAAATACTTGCTCTAAATGTGCGGCCAAACAAGTAAAAATTAAGAAAGACAAAAAACAAAGGGTTAAACAGAAGAAGGGTATAATTAATGTCCTAGGAAGTTGTTTTGAATTATATATTCTCATCCTTAGGACCACATATGGTATATTCACAGGTATTAGTAATTTTAATGGCTCAGCAGGTATATTATTAATAGAAGGCTTATGACAAAGTTAACTGACAAAATAACAAATGGACAGTTAACAACAGGTTAACTTGACATTGGTATACATGTATAACAAAAAGAGTGTATCTCAGAGAACACAAACTTTTGTGAAAAATCACTGGAACATTGACCCTGTGTTAGTTTGGAATGCTGTTGTTCAAATGTTATGTCAGACCAAAGTCAAGTCTGGCTTGCCCATTGGCCTACTGTTGGCCTACTATCATATGACTATTTAGCTGTGACAATGTTGGCTGACCCTACATTTTGTCACAGGTATATATGTTTTCAGCACATTTTTTACCACAACTGTAGTTAACACAAAGCTTGGTGCAATGGGTGGCCCAATGTTGAACCACTGCAGCCGGTTATGACGTCAGTTAGTAAGTAAATAAGTTAATGAGTAAAAAAGTTAATAGATATAGAAAAATTCCGTAAGTAAGTAAGTAATTAAGTAAGCAAGAAAATAACTTATCATCCCAAATAGCATGCCATCGTTCCGGCTGTTGATTGAGCAAGTTAGTAATTAAGTAATTTAAACATTTAAATTTAAATATTGATTATATACACATATTCTTATTCCATTAGTAAGAAAGACTTAACATATACATAGGCCTCGTTATAGTACTTTTTAATACTTTTTGATTGAAAAAAAAAGAAAATAATAAGGGATCTGCACATTAAATATCACTAACTCATCAGATGGCACTGCTGCTATCAGATATATAGTGTGCTGCCACCTGGTCAAACAGAACTCCATTTCACCTTTCACACATACAATGTACATCCATGGCCAAAAGCATGCTATTGTTGTAAAACATGGCTTTTTGATAATTGTCCTTCTGCTGCTAATGTATGACACACATATACTTTGTTTAACAAATGCATTCACCCAAGTATGATAGCATTCCATGATGTTCAAGTGTATAGTAGCTTATATAATAAACTGAATGAATTTGATATTTCCATATGATGCAATTACGTGTATCTGAACCCCAATTTAAGGCCAACTCAATATAGAGAACTCGTTTTAAGTGAAACTAGAGTTGTGAGGTAATTTAATAAAATTGTCGAATTAAATACATTTATTTGGTCTATGTAGGGTCCATTATTTAGCATATGGTGTAGTATGACCAGAATATCAGCTAATTATGCTAATTTGATTAAGCCCCGTTCCCACATAGCCGAGTTTCTCATAGTCAACTCGTAGTATTACGTAACACGCCTCTCGGGCCCAATTCGTACTAAACTCTGCGATTACTCCTCGCACTCGAGAGATGTTCGGCGAGAAACTCCTGTGACTCGTAGCGAACTCGTGAGATTTGGAGCCGATAGCCGAGTATGCCGCGCTGCACGGCACACTCGGCGGATTTTCCCGGAGTTTCAAAACCTTGGTCATGACTCGCCGAGTACCAGGAGTCACTCGGCGAGTAACTCCTCTAACTCGCCGAGTTACTCCTGGTACTCGGCGAGTTACTCGGCGAGTTACTCGGTGCTAATTTCACTCGTATTACACTCGGTGGGATGTTCAGGAGTGCGAGGAGCAACTCGGCGAGTTGTAGGAGTAACTCACCGAGTTGTAGGAGTAACTCACCGAGTTGTAGGAGTAACTCACCGAGTTGTAGGAGTAACTCACCGAGTTGTAGGAGTAACTCGCCGAGTTGTAGGAGTAACTCGCCGAGTAACTCGCCGAGTTCTACCTTTAGTACATGCATCATCAGCGTAAGGGGTCGTATATAATTTAAAAGGCCGCTGCTCCTCTAATATCAGTCCGATTTTCGTCAAATAAAGATTGTTTTGTAGTATAATTCATAGTGACTCCATAGGTGTTTTCGGATTGAAAATATACCAAATATTAAGCGAGATATTCGTCTGAGAAGGCAGCTAGGTTGGCGGAGGCAAACAGTGGTGCTCTCACAGACGTCCGCGCCCAGACTGTATCAGTGCAGGTAAGGCTGAGCGCTACTTTAAAAGGCTGCTGCTCCCCTAATATTAGTCCGATCTTCGTCAAATAATATTGAATTATAGTCGAGTTCATACTTATTCCACACAGATTTTCAGATTGAAAATAGACCAAATATTAAGAGAGATATTTGTCTGAGAAGGCAGGTAGTCTGGCGGCGGCAAGGTGCTCTGTGTATGGCCCTGACATGAATGGTGTGGTCAATATTTTATATACATTGTTTGGATGAGCTTTATTGCAATTCATTTCTACTCATTCTGCCAACTGCCATGACTGTTATGTCAATTGCTATTAGCATTTTGAATGATACAAAGAATGGGTGTAGAGAATACAGCAAATTCAATACATGTGTCAATTGCCTAATTGCCTAAATTGGGGTTATTTGACCTATCATTTCATGGTTTGTTCAAAGATGACACAGTAATTGCCATTAGCATTTTGAATGATACAAAGAATGGGTGTAGAGAATACAGCAAATGCTCAATACATGTGTCAATTGCCTAATTGCCTAAATTGGGGTTCTTTGACCTGTCATTTCATGGTTTGTTCAAAGATGACACAGTAATATGACATTGTCTTGATTGTCATTCACAATTACAAAAATATGTAATTGCTTTCATTAATTAAAAGCAATATATTTTATTGTAATTACCAGGCAATGATTATATTTGTATAACTTTCTTATCTTTTTGTGTTAATTTGAATCTTATTGTGATATTATGATCAGCATAAATTTGTGTATATTTTTGTAAAATTTAAATCTAATATTGATATTGTAATTAGTATTTGTGATTTGATCTGTGATTTTATTTGCTATCTTTAATTTACTTATACTGGTGCTCCCGGAAGCGTCCGCGCCCAGACTGTATTAATGCAGAAAGCTGAGCGCTTCTTTAAAAAGCTACTGCTCCCTTAATATTAGTCCGATTTTCGTTAAATAAGATTGTTTTGTAGTATAATTCATAGTGACTCCATAGGTGTTTTCGGATTGAAAATAGACCAAAGATTAAGCGAGATATGCATCTGAGAATGCAGGTAGGCTGGCGTCGGCCTATCATTCAACGGGTGACTCGCCGCTGTCGTAGCTACCTTGCTTAACCCGGCGAGACACTCCTACAACTCGGCGAGTCACCCGCCGAGTCACCCGCCGAACCCGCCAAGTAACTCGGCGAGTAACTCGGCGAGTAACTCGGCGAGTAACCCGCCGAGTCACTTTTTCCGCCAGAATTCATCGCCAACTCCTCGAATTTTGGCCGTTACGTAATACTACGAGTTGACTACGACAAACTCGGCTATGTGGGAACGGGGCTTTATGACATCGAGGTTACATGGTTTTGTACATTTTATTGTTCACATTTTGGACCACTTAATCAAATAAGCCTGAAAAGGCACTCATCATATGCTGTAGTAGGATATCAACTAATCATGCTAATTTTATTTTAATATCGTGGATATTAGAGGCTACAAACTTTAGACCACCCGATCAATTAAATCTAAAAATGTACTCATGTTGAGGTTCCATTGTTTTGTGCAGATGTCGTATGACCATTAAATTCTAGGAATTTGAGTTTCATAACGAGATTCCATTGTTTTGTAGATATTAATTACATAGCATTATACGTTTCATGTTAATTAATTAAAAATATCTATTGTAGAACATGAGATCCTGGAAAAAGAGGAAGTAAAACATATTTTTGATCACGAGTGTTGATATTTAGGTGAATGCTAAATAACAGCTTTATGAGGATCGCATGGAATAATCCAAAATGTATATCACATTATTTTTTCTGGTAATAACCTCACATTTAATTCAGGTAAGATAATTTAAAACTGTACTGCAGCGTCTAATATGGTTTGGTTGAAACAGACACAGATAAATACCCGTCATTTCAAATACTTACACTTGAGAAGGATTCATTGTATGGCTATTTCATCAAACGTTTAACAATGACATGTTTGGTTTACATTTGCATGTACTGTGAATAATTGTGATTACTTTTCAGATGAGCGTGGGAGGAGGTTCATTATCCATAAAATTGACCAGATACAATAATGCCGAGGGCAAAGAGAATGATGGTTACTGCTGTGAATCAAATTACAAATCCAACTGTGGAATTCACTGCGATCATTACTTTGAACTGTGCTTGGATCAACCTAATGGCAATAAAGAAGATTTGGAGCAGTGTAGGATTGGCAAATATACCACAGAATATGTTTTAAACAAGAATGTTCTGACAATTGGTGACTTCAAACCCAATCCTAGAAGATTTAAATTCGACAAATGGAAGGTAGGGTTACATTCATCTGCATTGTGCCTAGTTGATTTAAATATCCAATTGAATATACTTAAGAAATACACTTAAAAGGAATGGCTTTATCAGCTATAATTATGTTTGTTAGTAAAACAATGCGTATTACATCATTCTAACACTGAAAAAAGAAGATATTTTGTATTATATGTCTGGCCATGTATCAGACATATTACTGCAAAAATCTCTCCATGAGATACTAAAAAAATATATGCTCTGTAGTCTTATATAGATCAAAAGTTATTTCCATCTAAACTCTTATTTTCAAAATTGTATTTCATATATGGGGAAAATATGACTTTTTGTCAAAAGGCCTTACTTTTCTTCTTTTTTTTTTGGTTTTAAACTTTTCTTGAAGCTAGGATCATTCTCTATGTGATTAATATATTCGCAATTGCAGTCGTTGCACTCTTTCAATGCCAATGTGCAATAGCCCTTGACACAATATTTAAATCTTGCAGGGTGGCGCTCTTCTTAAAATAAAAGTGTTGGACACAGATCCAGGTCCAGGTTCATATGATGATGACTTGGTGGAACTTCTCTTCAAAAAGTTTACTGTTGGAACTGATGTTTTGCATACTGAAGAAAGGTGGCACAATTTTTCTGCAAAATCACGCACACAGTAAGTCCAGTCTTTATATTCAAATGTTAGACAAATCAAATTGCCTTTGACTATGAATATGTTCCCAGTATTTGAGATTAATAAATGTGAAAATGAATTAATGAATATACAAATTGCATTGAAAATCCATAGCATAATGAGTGGAGAGTTGGATTCAACAAACATGGCCACCATACGGACCACTTTAAACAAATTTTAAAATTCTGTTTCTAGACAAGAAGAGGAAAGGAAATTAGACGAGTGTAAAATAAATCGTAATGGTAGGACCCATGTGGACCCTACTACAAGTAAAAATTAATAATAACTGTATATGACTTTATAATGATTTATAATTGCTTCCAAACTTCTAAAATTAGGTTGGATTTCAAAATAAGTGTCAATTGCAGTGAACACTTATGGACCCGGATGCGATACTTAGTGCAACCCTTCCAACATGTTGTCTACTGTTGATTACCAAAATAACAGATAATATTAACTACATTTGTGATTAAAATGTGATATCAATTCTAAAATTAGGTTGGATTTCCAAATAAGCGTCAATTGCAGTGAACACTATTATGGACCCGGCTGTGATACTTTGTGCAACCCTTCCACCTACAAAGATGGACACCATGCGTGTGCACCGAATGGGACTAAGATTTGTCAGTCTGGTACAATCTATTGATATTTGATATAATGATTTCATGAAGGAGATTTTATAATTACCAAATCGTTTTGCTGATTCCCCAATTTGCTGTATAAAAATGTTGTATTTTGATAAGATTCCAGGGATAATTTGATTTAAGTGAAGTACTTTTCCTTTCGTCTACCAAAAATGTTGATAGAAATCTTCAGAACAGTGCATATGTTTAATTATCAGAGTAAGATACTGATTGTTATTATAATAGAGAGTTTTAAAATCACTTCAATTTGGTATGAAGCTGTGAAGCCACCATGCAGTAACTGCTATTATTACAATATCAAATGTACCAATATAGCACCTAAAATGCCTTACTGTAAACTAGTTATATATTCATATACCTCCCAATCAGGTTTAACAGGAGAAAACTGCAGTACAACAATAGATTGGTGTCAAATGAGTAATTGCTCTCAGCCAGGAACCATTAAATGTTTGAATCATCAAGAAGGATACACTTGTGAATGCAAGCCAGAATACTCCGGTTGGTGTCCCCACCTGTCATATAAAGAAGTATTTCTTAATAAAGTATTATTCCAGTATCAATATAATGATATTATTCAATTAATTATATCATTTAATTAGATACAACATAACTCGTTATAACATTTCCTTGTCTCATGGTGAACTCTTACTTGTGTCATCTGAAGGTAATTGTGTCTCTTTTATCTTTCTCAGGCCAGGCATGTGAAAGCTGTGTCAGTCATTTATGCAAAGTCACCACAAGCGAAGTGATGACCAGTACAATCATTGATGACCAAACAGGAACCTCAGGTATTTTTTTTTTTTTAATTTTAGCTCAGCTTTGTTAGCTTCATCTGTATATAAACAACCTCACATATTTTTTTTGTTCTTTTCCACTCTCTCTTATCTTTATAAGACTGGGCCAATTCCACTATTGTCGATGATGCTTCATACAATTATACAGTCAAAGCTGACTTTGTTGGACCAAGGGAAACCCCAGTAGTTGTGTCCAGTAGTTTAGATTAGTTAATCTTTATACATCATAATCCTTCTTCTGTAACTATGTCATCATCATCGTATCTGAGCAAGTGATATATTATCTCAGTTTTATTCTCCTGAATCTACTGGTTTAAAATTGAACCATATTATTAGACAGTTATTGCCTGTTGTATCTTGTGGATTATATATTAAATCTAACACAGATAATGTCATCTCTTAATATATGTTTTGTATGGTTAAACTGGTGTCCTTCATTACATAATTCTAAATTCTTACTTCTTCTCAAACATAATAGAATGCTAATATCAGAAATAGGCCGGCAGACTACTGCAGTTTTACTGACCCTGGCTTTGATTTGTGGTATCATCGGAGTGGTGATTTTGTGGAAAAAGTAAGTATTTTCTGAACAGGCGGTAGTGTTGTGTTCAAGTAAAGAAAGAACACTATCTACTGCTCATTTAATAGATTATATTTCAGAAAGCTTTATCTCTGAGATGATTTAGATACTACCTATTTTCCTTAAATATAGGCACCAGAAAAAAACCAAGCAACCACTGAAATTACCAAACTCTGATTACCCACTGAACGAAGGTGAAAGATATGTTTATGATGAAGCTGAAATGTCAAATGTGGATGCAAATGATGCTGATGCAGATGCTGGCACATTAGACAATGTATTAAACACAATATACGAGAGAAATTCAAATGTTAACGCAAATGATGCTGATACAAATGCTGGAACAGTAGACGATGTATTCTTGTGTGATAATCCAATATATGAGAGTAGTTAAATGTATGCATCGGAAAAGCCCAGAGTGCCACATAGATCGAAGGTCTATTCAAACACTGATGCATCTCACATAGTCAAAGCATCAAAAATCACTTCAAATTTAAATGCAAATGATAAAGATATCAGTGATGAAACAGGAGATGATGATGTCCTTTTTGAAAATCCAAGTTATGACAGAAGTTCCAACAAATGTATCTGAAAAGGCCAGGGTGACGCCGAGCATTGTTGACAATTCAAACACTGGTGCAGACCGAATCAGTCCTTCATTGCAATGTAATATTTGTTAAGGACACTGGTGATATACGTGCTGAACCATACATGTGAGGTACATGGGCTGATAGTTACAACCATGGCCAAATGTTTTTGGACACTTGCTATATATAGTTGGTGCTTATAGTCCTTTCTTACATTGCATCAGAGGTTTTATTACATTTTGCTATATATGTGAAGTTTGGTCTCAAATTGAGAAAGGCTCTTGCTTGAACTGATACTTTTTGCACTGAATTGTCATGACAGGACCATTGCACGCTGTAAATTATTTTAAAAAATTTGAAGTTTGGCAGGGGCCAATTGGGGTTTTTTTTTTTGGTCTCATAATATATACTGCAGTGGCGTATCTTTAAATATCACACTTGACAAATTTCACTTTACACGTAGAATGCACTCAATAGCAGTAAGAGAAACCAGGAAGGTGGCTCCGAAATTGATAATGTAACCTAAATTATGAAGCAGAGACAGAGTATTAATCTGTCACATGTTACTATACATATGATATTTGCAAAATCTGTTTTATTTTCAATTTGTTTAACGGAACACCAACAAACCAATGATATTTTATTCATGTTTATTTAGCACAATTGTTGTTTTTGCACTATGCTTTGCCAAAATAAAATAATAATTCACACAAACTACATTTCTGTCATAGTTAATCTGTTGTTCGCAATCTTGTGTGGATGTCATGTGTTTGAATTAGATGTTCTCGAAAAGTAGTCCTCGATGACAGAATCTGTATATGATGTATTAACCACTTCTTCCTCCTCGTCTGCCTCCAGCAGGCCTTTCACAGAACGAGAGAGATGCACTTCGTCCAGCAAGTGTCACAGAGCAAGCAACCTCAGTGCGGCAATTGCCTTCCGCTCCTCTTGGTCCACGGCAGGGTCTTTCCTCTGTGTTACCATTGTAGGTGACACGGCATGCTTTCTTTGCCTGCAAAGAAAATAAATACGTTTAGAAAATGACAGACCCATAGTCCTCATGTTTGTCAGATACAAAACAATAGTTTTACTTCTGATTTCAACGATATCCAACAGTCATGTAATGTTTTTTATTTTCATATATAATTTTTTACAAAAGTTGACCCACAGTATTCTGAGTTTAAAAGCTACCACCCAGAAAGTTCTGTCATTACTTACCACACAGTATTCAGGAGGAACTGAGCATCTTGACTGCCTATCATTATCATCCTCATCATCATCTGGTCTCTCTGGCCTATCTCCCCCTGGTCTCTGTCTCTCAGGCCTGTCTGGGAAGCAGGCATTTGCAAGAGTCTCCATGGCTTCCCTGTCAGGTCTCACTCTCTCGGTAGTGCAGACACTGTTTCCAACAGAGGCACAGTCAGCATTAGAGGTGCAAGTTCTCTGTAAGCAATGAAAATTACATGGAAATAAGATGATCATTGTCATGTGGTTGTTGCAGTTGGAATTCTCTCAGTTTTGCCTATCACCTTGGCTTGCACTTTTAAAATGTTTTTGTAACTGGATAATTATGTAGTTTTTACTTACTGGTTTGCAAATAGAAAGTCCAGTCACATTAGCAAGGCTTGGACCTCGGTGTCTTGGTCTTGATGGGGCTTCATCCAAATCAACTGCTTCACAAACGAAGAGACCTCCAGGACCAAAACATTGTTGTTCGACCACGGTTCCATTAGTGAAGGCAATCCTGCATGGTGGTGGGTGCCTTCGTCTGCCATGCGGACGTGCATGAACCGCTGCAATGATGGCTAAGGCAAATAATAAAACCTTCATCCTGAAAAATTTGAAAATGAAATGAGTTTAAAAACAAACTAAATATTGTTATTGGATTATATTCTATGTCTATGCATGTTACTATCATTGATTCAAAATTATCTTAGACCAACTTATGCTTGAAGGACCAATGGGTCTATCTATCACCAATAAGCACTGGCTAATACAACTCTACACATAATTTACAATGTTTCAAACTCCATGTGTGCTTTATTAGGTTCTAATCGAAATTGGAACAAAACATGACTAACAATATGGGGTAGGATATTTTGGATTGAAAAGAATGTTTAGCAAAAACACAATGTCATATATTAATAAATTAAACATTTTGTTACACAACATAACATTCTGGTCAATAAAGTTGATACCAATTCATTACCTATATATTTTGCTGCCTACATCTCTTTCCTGTAGTGACATGACGAGTTACAGTTAGTTTCATAAAATACGGTCGACTGTAGGTGTCTGTAGTGACCTGTACCTGGCTGTGGTCTAAACGTGCTAAAGCCAGCTGCTTCTGTCGACATCTATAGCTAATAATCGGCCTAAATCTATCACCAGATAAATATAAACCTTGATAAATGTAAGAAATGTATCTACTATATTATAAATATGTATTTTCAGATCCAGTTTTGAATAGCCAACTATGACAGCTTTGTCTAATTTCAATTTGACGGGCCGTTTTTAATGAAACTAACTGTAGCATTTTTACTGTAGTATCATACACTGAATGTTCTCTTAAATCCAACTATTGCATAATAGTATGTAAACTGCAGCAGTAGATATAACAAATATATTTTATGACGGATATTATTTAATATAAGAATCTGTACTCACCTGATTTTGTTCAAGAAACTTCACCAGATTTCTGCTAGGAGCCTTCAATGCTTTGAAGCCCAAGTCAAGGAGGATTGGACAAAACTCTGCATGGCTCTTATACTACTCGAATAGCTCAGATTCGTGATGGCTAACTATTCCATTAATTTTTTGTTTGTTGTTGTAAAGGCTTGATTGTTATAACAAGTGGCCCAGTTTCTGACATTCATAAATGCCATGTCATTGCAGTATTTCCTACAGGAAACAAAAATAGCCATGCTTGCTCTACTTGAAATAGCTGAGTGCATGTGATTGTATGCATGTTCCTAGTTCGTGTGACAGCATGATTGTCTGGGGTGAGATACTGGAACCTTCCATTTTTTTTAAAAAAGAAGAAAAAAAGATGGAGAATCAGAAACAACAATTGCCTAAGGTGATTTATAAAAATGTAATTAAGCGAAACAGTATTTGGGAGACAAGGAAATTAGTGCTTTGGTAGAAAATACAAAATTGAATTATAGTTGGAGCAGCACAAAACGGACAGAAATGATACTAGTAAGTCAAACCCCAACATTCTAACCCCTACAAACCCCTCTCTTGACAAACTAGCTTAAAGGAGCTATCTTCACAATGCTATTTATACTTATCAACTTTTGTAATTCCTGTGACAACATGTAAGTTAAATGCATGTTTAAATTCATCATCACCCAGTATTATTGTTATTTGGGTAACTATGGAAACAAACCTCATTTTTGTGGAAATTAAAAAGATAATTGAATTAACATATATTTAAGATAACCTAAAACATCGTGTATCAAACTTGTAGGCTTACAAAATCACAATCGATTGAGGAACTGAGACTGTGATGGACATTTAGTGAGACCCCGTCTTTGTTGATTGTAGTTAACCTGTAGTACAAGTCTATAAAATTGGCTGTGAATAACCTAAGTGGTCTAATAGTTAAGGCATCCGCCAATTCCATATTGGCCAGCTCTGCTGAAGATCCCAGGTTCGTTCGATCCCATGTTTGATCCCAGGTTAGATCCCTGGTTAGATCCCAGGTTCGATCCCATGTTCGATCCCAGGTGCGCTGGCACACTTCCTGAGCAACATGCCAGCTGGATCTTAAATTGGAGGTGCCTCGTACTTGGTGTCTATGCAGAAACAAGTGAAAGACCCCGCCAATGGGAAACATGGTGTGGGCTCAAAATCTTATCATCTCATCATCACGTCTGCATCTGTAAGTTGGTCATATAGTCATGATTACCTGACTAAGTGTCATACAAATAGCATGGAAACATTTTGAAACATTGAAACCTGAAGCTACAAGACGCCAATCAAAGCTGGAGAAAAGTATAAAAAATGGCCAACAATCTAAAATTCATAATGTCAAATCTGCAATTTCTTATATTTATGAATCAGTTGGAAGGTTTCATTTGTGGTCTAGCTAAGTTCAACTAGCAAAATACTTAACATTTATATTGAATAGTGCTGTACCTATTTATACTTAACAACTTTTGTAATTCCTATGACAACATGTGAGGTCATACATGTTTAATTTGATCATCATCCCAGTATTTCAACCCTCGGGGGTAATTAATGATTTTTTTCATCTTCCTGTTTGTGGAAAGCAAACCTAATGTGTGGGCATATTATGACGAATGTTTGCACATGTCTTGCATGACTGTCTCACAACAAAAACAAAAACCAGATTCGTGAATCATAAGAAAAAAGGAGGAGAAAAAATAATCAATATTGCTTGAATGTTTTATGTTTTGTTTCTCAAGTCATGGACATATTATGACGTCAATCAATAGGTGAATATTTGTGCCTCATTTACTATGCTTGACTGCAGAACTTCAGCACAAGACGGGTGACTTCAAAGGCAAATATATGCATGGCTATCATAACACAGAACACGGTAAGGTATGATATTGTGAAAACACTGTTAATGATTATAATTCTGACGAAATATATTACACTTATTTCTTGTTGTTCACCCAAATTGTTTCTTTACCTGTACGTGTTTATTAGTCTTACAATTAAAACAATGGCCACTTTTCTTTGACTTATTTACCAAATTCTTATTATAACCACAAGTGATTTTATTTATTTATTTGGTTGCTCTGTATATATCTTTCTTTTATACATGCCTTGTAAACTTAAATAATTCTGAGTACTCATTGAAAGTAGTATGTAAAACTTTCGTTCACAGTCTTTTTGCCTGCCATCAATATTGCATTCGGAGGGCACCATGAATGACAATGAATGACATGAATGACAATGAATGACATGAATGACAATGAATGACAATGATTGACATGAATGACAATGAATGACAATGAATGACATGAATGACAATGAATGACAATGAATGACAATGAATGAAATTCATGACCCACTGAAGACGCTTTCTTTCGAAGTGCATTCTCGGATTCTATGAATTTTGATTTTACATATTAATTTTTTTGTTGTAGCTAATGCCCTGTTGACGGTGAGTGTTATGTTAACAGTGCAGAAGATGTTCTTTTTCTTAATTGTTAAGTAGTTAATAAAAAACATTAAATCAGAAACACCTGTTGTTCAGTGTTGTGGTCTTACTAAATTATATCAATGTAATTATAATCTTATGTGTGCATCTTTCTTAAATAGACTGACAAATAACTTGTTCATCAGCCTTATATTTTGTGTTGACAATTGAAATACTGAATATATCTGATCACTGACGGGTTCCAGATCACCATTTAGGCCGGCGACATTCGACGCTGGACTAAGTTCAAGTTGATGTGGACTATGAGAGAGTAAGTTTTACTCCCTACAGAAATACATTTTACTCTCAACATGAGCCATATTTGACATAGATACTCTCAACTCCCACTTTTTGTTTTATTTTCAGAGAGTATTTTTATTCGCTAAATGCATGAGTTATTACAGTGTACCTCATGTTTGCTTTTTGTGTTGTTTGCTCGATACTTGTTTCTGCTTTTTATTTATTTGTCTCGCATCAATGAAGAAGTGAATAACATTATTTCAACTTGAAATGAATATTGAATTTATTTTTGTTATACGGTATTATGTACATGTGAAATGATACATTAAATATAACATACACAAACTAAGGAACAAAGTCAAAGTCAAAACATATTATTATAGTCTCACCTTTTGCATACATATATATGGTTTTAAACATTGAGATAAACAGACATTCTTTAAAATAATTACGAGTGATTAGTTATACAAACATATTATATAAAAAAGTATTTACAAATGCTTAAAAGAGTATAAAAATTTTTTAAAAAGTTTCTTGGCATAAAAACAAAGTTATCAAGGTAGTAGAACAAAACATTGAATGTTGTGTTCGACAAGGTATGATAAGAAGCATAAGCCAGTTAATATGGTCATTAAGTTACACACATAATATGAATAATACAAAGGGCAGTGCGCTCCCATAGAAAACTAGCGAATATGTCCGCAACAAGCTCTCCATGGAGTGTGCGAACTTCTTATTGCTTGTTTACAGTGCATATTTCAACAATAAACTTTGGCTTGGATGTATGTTTAAGAAGCATGTTATCTAGTGTCCTAAATCACTCACACAGGATTGATATATTTGATGTTTGAACTGGTTGCCATAATTTCCTCAAGAAGACACTGGGGCTTACATAAGTTTACATGAATACATCAGACGGAGTTGGAATCTAAAATTTATTGTTTCTCTTCGTGGGCTGTCTACGCCTGTCAATACATTTACTTGGCACAGAATACACATTGGTGTATGTGACAGTCTCAGGTGCTTCTTGTTTGTCTGTTGTGTCAAACTGACACTCGTTGTTGATGCTTGACATTCCACTGGCATAAGTAGAAGGTCCTTCATAGATTGGATTGTCATACATATAAAAGACCCGATCATCATCAGCATTACTCTGATGCATGCCACTCTGATGTTCAATCACTGGTTGGATGTCGTAGTACAGAACATCTTCGTTGAGTGAGTAGTCCTGGTTTGGTGGTTGGCTTTGTTCTGTAGGTTTCTTTAGATGCCTGAATCGAATTACAAAAGTAGATATTAAAACGGGCACATTGCATTAGATTAGAAATGTAAACAACTTGGAATGTAGGCATACATGCTGAAAATGGGCTGAAATTAAGTTACAGAATAGTTAGTGTGAGGTGTTTGATAGTTCTAATACATCAGTGAACTAGTAACATTGGTTGAATATTACATATATATATTTGATCATATACTTTGGTATACCGTACATTGGAAATATAAAAAAATGGATAATATTAGTATATACAAATATGGATTAATACATTATTAATTTCTACATTGTTTATTACAAAATAGTATGCAAGCCATGTTAAAATTGACAAGTTTTACACTTGATATTTTGGATGTAGCCTGCCACAGGTTTTGGCCATGTGTGATGCAAATACATTCGGTTTCATATGTAGAGACAAACTGAATAAAAGATCAACTAACAAAATGTGGGGCCCAGTAGTTAAGACAATTGGTCCTCGATCAGAAGGTCCTAGGTTCAATCCTGGCCAAGGTTCTATTCGTAAGCCACATCTCAATTGGAGGTGTGCCTTATAGTCAGTGTATACCACTATGCTGAGGTAAGTAAAAGACTCACCCATGGATAACATGTGAGTGCAGCATGGTGCAGAATCCAGACGTAATAAAATCATCGTAATGTCTAACAAACTCTACCTGTAGCACTTCTAACAAACTCTACCTGTAGCACTTCTAACAAACTCTACCGGCAGCACTTCTAACAAACTCTACCTGTAGCTCTTCTAACAAACTCTACCTGTGGCACTTCTAACAAACTCTACCGGCAGCACTTCTAACAAACTCTACCTGTAGCACTTCTAACAAACTCTACCTGTAGCTCTTCTAACAAACTCTACCTGTGGCACTTCTAACAAACTCTACCTGTATCACTTCTAACAAACTCTACCTGTAGCACTTCTAACAAACTTAACCTGTAGCACTTCTAACAAACTCTACCGGCAGCACTTCTAACAAACTCTACCTGTATCACTTCTAACAAACTCTACCTGTAGCACTTCTAACAAACTTAACCTGTAGCACTTCTAACAAACTCTACTGGCAGCACTTCTAACAAACTCTACCTGTAGCACTTCTAACAAACTCTACCTGTAGCACTTCTAACAAACTCTACCTGTAGTACTTCTAACAAGCTTAACTTGTTGCACTTCTAACAAACTCTACCGGCAGCACTTCTAACAAACTCTACCTGTAGCTCTTCTAACAAACTCTACCTGTAGCTCTTCTAACAAACTCTACCTGTAGCACTTCTAACAAACTCTACCTGTAGCACTTCTAACAAACTTAACCTGTAGCACTTCTAACAAACTCTACCGGCAGCACTTCTAACAAACTCTACCTGTAGCTCTTCTAACAAACTCTACCTGTAGCACTTCTAACAAACTCTACCGGCAGCACTTCTAACAAACTCTACCTGTAGCTCTTCTAACAAACTCTACCTGTAGCACTTCTAACAAACTCTACCGGCAGCACTTCTAACAAACTCTACCTGTAGCACCTTGTATAATATTATAAACTGACTAAGCTTCAGACCAATCAAATTCAAATGTAAATTTTATTTATCATTTTCTAAAACCATGATAATATCTCTATACATTAATCATTCATGAATTCTACATGAAGCTAAACATAAGTTTAAATATTCACACAACTATATGAGTTCATTAATTTAAAGAAATAATAATAATGAAAATCAAGAAATACACAAATACAAGACAAAGAAAGGAAAACTTACAAAACAAAAGTTAGGTAATTGGGATTAAGTCTATATATAATGTATTATTACACAAATAAAGTGGGACACATTAACATACAAAACTTTGAATTACCTTCTCCAAATTAAGATGAACACAACTACAACACTTATCAAGATGAAGACAGCAAAAGGCCCCACTGCCCCGGCAATGAACATTTCTGCAAGAATATGGTGTACGATAAATACATGACGAGAAAGTAAAGTTATGTAAATAACAAATAACATTTTAGTGTTATGTCAAAGTGACGACATGTTGGCTATATTAGAAAAACAGACTAGTTTCAAGGTTGCATATGACCAGAGCTTTCGGTCCCAGAAAGCAATCCAAATCGGGCCGACGTCGTTTCTATATCGGCCGCCGTCATTACAACATCATTTTTGACATCGCAGACATCGTGCCGCCATTGAAACAATTTGGAATGCTATGGTCACAGGTCAATTCCCAGCCAGTAATATGTGTCATTGTTACACCTGGTCCATACAAGGTGAGTTAGGTTGCTCAGCTCCAGACAACAGCATCAGGACAAGTTTCATCAATAATGCTACTTACTGCTTTGAGGCTGTCCAGAAAAACTGACACTTGCCGTTTCATTATTTGTTGTACCGCTTTGTTGAATGTCGCAGGTTTGTCCTAATGATGCATATAAAAACACAATATTATTGTAAAGTTTGTCATTACGTGGAATAAAATAGTAAATAAAAAGTTATAAAAAAAAGATGAAACATGTAATTTTGTTGAAAGCAAGAATAAAAAACAAGCAAAAATAAATAAAATAAAATAAAGCTAAATAATAAAGATATATACTAACAAAATATCATACAAGTAAAACTGTGGACATATCAAGATACGTTGAAACTACATTGTCTACTATATGAGCACCCAAGTTGACCCCCTCATTATGACACTGATCACACTTATTGCAATTAACTTTCTGAGTTATTACAATTGGTCTTTGCCAAACTTGACACGATGTGAATGTAGTTGGTTAAACCACCAAACAACAGGGAGCAAACAACAGGAACATAGATGATATGCAATTCACAATTAAGAAACAGAAAAACCATGTCGATGAGAGGAATGTATATGTAATTGCATTAACACATTTAATTGAATTTCGTCAAAATTAATTTGTAGCTCATGAGTAGAATGGTGAGTTACCTGTGAACTGTGGGGTACATTCACACTTGAAGTGACCAACCAAGTCGTGGCAGGTTGCATTATTGTGACAGGGTTGTGAGTCACACTCGTCAATGCCAGTCTCACATTCAATTCCTGAAAGGCAGATTCCATTATAATATATATTATGGTATGATTAAAAATATTAGTGAGTTCACATCTCACATCTGCATGCTGGGTAAGGAGAGCTAGACCTGCAAGGACCATGACAACTGATGTTGCACTTGGCATTGCCTCATTCAATATGGGTTGTCTCTATTCCATGAAAACATACATATACTGAATGTCAGACACATGATCAGGTCTTTCTGCAGGAGAGGCTGAAGGATATCATGGGTAACAATCCTGGTGGGGGTCTTTGTCTGTCCCCAATAGCAAGTTAGATTTAATGTGTACAGTGAACTCAGTACTCAGAACTTTATATTTGAAGACTTAAGTCTTCAGGAGGGTCCCTCTAAGACTAATTAGAATTCTCTGTCGAGGACGTCCATTTGATGACATTTTACTTCAATATTGCAGCTTAAAGTTTAAAAAAGTCTTAAATGATGACTGAAAGATATCGTTTTGTCATTAATTAAATTCCTTCAGAACCTATCTTGCAGAGAGACATTCTCTAAACTTGACTTTGGCACAACAGGGAATAAACAATTTACAATTATGATTAAAAAGAATAACGAGAAAAGGGAAATTAATTGCATGAAAAAATATAATTAGCCTTTATGCGAGCTAGTTTGTATGGTTACCTGTGAACTGTGGGGTACATTCGCACTTGAAATGACCAGACAAGTCGTGGCAGGTTGCATTATTGTGACAGGGTTGTGAGTCACACTCGTCAATGTCAGTCTCACATTCAATTCCTGAAAGGTAGATTCATTCACATGGCATGATAAAAATAATAATTTGTGAGTGTCATTTTATCTAACAAGTGCATAAAATGGTGAAAAGTTTGCCTGAAGTGCAAGTTGTAACAGATAGTAAGTATGATGTCCAAAATTTCATGCTTCAGTAGCTGTCCCTATAGATTTAAGTACTATATTGTTAAATTAAATAACAAGCTTTACTCCTACTTTAGGTAACCTATATTGCCCTAGTGTGAAACTACACAAAATGACAGACCCACGTGCAACAGCTGTGTATCTTGAGGTCAGCAAAATCACTGAAGCATGTAAATCTGTGATGTTTAATGACTTTATGTTTCAACTCACAGTTTCACGGTTTTACGCACTTAGCAGTAACCCAAACGATAATTTATGTCTGTGCCAGGTATATAGGGTGGCAACGCTGTTAGTGATAGATAATGACCGCGTTTGAGTGAATATGCAATTTATCCGAGGCTTTAGCCGAGGATTAATTGCATATTCACGAAAACAAGGTCATTATCTAACTGATGCCACTTGTGTTTTGTTTCATTGTTTTACTACAATTTGTAGCCAGTCAAGTGTGACCATATTCTCCCAGGTATATGCAATTTATCCCCCTGGAATCTTGGCCTCTGATTGGATGAAAAAGGCAAACAGTGGTATAATGGCTAATATTTTAGCTTAGGGGTGTCTCCTGACTACTGATGAATGTTTTTTTTTTGGGCGAGTGTTTTGGTGATCCGCATGCATATTGTCATGTATATAATGTTTGGATGAATGGTCAAATTAAATATTAATCAATCAACCAATCAATCAATATAGGGAAAGCTAGACAAGCATAACTGGGTGCACATTGTATGGATGCACATATGTTCTGAGCTCTAGGTTGGCCATTGTTGCAATAGCCACTGACACTGTTTATTATTAAATGAACATCTGATAGCAAGTTATGTGATTTATGAATATGTTGGTTATTACATGAGACATCAAATTAAATGTTTGGTGCGTGGTATTCAGTGTGTGTGGGCAAGTTAAGGATCCCACCCATAGTGCTAATGTGTAAATATGGTGTGGATTCCAAGCATCATGTGTATCTGCCTCTAGCAGCTGGCCATAGTAGATGATTGTTTCAGACTTGTAACGAGGAGACATATTAATATGATATAATACAAATAATTGGGTCATTGCGAGTTATATCATATATTTTGACCTGATTTGGGTTATTGATATATAGGAATACGTATTTTTTCTGTTTGGATTTAAATCCTGTTGTATAAGGAAGTCATCCCACAAATTCACATGCATATTGATTATTTGCAAAACATATTGTACCCGACATATCATGGCAGCAAAAATAATAGTATTTACCAGTGTATCCGGGTTTGCATTTGCAAATGCATCCATTTCTATTATTCACACATTTTATGGTGCCTGGATTGCTGCAAGGATCACTCTGGCTCTCATTTATATCCACATCACAGTTTGCGCCTGTCCAACCTAATGAGAATAGGGAATAAAGCATGGCATAATATATATATCTGAAGCTATAACATAATCTGTTCATATTTAATATGTTTATGTTGATTTTAATGGAAGTTTGGCTATAATGAGATGTATGTACAGGAAGAGAATCTGTGCATATCTTTAATAGCCAAACAAAAAGAAAAAATGAATATTTAAAACCTGATTATAATGCAACCCAGATAATTTTTTTAATTTTTATAAACATGCAGGTCTAAAATACCTTGAGTGATAATACAGTACTTATATTTTAGGCATGCTAAAAATTGCCTATGTCATCATCATGCAATATGCTACAATAATTTTCATGACAATTTACGATAAATTAACCATACAAAAATGATTTACCGGGGGATCCTCTGAAATATCATTTGCCATATTGCTGTCACTCATATCAATCATACTGAATATATTATTAAAAAAATGATAGTGTATATGAACTCGTTTTTATTGCATTTCTGTGAACATTGTGATAGTATAACTATGCAATGTAAAGGAAATGCTCTTGGCACAGTTTGATATGCTAAAATGTAATCAAACCTGCATGCAATGTTTCAGCAAAGCACTTTGCAGCTTACCTTGGTCACAGATCTTAGTTCCATTTGGCGCACACTCATGACGGTCCCCACCCTTGGGTGGCCTGCATTCGATGTCACAACTCGGACCATACCAATTCCTGTCACAAATTACCTTTACCCTGAAATCCAATCTGTGAAACACAAATGAGTTAATATATTCTCTATGGGTAAGCAGGTTATTTTTTACAACAATATTTAGTAGTATTTATGAAATGCATTAACTTATGATTAGCGCTGCTCATTAAAACTAAACTGCAAACACATATGATCAACTACAAGTTGCCAGCATATGGAACAAATGCCACTTGCACTGAAAGAAGATGAAACAGGTAAGAATTAAAATTGTTTGAAAAAGCTATTTAAAATAATAAATTACTAAATTTGATGAAGCTTGTCATTTGGATCACTATTAAGCCTGTAATACGCAAATGTAGCCATATCAAACTCGTTACCCGGTACACCGATTTCAAATATTTAGGGGTGGATGGCTCTGAATTGTACGTAGTCCTCTCCCTCATACACTGTATGATATGATGAAAGCAAAACTTACTGCGTTCGGCCTTTAGCCGTGCAGCCTTTACCGCGAGTTTTCTCAATAGTCGGTCGTATCGTCACATTAGTAGTAAGAAAGTCTATGAAGTCATCATCATTTCCAATATCATGATCCCAAACTTCAACCTTCAAGATAAAACCACCCTGAAAAATTCCACAACATGAAACATTGTAAAAGCACAATTTGAAAAATACAAATGTTGTGTAATTTATTTCTCATATGTTTTGCTTTATGTTCCCAACTCTTATTAGGCCTGTCTGTTTATATATATATATATTTTTTAGTTTTGCTTTAGCATCTCATTATCTTTATTGCATATTTTATGTCTATTCATTTATCATTATCTATTAATTAGAGGATCAATGTGTAAAACATTTTATATCTGACATTGTATCCTGGATGAGTATATTTTCGAATAGATAAATAAAAATAAATTTCTAGTACTGACTCATAAATGTTGATGTCCTAGAAGTTTATTACATGACCACTTACTAAAAAAGGCAATTGGCAATTAAAATGTAACTCTTATATGCTGTTTACAATATACGGAATTAGCAATTAGCATGGATCAAGATATCATTAAAATTAATCATACTTGACCACCCTACCGATTTTGCAGGTGGACTATCAGAGTTAGAAAATGTTATTTAAGGTGAGATTGCATGATCATTGGCAAATATACATTGCAATCAACTACTGAAGGCCAGGTGAATTACAATTGGAACTAGACCTGGCTTATTGTCACTTTATTACTCAAAAGTGCCAATTGAGGGTGAATTGCAAAGCTTATGTAATAAAAGCTGCTGATACAGTTATTACTTCAATTTGTTTTCCCTACAATCCATGCAGCCATGTTTCTTGCTGAAACCTACCAATATTCCATCACATGTTGCAATTATGTAATTTTAATATGAACATTGTGCAATTGAAGTAATTGACTGAGCTGGGTACGAACCGCCGTAAGAGGCCAGCAAGAAGCAATTAAGTCTTGTATAAGTTTGCAAGGTTATTCCGCTTCTGCATTACACCAACTTTGAGTGGCGTTTTGTTAGGTTATACTGTAAATAGACTTAGACCATTGTGTAGCACTGATGTAGACGACTCCATACATAATTGCAGGGCAAATATACACGAAGATATGGACAAATTAGTTGTTATTATCATGTCCTAAAATGGCATCTTAGTATCATATCAAAAAATATACAATCACACATCTCACCTGCCATTTGTTGAAACAAATTCGTTTTTGATTAGGGGTGCTACCAATTTTACTCCGAAAGTTAATTGTGTCCTCATAATATGTAACACCTGTTGTATATTTCCCTATTCTGCATTGATTCATGTCAGTTGGGGATCCATTTCGGAAATCAAGGCATACGTTGAAGTAATGATCACACTTGGATCTGCCATGGCACCGTGTAGACACTAGGTCACAACAATTGCCATTGTTATCTTTGCCCTCAGAATTGTTATATTTAATCAGTTGGAGAGATAATATGCCACTGCAAATACTGTTCTGAAAACGAAAAAAAGCTAAATCACAGTAAAAACAATAAACGTTTATTCTATATATTTTTCATATGTAACAGTCAACATCAATAGCTTTGTCTCCGCGATAGATATACTGAAAAGTGAGCATTTTGGACTATATTATAGCTAATTTGTCAGGTTATATGAAAGTGTAAAGATAAAAAGCTAGCAAATTACTAGGCACTTTTCTTTTTATCCTTTTTTGTAATCTCTGTAGATGTCACTTCTTTATCCCAGGTATTACTCATAACAATGCAATTAATTGTATCTACAAAATGCCTATTGACCGATGTTGATTTAGTAAAAAATATCTTACCTTAAATAATAACGAGAGTACCAGCAAAACATGCATCATCTTTGAGAGTTCACTATAATAATGACATACATAGTCATTCCCCTGATTTAATAGCACTAGTAATGGGTGTTGGATCATCATTTAATTGATAATGTTTCCTTATTCCCAGACCAGGGTGAGGAACAGAAATAGCATATACAATACCCAAAGGCATCATAATTATGAATGATGCATTGATCTAATATTATTTGCATACAATAATTAGTCAAAGGCAAACATTTACATACACAATATCATATTAATTATTTTTAAAAAGCGGGGAAGCAAGGGATATTTTATAATCAGTAAAGGGCAGTCAGGAGACAACCCTATGGTATTTGACATAATGCTAATTACACGCATTCCACCTTATATTAAAGGTAACAATGAAAACCAGTGGTAAATAATTAAAATAATATCAGGCCATCAAAAGGTTGATTGACCAATCAAATAAATGACGAAACGGGGATCACAACATAGTAGGCAATCAGAAATCGAAATAATGAGAGAAATAACTAACAGTAAATGAATATCATAAAAAATAGTTGCAAAAACCAAGAGTGGACAAATTTCTGACCACTTTGACCATGGTTTTTTACATATATATATTTTTTTTTTCTTTTTCTTAGGAGGTTGTATAAAAAGAATGATCAAATACCTATTTCATTTTGGCGCACTGCCACCGAAATAGCAGTTTGAAAAAAATAAAAAAAAATAAAAAAATAAGTGAATAATGAATAATGTAATGAAATTAAACATTGGCAAAATGTGGATAACTTCCTTGTTACATTTGCAAATAGCAAACTAAAGTTTTATCCTGTCTGGGAATTCCAATGCAATCAATTTGGTTAACAGATTTGGCTCTAGGATACCCCCATTCTCCCTACTCACACACATGCAATTGCATAGAATGTCTACACTTAGTAATAGCTGAGTTTCTTTTTCTAGAGCTATTAATCGGCAAAAGAGCATACTTTGAAACTGGATAGATTCCCACCCAAAATGAATTTGAATAAAAATACATAAAATGCTGTCATAGTGTAGGTTATCATATCCTGGTTATCCATTATCAGTCCAGTGAATTATCATGAAATAGTAGCGCTCCAGCGCTACCATTTAATTGGTAATGATAGGCAGGCAGGCAGCAACAGCTACACTTCTGTGGTAACGCTCTGAGGCTCATTTTCACCTTTAAACGTGATTCTGAATATGTTCTAGTTGCCCTATCGACCTCAAACCATCACTAAAAGTTGACCCAGTGTCTCTAGTTTACTCATGATTTTTTTCATCAAAAGTGATCGTAAGGGGAAAAAAGTGCTCGTAAGAGTTTGTTTTCATAAATTCTAGCGTTCCCGACAGAATGGTAATGATAGAAGTTTACCCCTCTTAAAAGCCTATCATAGTTTATCATTTTCACCCCAGAGGTCAGGCAGAGACATACCTCTTATCTGATAGCCAATTAACACCCCCCCCCCCTCTTTTGACTGCCCCCTCAACTATCAGCTGTGCACCCCTTGACCTGGTGTCTACTGTATGCAGATAGGCAGTGTACATTATCATATGATTATGATGCTTATCCATCTTGTTTGATAAGTCACCCTCATTAACTCAGTTTCTCGTCTTAATAATAAAGTTCACAAGTAAATGGGTGTTTGAGCTTGTTTGCTAGATATCTGTCACAATTTAAGGAACTTCATTTCATTTAAAACAATGTTCACTGAAAAAAAAATTTTAAATGCAAATTAGTAATTATAATTATAATGCATATTAATAATGTACAAGTTGGTGTGAAGGGTAAAAACGTATTACAGAAAAGCAAAATAAAAAAAGAAAGATAGAAAGAAAGAAAGATATAAAGAAAGTAAGAAAGAAAGATGAAAGAAACATAGAAAGAAAGACAGAAAGAAAGAAAGAAAGAAAGATGGAAAGAAAGAAAGATGGAATGTAAGAAAGAAAGATGGAAAGAAAGATAGAAAAAAGGTAAGAAAGAAAGAAAGAAAGATGGAAAGAAAGATAGAAAGAAAGACAGAAAGAAAGAAAGATGGAAAGAAAGAAAGATGGAATGTAAGAAAGAAAGATGGAAAGAAAGATAGAAAAAAGGTAAGAAAGAAAGACACAAGGTAAGAAAGAAAGAAAGATGGAAAGATAGAACGAAAGAAAGAAAGATAGATAGAAAGAAAGAAAAAAAGAAAGAAAGAAAGAAAGAAAAAACGAAAGATAGAAAAAAAGTAAGAAAGACAGAAAGAAAGAGGAAAGAAAGATAGATAGAAAGAAAGATGGAAAGAGAGATAGAAAGAAAGATGTAAGAAAGAAAGAAAAAACGAAAGGTAGAAAGATAGAAATTAATAAGAAAGAAAAAAAGATAGAAAGAAGAAAGAAAGATAGATAGATAGATAAATGGGTGGATGGATTGATGGACTGATTTACTGATCGATTGATTGATCATATTTAATCTCAGTATTTACACTCAGCGACAGTGAAATTCGCCACGACAACGAGATTCGCCACCCCCCTATAACTGAATTAAACACCTTGCAAGTTCATGATTTGTTACAAAACTAATTGTTTATATAATTGACAATACTCTGTCACCCCAACAGGCATCTAATAAATGTTTATTGCACTTTATTACAAGTGGCGAATCTCATTGTCGTGGCGAATTTCACTGTCGCTGAGTGTACACTGTATTAGCTAATCCGAAAACTTGAATCTATTCATTAGCGCCCCCCCCCCTCCTTTCCAGGGCCTATGCTATAACACCTCACTATCACTGTTACAAAAGACCACCTCACTGTTAAGATCACATTATTCTTAAAATCTATCTATCTATCTATATGTCTATCTATCTATCTATCTGTCGAGTTATCTATCTGTCTATCTATCTATATCTGTCTATCTTATTATCTATCTTTCTGTCCATCTATCTGTCTATCTATCTGTCTGTCTATCTATCTAATTATCTATCTATCTACTATCTATCTAGTTATCTATCTAGTTATTTATCTGTCTATCTATCCTGTATATATATATATATATATATATATATATATATCTGTCTATCTTATTATCTATCTATCTGTCTATATGTCTATCTATCTAATTATTTATCTAATTACCTATCTGTCTATCTTTCTATCTATCTATCTATCTATCTGTCTTATTATCTAACTATCTATCTATCCATCTGTCTATCTGTAGCTATCTAATAATCTATCTAATTATCTATCTGTCTGTCTATATCTATGTATCTATAAGTATCTATCTATCTATATAATTATTTATCTATCTATTTATCTGTCTAACTATCAGTCTGTCTAACTATCAGTCTATCTATCTTTCTGTCTATCTATCTTACTTTCTCCTTAGAACAAGTTTTTCTCGTTGGAAAGAGATATGAAAATAATGTCTATGTCCCCTCCTAGACACCGTAGCTTTCAACATAGGCGCTGTCCTGCTGGTGTTGTCAAGACGTATGGCCTATGTGTCAGCTGACTTCATTTTAATGCAATTTTATAGATTTTAAGACTCTGATTTTATGTTATATTGTCAAGTGCATTTGAATGTTTTATACCCAGTAAGCGATGCGATGTTGGCGACGTCAAAACAATGTAGAAACAACAACCGATTTAGAATGCTATATGGGTATAAAGTAAGTGTACAATAACATGTTATAATAATAATTATATAGATAAATTGATTTATATTACTTGTGATAAAAAGTAGAATGTTTCTAAAAAATACAAATTCTCAGCAGTTTATCGTTTTGAGATGGTCCGCAATGATTTAGCCCAAGAGGCATGATGAGATCCTTGCTCTGACTTATAGAAGTCGGGGCCATCTCAAAATGGAGCATAAAAATGCCTCAAACATATTGTATGTAATAACCTTTGCTCAATGGTGAAATATATTTGTATATAATATAGGCTTAAAATTAAGCAAGATATTTGTCTGAGAAGGCAGCTAGGTTGGCGGAGGCAAACAGTGGTGCTCCCGCAGACGTCCGCGCCGGGTTTTTATCAAAGCAGGCAGAACTGAGCGCTTCTTTAAAAGGCTGCTGCTCCTCTAATATAAGTCCAATTTTCGTCAAATAAGACTGAATTGTAGTATAGTTCATACTGATTCCATACACGTTTTTGGATCGAAAATAGGCTCACAATTAAGCGAGATATTTGTCTGAGAAGGCAGCTATGTTGGCGTAGGCAAACAGTGGTGCTCCCACAAACGTCCGCGCCCGTACTATATCAATATTGTCTATAGATGATAAGAATGTTGCAAATGAACTAATTAGAAAAAAACCGCACTGTTCTATCATATATAGAAGTCAAGTAATTGCAAGTTAAATATTTGCACTGTCAAACATCTTCAGGTGAGTTAAAGATCAACGTCTTTAAGTTAAAGAAAGTCAGGCGAAAAAAGCTGTTGCATAACCCTTATGTAATACTACGGGTTCACTACGGCAAAACCGGCTATGTGTGACAGGGGCTTTATTATGGGATTAAGTGCGTACTTCACTGCAACACCAATTTTTTTTTCGTGAGAACGCAATTTTTTGTCGTGCGAATATAAATTGTTTTTGTGCGAACGCAAAAAATGTCTGTGCGAACGCAAATATTTTCGTGTGAACGCAAAAAAATGTCTGTGCGAACGCAATATCTTCGTTCGAACAACAATTTCTTTTTGTGCGAACGAAAATCCCCAGTCTTTATTTTTCTTTGCATGTCCCTTTAAAAGCTTGGTAGAAAAGTGTTGATAAAACATCTAAACCTGAGGAAGAGGCATACATGGCTTTAGCATTACACACATGTATAATATATATAATATTGGTATATGAAAAGGGACTTAATTTCTGCTTTGAAGCCAAACTTCTCTGTGAAGGGGCCAGCCATCTGTGAAGGTTTTAACTCCAGAGCCAGCCAAATGGTGGCCCCTTCACAAGAGGATGCCCATTTATTGAGAAGCATCCATGTCTGTTTAAAGGTAATCGCATTTGTTGACATCTAGAATTTCTTTTTTTTTCACATGACTAATAGAAATTACCTCCCTGATGCATCAGTGAACCACTTTAGCAGCCAAAACTTTGAACTAGAAATTGCAGGCACTACCAGGGAAATTGCAGGCACTACCAGGGAAAAAGGCAGTGTAGGCTAACCAATATTTACTACATTTTGTATACAAATTTGTTCTCTGTCTGGACTATGAAATATGTATCATGTTTGGTATCATTTTGCATGCCAATGACCAAGAAAACAAGTCTTGCCAACTTTGAAACTAGAACTAAAAATGTAATAACTATCAAGTTATTACAGTCTTGATTACATATGACAGTTCAGTTTCTGTTTTTTTTAAATAATTTGATCATAGGGTATTATTGTATACATTTGCTGGAGAATTTGCGAGACATTAAATATGAATAAATCTATTTGCAAGCTTATAAAATAGATTAGATAATGACCAGCAAACATAGTGATTGAATCAATTTATAAATCATGTTGTGGTTCCATAATAGCATCATGCTGACCTTGCATTGCTGATCCTAATGGCACGTTGTTAAATTGTAAGGTGGTATGCCAGGTGCTATAAAACTGTGAGGCAGCCTCAATAGTAAGGTGGTCTTAACAGTGAGGAGGTCAATAATTGGTAAAAGTGGTCTTTATGGTAAGGTGGCCTGTTTTGGAGGTGGTCTCAATAGAGAGGTGGTCTGAATAATGAGCTGATCTTAGTGGCAAGGTAGGCTTAACAGTGAGGTAGTCACTAACGAGGTGGTCTTATTAGTGAGGCCTGGATAGTAAGGTGGTCTGCGTGAGATGGCCAAGTGGTCTTTATAGCAAGGTAGTCATAATTGTAAGGTTGTCTGGATGGTGTAATTTCTTCAAGGTTTAAGATTTTTGAAATAACCTGTCAGTCAAAATGAAATAGCAGATATATAGCTATATAGATAGATAGATAGATGGATGGATGATAACTAGATAGATAGTTAGATAGAATGATTGACTGTTAAATTGATTAAAAGAAAGAAAAAACAACAGTAACTTATATAATGATATTTCACAAACTGCATAATAGCTTGATACACAGATAGACAGTAGACAGGCAGCTAGACAGACAGAAAGACAGCTAGACAGACAGACAGACAAATGGCTAGATTGATTGATTGATAGTTAGATTGATTGATTGATAGTTTGATTGATTGCTAGTTGGATTAATTGATTGATTAATAGTTTGATTGATGGATTGATTGATAGTTAGATTGATTGATTGATAGGTAGATTATTGATATATAGTTCAATTGATTGATTGATAGTTCAATTGATTGATAGTTAGATTAATTGATTGCTAGTTAGATTGATTGATTGAGTAATAATATGATTGATAGATTGTTAGTTAGATTGATAGTTAGATTGATTGATTGATTAATATATAGTTCAATTGATTGATTGATAGTTTGATCAGTTGATTGATGGATTGAAAGATGTATAGATAGATAGATTGATAGTTAGATTGATTGATTGATTGATATATAGATAGATAGATTGATTGTTTGATAGTTAGACAGACAAATTGATTGCTAGTTAGATTGATGGATTGATTGATAGTTTGATTAATGGATTGATAATTAGATTGATTGATTGATAGTAAGATTGATTGATTGATAGTTAGTTGATTGATAGTTCAATTGTTGATTGATAGTTCAATTGATCGATTGATTGATAGATTGATAGATGAATATTTAGATTGATTGATTGATTGATTGATTGATAGTTAGACAGGCAGATTGATTGATAGTTAGATTGATTGATTGATTGATGGTTAGATTGGTTGATTGATAGTTAGACAGATTGATTGATAATTATATTGATGGATTGATTGATATTATGATTGATTGATTGATTGATTGATTATTTGATTGATTGATAGATAGATTGATTGATAGTTAGATTGATTGATTGATAGTTAGATTGATTGATAGTTCAATTGATCAATTGATTAATAGATGTATATAGTTAGATTGATTGATTGATTGATATATAGATTGATTGATTGATAGTTAGACAGACTGATTGATTGATAGTTAGATTGATTGATTGATGGTTGGATTGATTGATTGATAGTTAGACAGACAGATTGATTGATAGTTTGATTGATTCATTGATTGATTGATAGGTAGACATATCAATAGATAGTTAGATTGATTGATTGATAGTTAGATTGATGGTTAGATCAATTGATTGATTGATTGATTGATTGATTGATTGATTGATAGTTAGACAGACATATTGATTGATTGATTGATTGACTGATTGATAGTTAGACAGACAGATTGATTGATAGTTTGATTGATTGATTGATAGTTAGACTGATTGATTGATAGTTAGGCAGACAGATTGATTGATAGTTTGATTGATTGATTGATAGTTAGATTGATTGATTGATTGATAGTTAGACTGACTGATTAATTGTTAGATTTATAATTGATTGGTTAATTGGCTAATAGAAAAGTAGATAAAAATGTGATTGTAACATTCAATATTTAATATTAATCAATGTTGAACAAATATTATAGTTTTGTGTCTGTATACACAAATAATGTATGGATTCTGTGATAGAATTGTGTCCATAGAAGAGAGAAAATTTTCTATCTCCCATTCTTAATTGATACCAATATATTGTACATGATAAAGATGTGGCTGACAGCTGCTACTGGAGGGGGTGGCAAGGGAAGAGGGTGAAATCACAGAGAGGTGAAGGGAGGGGGTTGAAAACACAGCATCAGCTGGTGTCAATCATCCGTGATAAAGATCTAAATCACCCCTTTTCAAGTGGATACTGCTGCCATCTAACATATTATTAATGAACTGCAAACGCTACCATAATTTAGTAACAGTAGAGCATTCCCCTTTTATGGTAGCTGTTCTACAGCTACCATATTTGTGGTAATGATAGAGCATTACTGTTTCATGGTAATTCACTCGACTGATTATGTAGATTATGCCATTTTTGATGTATATTAACTTGATTACACCAATTTTTTAGTTTGCCTCCTATGTTATTAATTTTCGAGTTACCTTCCTGGTTTCTCATACAGCTTTTGATAGCACTCTATATAGGCCTTTGATTATCAAGTATTGTATTTCAGGATGTGCCAATTTTGTATTTATCGTTAGAATAATATTGAATTAATATGACCAAAAAAAAAAAATGTTACTTGCTGAATGAATGATTTTAATTACATTTACAGCCTCCTATGATCCTGTCATAACTATTGTTTGTGGGCCCTATCTGTTCAAGTATGAGTCTTTTCAATATATGACCTAACTTCACATTTCATGTCATAGTAGCATCTTCATTCAGTCATGTCTTGTTTACTATTTTAATCAAATACAGCATACACTTAGTTCTAAATCTTGCCAAAAATGTAATAATAATCTGGCAAAAAATAACTAATTTAGTTCAGCTTCCTTCTTGATTAATGAAACATAATCAGAGAGAAAAAGTGAATAATTTTATTTTAGAAATTATATTATACACAGTATCGTACTGTACAAAAGAACAATATGATAAACTTTGATTAGTTAAAAATACATTATATATCAGAAATATGAAACATTAAAAAAAATAAAAATGTATAAAGTAAATATACAATAGCACGATACCTAATCTACAATTAATTTAAACATCAGCTTTCAACAAGCACATTAATTTTATTGCACACATATTTCTAGTCAGATTAATGTTCTCTGTCACACCCAAAAAGTAGAACTTTGTACATGATGGATAAGGCAGAGGATATTTTCGATAAACATGCAATCACTATTTACAACATAATGGGAATAAATTAAGTAAGTACAATCATACTAATTAGGTATCATTAAAATCATTAAGCAATTAGTAAAGACACACAAAACAAGAAACAAATATATAGTATAGAAAATGTGTATCCATTACAACCTTTGGTCAGATATAGAATAATTAGATGTACATAGCAACATAGAATATAAGTATACATTGGTAAAATGCGAAACAGACATATATACGTATACTTTTATATTAAAATTCAGTTACAAGAAAATAAATAAAACAATTGCAAAACGTTAACATTATTGTTCACACAACAGTTTACTAAATAGACAATGCTTGTTGACAATGCTTGTTGTTGTAAAGCAACAGGTACGCTTATATGTTCTTTGTACAGTATCTACATATGAAAACTACTTATTCATTAATCTTATTGCATGATCAGAACCCAAAACTTGTCCAGCATTCAGGGAAAAGTGAACTTTTTCGAGGTCATCAAAAAATCGTTATATATGTAGGTACTCATAACTTCCAGATAAAATATAAGAATAAAGTCAGTCACTCCAGACACCACTTTCAATGTGTTCTCCAATGACATTCAATATGGCCTTTTCTGTCCATTACAACTTTTTTCCAAATGCCATAACTTTACGCCCCTTTACCTTACTTGTATGGTTTGGCGTATATATCCCCTGTGTCTACGACAAATATAGCATTACAATAAAGAACTGATTCTGCATCAGTATTCAAATCAACACTGGAAATGGCATCAGTGTTTGAATTGTCATTGTTCTGTGTCATTCTGGCTGTTTCAGATGCATATATTGAACTTCTGTCATGTATTGAATTATCACACAAGAATGCATTGCCTACTGTTCCGGCATCAGCATCTGCATCAGTTGTATTCACATTTGAACTTCTTTCATATATGGCATTATCGTAAAGGACCGCATCTTCCACTGGACCAGCATGTGTATCACCATCAATTGCATTCACATATGACGCTGCCTGTGGTCGGTATGCCTGAGCTTCATAATAGATATATTCATCACCTTCATTCAGTGGGTAATCATTGTTTTGAGATTCCCGCGGTTGCTTGGATTTCCTCTGGCATCTACAGTCAAGATGAATAAATTGTTTCTTAGTTGGAACAGTGATAAAGCTTTCCACAAAAGCATGAATTGACTTGATTGGCAAAAATAAAATAAAAATACTTGCTTTTTCCAAAAAATCACCACTCCAATGATAATGCCACCAACCAAAGCCAGGACCAGTAAAACAGCAGTAATCTGCAGACCTTTGTCTGGAATTAGCATACCATTATATTGAAGAAGAGGAAGTATAAATGAGGTTTGATAAGCAATATATAATGGTTTAATTTTAAATAATACAGTATTATTCAATTAAATTGAATAATACTGTATTATTTAAGAGATCAGTTTAACTCATTATCAAAACTGCCACATTGAATGAAGCAACTGTAGAATCCATTAGGAGTAAAGATACTATAAATTACCTAATGTTGATTACAAACTAAGAATAGAGTAATCATGTCTGAAGGTTTACAAAGAGGAGGATATGATTGTAACTGGAAAATAACATATATTTACATTTTTAAACTAGTCAAATGGAAATACATTAGGGCAAACAGGGCAACATGGAAAACAAAGCAAACAGAGCTAAACTTAAATAGAGAAATACAGAAAATAACCTGGGCAATTAAATTTGATTCAGAGTTGGCTGACATCAGTTAATGGTGGAGCGACATTTAGCTGACGTGGCATATTATCTAGGCAATAAAGAAGAACCATGGTATCTTATATATTGTTTTTCTATGGCTGCAGTAACACATATTAACTACAATACAAACATACTGGAGTTTCCTTTTGGTCCAGCAAAGCCTGCAGTAGAAGTTTTGTGAGTCTGGCCTATTTCTTAAAGAGAATAGACAACGAATAAACCTAGAGACAATTGGCTTATGCAGATACATAATTATAGCTTAAATGGGAGAACTTTGACATCATAGGCTGTTCTTTTACAGATGAAAACAGGGCTGAAACACAAGACAAACTTACTGGGGTTTTCTGTTGGAACAAGAACTTCACTTGATGTATGAGTGGCATAAGTGCGAGAGGCATCATTGGTACTAGTGTCACGGACCTTATCTTATAAAGAGAAGGGAAAGAGAGAGAAATGGAAATCTTATGAAACAATTTTTCCTACTTATATTAAGATCAGTGAAAGAAGAATCATGATAAAAGATTGTTCGCATTACAGATACAACATTGTTAAACTACATCAAGCTTACTTGAATTTTTTCTGACAGCTGGTCATATGAGCTTAATCTGTTTCATATCAATATACTGCTGGCAATATACAATGAATTTGAGACATAGTACACTGTTTATGTATGACCCAAGCTACTGAATTTACATATTCAGATATCAAAATGACATCAGTAAAAGAAGGACTATGAAATATCAGGTTGCTTGTCTTTGACAAAAGAAAGAGAGAGAGCATTTGATTCTGATGACACAATTCACTTATCTAGACATGAGATATTAAGATCAGTGAAAGAAGAACCACAATAATATTGTTTGCAATTAGTTACATCAGGGTTAAGCTACACAACGAGGTTACTTGGATTTTTTCTGACAACTGGTCATATGAGTTTACTCAGGTTCAGACCAGTACTGCTGGCAAATACCTTTGAGACAGTGTGTGACCAATGCTACTGTATTTTCCTTCTTAGATATCAAGATAAATCAGTGAACGAAGGACTATAATATATCAGGTTGCTTGTCTTTGTTATAATACAGGGCTAAATTGCAGTACAATAAATTAGGGTGTGGTATCGTTTGACAGATGATTGAAACTAGTATCATTGGCTCTGTCTAATTAACTAACAGAATAATAAGATACCGAGAGGCAGATTGAAAGCTTATTAAGAAATAAAGCTGTGATGTTGAAGGTTGTTTATCTGCAGATAAAGTGAGCTAATCTAAACCACATTAAAACTTACTGGGATTTTTAAATGGTCCAACAAATTTTGCTTTAACAGAATAACTTTGTGAAGCATCATTGACTGTGGTTTATGGATAAGAGAGCAAGAGAGCGAGTAAAGTAGGAACCAAAATACCTGACAAGTTGTTTGTGTACAGGTGAAGCTAGCAGAGCTAAGCTAAAACAAATAAATACCTGAGGTTCCTGGTTGGTCATCAACAGTTGTAGTGGTCATCACTTCACTTGTGGTGACTTGGCATGAATGGTTGACACAGCTTTCACATGCCTGGCCTTAGAAAGAGAAAAGAGGCAAAATGACCCACTGATAATTCAAATTAAAGTTTTAGATACCATTACCTAAATATCATAGCAGAAGTCAATGATCACAAGGGTATTACTGCAAGATGCAATGGTGAATATCATCTGCCATCGTGGAATTTTTGAGGTGTTCTAAAGCCCCTATCTCACATAGCCAGTTTTGTCATAGTGAAGCCGTAGTATGACGTAACGGTTATGCAACAACTTTTTTCGCTGGGTTGGAGACGGATTCTGGCAGCAAAAAGGGTTCTACAGATGACTCGATGGGTTCTATGGGTGACCCGATGGGTTCTTTGGGTGACTGGACGGGTTACGGCCAATTAGTGGACGAATTCCAGGAGAGACTTGACAGATTTTAGGGTTGACTCGACAGGTTCTACGATTAACTCGACGGCTTCTATAAGTAACTCGACGGCTTCTACGAGTAACTCGACGTGTACGTCGCCTGGTCTAATTTTAAAATATAACGACGGGAAAGTCGGTGAGTTAAAACTATTAGCCGTCTTACCCGTACAACACGTTGAGTTTCTCCTGGAATTTGACGTTTTCCCTGTACATTTACCAAAAATATATAAATAGGGGCTGCATCTCTTGATCATTCTAGTGGTAGGATGTTATCGGTATGGTCATCAAACTCCACCACAGGGTTTTTTATGAACTAGGGGATCTATAAGGATGCAAGCATGGCATACCCGGCAACCGGCTCCGAAACTCCCGGTTTGGCCCCGAGTCCCAGGAGTGACTCGACGGGTATCCCCTGGTATCGGCGGGTAGCCATCCGGTTGGAGCCGGGAAGCGCGTTGCATAACCATTACATCATACTACGGGTTCACTACGGCAAACCGGCTATGTGAGATGGGGGCTTAACACAGTAACAAATTTGGTGTATGGTGGCGTTTAGATGACACTGTGAGCAGTGCTTGTCATTTTAAGCTGCTAAAACTTTGCTTGAATACCTCATTGATAATAATTATTGACCACATTCTCATAGGTACACACATTTTGCTAAAAAAGTTGGTTTCAATTGACTGTAATAAAAGTATCCTCGACCTATGATGATAATATTGAATATTGTAGTCGACTGTTGTCATTTTGTCTGTAGATTTTATTTTTAGGCTTTTGTAAGTTGTCAAGAGTGCCAAATTGTATTTCAGTAAAGGAAATAGATGTACAAACCTGAATATCCTGGTTTGCAGTCACAAGTGAATCCATCTAGATGTTTAGCACATCCATTTGTGCCAGGCTGAGAGCAATTACTCGTTTGACACCAATCTGTTTCTCTAGTGCAATTTTCTCCTGTCCAACCTGAATAAGAGATGTATACATGACACATTCATAACAATATTCACCATTTGCTATATCACAAACAAGGTGATATCAGCAGGGTACCAAATTGAGGAAATTTTAACCTCTTTTTTTTAGCCTCTTTATCATCACAGTAATCAGTATACTATTCTAGTGAATAAGCTACTTAAAGCTAATCCGCAGTTCTGAAGTTTTCTGTAAAATGAAATTATAAATGACTATATCTCATAAATGGCTATAATTCAATTTAGTTAAATTTATAAAAATAAATAAATTTGATACGACATGTAATGACTACCACAAACCAACTTTAGCATATTTAAAACCAATCACTTATAAATTAACATCAATAGGTGTCAACAGATCAGTATACCAATAGATTAATCAATATCAATATATCAATTTATCAGTACAATGTATATCCTACCATGCTGACAGACCACACTTCCATTTGTTGCACATTCATAATTTCCATTTTTGTAAGTGGAGGAATTGCAAAAAGTATCACATGCAGGTCCATACCAGTGTTTGTCACAGCGAACCATTATTTTGAAATCCAACCTAATTTTAGAAGTTAAAAAATACAGATTAGTTATATTGATACATCTTAGTCTCTTAGCAAAGTCTAGTAAATCCACCTGTTAAAATATCAATTTATCTGTATCCCCAATCTGTTTGATAAGTTGATATTACCCAACAAGTTCAGTTACATTGTTGTTCGTGTTTGATTTGCTTTAATATGGAAAATCTGTTGCTGTTGCATTAAGCGTATGTTCCTTCTCTTTATTTAGCAACAGATTGATAATACAAATGCTGTATGGAAATCATGGCTCTGAAAAATAAATATTGTTCTGGACCTGCAGTTATGAGAACCATATATATATAGGGAAAATGTGCAGTATAGTGGACCCAGATTTATGGCTATGTTTAGCAGACTCGTTGCCAGCCATATGACGTCAAATGCTTGAACCCATGTATGACGTCACACCGAAAGACGGCAGTTTTCATTTTCAAGGTAAGAGCAAAGTTGTTTTTTTTTCTAGGGGGTTGCCGCCCCCACACCCCCACTACTTTACACAAAATGTTATTCTAATTGTGCTAGAACATCAAACTTGTAAAAAAACATATATATTTTATATTTCATTGACGCCATTTATGGGCATAAATTTGGGTCCGCTGTACTGCACTAAACCCATATAATGTAGCATCTCCACATATACTTCAATGCACTAATCGTATTTGAGTTCACAAGTCTTCCACTCACAAGTTAGGGTACACGTTGGTTTACTGGACAACAACATATTTTTGTGCATGACCATAAACATTGCACAAATCTTACCATGAGGGTCTTTAATCTCAGCTAAAGCAATCTTCTCACACATTTATTCCAGAGCATTATAAAATCATTGACACTGTAATCACCCAACTGCCATGTTGGTACTCAAAAGAAATGGCAACATTGACTGCTAAATACAATCATAATAACTTTATGAGATATGAGATTTGGCATGTTAGAGATCAAATTTTTACCCGACCACTAACATCATTATTTTCCATAGCCTCAGTAAGCATACAAGTAAATATAAACATTACAAAGGTGCAGGTTCTTCTGTCAAAACTGCGCACAAAAGGATTTTTTTGGGATTGTATGACATGCTAAATTATTTCCCAAATTCCTCACTGTCAGACTGAGTAGAGTTAAATAGACCACTGATGCACAGACATATCCCCCAATCCAACAACCTATTAGACTAAGTATGCCTTATCATTAAATTTCTCAAGCAATGCGTCCATGTAGCAAAATAACAAAAACGATGAGGCAATGCTACCCTGGCGTATACCATTGGTGACTGCCAAAAAATGTTGATACCTCTCCTTAACAATTGGTTCTTACTTGTTGACGTTGATATAGATTCAAAAGAAGCCTGAGGTCAAAATCAGACACCCCGGTCAATTAAAATAACAAAAAGTTAGCCATGTCTAATTTTATCAAATGCCTTGGTAGCATCAGCGCATTAACAACAGATGTAAACATACTGGTACTTAAGTTTTTCTTATTAGCAAATTGAAGGTCTGAGGAATACTACTTAACAGTGCTCTTGTCAATAAAGATAAGATCAAATGATTTTCCAATGCCGCAAGCAATAGTTTAAACCATTTCCTAGATCTCCTCTATTGTATTTTGGGATCGAAATTATTGTTGCCAATAACAATGCAGCTGGCTGGTGGCCATGAACATGCATATCTCTCGACACATTGGCTAACTGTCCAAAGTATTTTTCACTTGCATAAAACAAGTGACTCGATGAATAATTTCTATCACCATAACCGTTTATGCTTTTCACAGCTTGTTTTGGCCATCTCAACAGTACCATGGACCTGATTTGTGCGTTGCAGTTCTGAGTTTATATAACAAATAATCCTACCCATTGCCTCACTGTCATTTTGGTCGATGTTATAAAGCTCATAATATTTCCTTGCAAAATGTTCTGCAATTTCACTATTGTCTGTCAGTTTATTAACTGAAGTGGAAGTCTGTTTGGTTGAATAAATTTTCTCGATTTCTTTAAATAAACCCTTAAATTATTGATACCGATCTGCTCGAGAATTTTCTCGAGATACTGTCTTTTTGCTTCTCTTAAGTAAGCGTATATTACACCATTGTTGGGTTTTCCAGCTTGACACCGCTAATAAAACCAGAATGAACATTCCTTCTAGTTAGAAGGACTGACAAGCTCAGGCTCAGTCCAGCCTAGTTTGCAATTCTTGAAATGCTTAATACGAGTAGTAAGTGCTATGTGCATTTGCCCTGCAAATGTCAACATTTAAGTCACCTCCTAGGACAATTAATATATGCAGTGTTTTCTCGGAACCAGAGTTATTAGAATATAATAACCAGATTCAAGGGAACAACTTGATAAAGCTGTGGTAGAAACCCTGGTCAAAGATAAATTGAGATCATGTGTTAAAGGGGCTAGGTAACACTGATACATTAATTTTACTATTTTTGCATGTATTCCATCATAACCAGCGCTAGCATTCTTTAGTTGAATGACAACTTTTTTCAGCCTCCACACTTTAACCTGGACTGATGAATATAGACTTATGATACATTATTTAAGATATGACAGGTATTTGAAGTGTTAAACATCTAGTAATATTACTAAAGTAGAGATTAAACTTGTTTGCTATAATAGCTTTGTCACTTTTTAGTCTGTCTCTAGTCTTAAACTGAGTGGAGCTTAAATCTAGCTTTTTCTTGTTACAGTTGGTAGAATTGATATGTAAATGTATTCATTTGTAGAGTGATGAGTCATTGCTGGTACATGCAACTATATTTTGTGATGAAGTTTCAGCTCCAAACCCTAACCCTGACCCTCAAATAATATAAAGATTAACAGCGTCTCAGTGGAGCGTGACACATTTTTGTGCGGGACGACAGAATCATTCTCTCAGTCATCGACATCAGACTATTCTTGCAATGTAACTACTACTGCTCACTGCTTCTTTTCATCTGTCTACATGCACAAGCTAACTGTTGTTGATTGTCCTTCTTTTTTTTTTCTACTATGGGAGACAGTCCCTCTGACTGTAAGCCTTCGGGACTTTGGGATTTTCTTCCTTCTTGTCTCCCATAGTCTAGATTTTTATGTACATATCTATATATTACTTTTACTTATTTCTGTCACTTTTCACATGTTCTAGTTATTGTATAATCTTCTATTTATTTGGCTGTATAAAATCCACAATTCCATAACCATTTAATATATTAAAAATGTAACCCAAATTTTGTGTCTGTCGTTCCTGCACAAAAAACATTATGGCATGCATGGCCTGGTTTCACTAAACCTTGTAACTTATGGCAAGGATTAGCTACAGTGACACCACCAGCCCCCAATTGATAGAAACCCAGGTAACAGTGATAAACACTTCAATTGTCTAAAGATAAGTCCTAACTACCTCTGACTCATCAATTCTGAATCAGATTCTAGTACAAGAAGCTTACACAACAATTCTACAAACTGTAACGACTTATTTGTTGACTGACCATAATTTCTTTGGCATTTGAATAATTTAGTTGAAACAACTTTTCTCTTACTTTTTGATTTAAGTAAGGGGGTAAATTGAAAAGGACAAGGTGGCTTCTCTGCTCTGCTGACCAAATGTTGTAATAGTTAATGCATTCTCATTTTATGTCCTTTTTCACATATTTGTGGTCTTCTGCTTGCCAAAGTGTGGCTTCCTCAAATTTGAATTATGTTTACAGTTTATTAACTAGTTCATTCATTTATGTTTGCCTCACTGCATTATGCTATTAGTAACTGTTTAACTGCATAATACTCCTTTGGTCAGCCAGACTTTCCGAGACAAAAGGCCTCATCGGCTCATCAGCCACTCAATGATGGCAGCCGAATGCCAACATTGAAACAATTTTATCAAGCTATCTGGATTTGTAACTTTGACAAATTGTAACCGTTAGAACTTTCTTAGTTAATAAACCCATGTAAAAAATCACCCTATTTGATCAAGGCACACTAAATATGTCTTAGGTTAGTCAGGGTTAGGTTTAGCTAACCCTAACCCTCACTTGGTTTCTTTACATATTGGATTTTTTATGGCATGAAAAATTAACACTAGGTGAATTGAATGCAATATATTTTGGCCAATGTCATGTTGAGTGACAATCCAGCTTCAAGCCTCTGCCCCACTGTTTAATTGTTGTGTTATTCTATTTATTATAGGCCTAGTTGATTTTTTACTTCAATTGATTTCTTAATTATCTCACAAAGCCTTTTACACAGCAAAGCATTTATTATCGAAGTTTGTTTATGCATCATAGAAAACATCAAAAGCCCAGTGATTGGATTTGAACAATGTACAGGCATAGATATCTATGAAAATAATGACATGGCGAAGTTATTAAGATCGATGTAAGTTCACCAATTATTCACCAATTAGTTTTTTCCAGTCCAAAGTTGACATGGAATGATGGCAATATACGGTGACTATGGCACTCTTTTGATATTGCATCTTAGGTTTAATAACCCTTGGTTGTGTATATGACCTAGGGTATTGCGATGGCCTGTGTGTCAGTCCGTTTGACCCTCCCTTTTGTCTCTCAGTCTGTCTGTCAACCAAACTTATAGACATGATAAATTCAAATCCATTGATGCCAAGCTCAATGGAACTAATAGGGTAATATAACTTAGAAGAAGACCTTGAATGAGTTCAAAAGCAGATGACTTTGACTGTCTTTAGGTCACAATTGTTAAACTCATCCACAACCTTGTGGCTCTTCACTCAGCTCCCGTCAGCAAACTATGTGGAAAATGAGGCTCTTCCCTCTGATCAACCATCCGTAACTTTATTTATGTTTTTACGTGATTATTGGGCAAATCTACTTCAGGACAGTAAATATGATCCTCATGGAAAATAATTCAAGAAAAAGTGCAGCAAACCAAAACCCAGACCAAAATCCAGTGGCCGAATCATTTTTGACATGGCTGTAATTATTCAAATGTTGGGAGGACATATAGTCAGTGAAGATTTGTGCATTTCAAAGACTTAATTTGGACTCACCTGGTATGTCCTACTGCAGCAAAATTCTGCCATTTTATCTTAGATTTAAAGGGACTGGCTTCAATAGTGATATTCGAGATGAGGAATTCTACTAAATCATCAGAGCCATTGTCCCAATCAAAAACTTGAATTTTCAAGAGAGTGCCGTGCTGGAAACAAAGAAGATGTATTTATAGATAAACACTAATTGTGCTCCAGGAATTGAGCAACAGTAACATATGTCACTGTTATTCAATCAATGGCTTTGCTTATATTTATATAATTTAATGGCTATACACATGAAGAGTGTCATACCTGCCATTTCTTGAATTTTACATGTCTGGGGTTGGGTGTGTTGCCGATGTTGTCATCAAATTTTATAACATTCTTGGCGATACTTCCTGTAGTATACTGTTTTTTTATCCTGCATTGCTTCATATCAATTCTATTGCCATCAAGTTGGTCCAAGCACAGGATAAAATAATGATCACAGAGATCTTCACAGTTGGATTTTTTGTAAATTGATTCACAGCAGTAACCATCATTACTTTTGCCCTGGGTATTATTGTATTTGGTCAGTCTTATGGATAATGTTCCTCCTCCCATGCTCACCTGAAAAGTAATCACAACATAGAGGACAGTAAGCAACTTGGATATTGATGTCTACCATATCTTATCTTATCTTATCTTATCTTATCTTTTCTTTTCTTTTCTTTTCTAAGACTTATATTTTCTTTTTTCTTTTCTTTTCTAATCTTATGTCTTCCAAATATTATGTATCTAATGATCCTAAACCCTCTCATAAAGATTAAGATGAAGACTTCACATGTAAACGTTTTGAAAGTGGTTAGTCATGTAGGAGCTAAACTTAACACAAGCACTAGTGATACCATGTGCTCAGATTTTCTGCATGTTCATATTCAGCCAATCAAATCGCATTTAGAAATATGTTCTATTGCTATTAAGAGAAATAAATGTTTCACTTTGCAGAATTGATATGTAAACCTTCCATGTCTTCTTCTGCTAAAAATTGCATTGATGAGTCACACTCATATATTTTATGTTATAGCTGTACTTTCCCTAAAATATCAATCACTTTTACCTGAGTTTTCTATCACTAGAGGGTAGGTGGTGTCACTATTGTCATTAGTGAACCACTTCAGTGAATGCAGGATTATCCATTGCCCTAAATGGCAGTATGGGTCATCAATAGAGCTTTAATGTCAATAATATATAGGTCCAAGTATCACCAATGACTCGTCAAGTGCAATTTTCACTTTCCAAGTGAATGAAAGTTCACAATATCATTTGTACCAACTGTAACCAGCCATGCAAATAGTACATCTTTTTTTAATGTAATTCCATAACTAGTTACAGATTGAAAATGTATGATTGTAGTATACCTTTTTTTTCTGAATTAAATATCTTGTAACATATCATGTAAGGGAGAAAATCCTTCCAAATGTCTTTGCAATTGCAACTATTAATGCAACCAAATCATCTTAGAAGCTGTTGTACAACTTTGAATTCACTTACCTTAATTACATATGAAGATATAAACAGATAAATTGCTGTGATATACATTTTAGTTTATTCCTCCATCCGCATTAAGTCTTCTATGAACACATGCTATTCTCATCAAGCTAGTATCATTTGAAACATGCATTTGCATAATAAACACTTATGATATATGTTTCACTTCCTTTATTTCCAGGATATGTTTCACTTCGTTTATTTCCAGGATATCATATTTTACATGAGCAATGTACAATTCAATAACATTGAATATAAAAAAAAAGAGATATTATACTACATCAAGAATACAATGGGACCTCATTATCTGGCTTAATTGATTAGACTAAAATGTGAAAAATGATGAAAAATCTACAAAACCATGTAGCCTCAGCAAAATCAAATAGAATGATCAGTGGATATCCTGGTCATGCTACACCCTAAGCAAGATAATGAACCCTACTGGGATCAAATAAGTTGATTTATATTGACAAATGGATGAAATGATTCCAAAACTCTGATTTCACTTAGGAGGTAGTCTTTACATTGAGGTGGCATTGAAGTGTGGTTAATTCATTCTGTCTTCCTTGTTGGGTTATCTAAATTAAATAACAGATACACGATAACATAATGCATGTCTAATTAGATATATAATCTAGGGACTTAGTCACTTGTTTACATATATATACAGGTCAAATAAATTCTCTCTCTCTCTCTATATATATATATATATAGATATATATACATAATGTTATTTGACAATTAAGATGTCATAAGTACATAAATAAAAAAACAAATTAAAAAGAAACAATAAGAATAGAAAGACTACAGTTACAGACGGTTCCAGCCGCCCAATTTAAGTATTTACATAGTAGTTAACATTACAGTTTAGCTGCTTAGATCATCCACTCTTTAAAAAATATAATCAAAGTATTTTATACATACATCTTGTCTATCATAATCAGAAAGTAAGTTATATTTTTACATATATAATACATATAAACATGTTCATCAAAATACAGTCCTGATATAATGTGTAAGATATAACTATTTACAGAATGATTTGACTTCAAAATACAGCACTATATATATTGATAGGAAGTATATAAATATTTTCAGAAATATTTTCACTTTTAGAAACAAGATCACACAGAGTTTTTATCATGGCAGTTTATTAAGGCAGTTGTTAAGTTCAGGATTTATATGACTGCACAGTTTTTGAAGACGGATGAGTGCAGTGTTTAAGCAGCTTGTAAAAGAAAGTTTCCTCGGTTTATCAGCAACTCAGGCTCCTTGGATGTCATTATGGCTTTAAATTTTCCCTATGATGTTTAGTTTGTTAAAGTTACTAATATATTTCCTTGCTATCATATTATAATTATCTGGAAATACAGAGTTTCTTGGTCAGGCAACAAGACAGTGTATTCATCATCAATTTCATTCAGATCACATTTAAAACAGGTTCTATCCTCAGCTGATATTTTAGGCTTTTCATGTCATCATGTTTCTATACGGAGGTTATGTGAACTGATTCTAAATTTAGCTATCTTATGGCATGTTTTCCTATTCGTGTTAAGTAGGTAAGGTTCTAATGCAGTCAGTTTTAATGTGTTTGTAAGTTCTTAGCTTAGATTGCTGTGTCAAATCGTTAATTTCTACAAATATTTGTTCTTGCTGTTTTTGGTAAGGGTGAGGGTGAGTTTAACAGTTCTGCAGATATTGTGAAGATTATTGTGACTATTTTCATCAAAGGTTGCACCACAAGTATTCAATATGTGGCTCACTCCGCCAAACCAGCTACTTCTACCACGTGTATGCAGATCTTTTTGAATATTACGGCATCTCTTCAGAAAGTTATCATCCAGCAATTTCTCCGGTTTTGTCCAATAATTTATCATTCTTACTTTTTGTTTAACATGTAATGGAAATCTACCTGTCTCACTGTATAGAGCCAGAGTTTATGTTTGTTTTCTTACTCCTAACATATTCTTAAGATATTCCAATTGTAACTTTTCTAAATCATTTATGGGTTTCTCACCAGCCCACATTTCACTATTATATTCAAAGATTGGGTAGTATATATAGCTGTCAAACATTTTTAAAGAGAGTTGGGGAGTTATAAATCCTAATGTTTGCATGTTGTCACCTTGTAGCGCAAAGATTGCTTTTCGGGCCTGGGTCACAAGGTATTCGGTTATTTACTGTGTAAGTTTTGCTCATTAGCCAACATATGTCTTAAGTATTTGAAGCAGTCAACTTCTGAGTCCTGAAGTTATCCTGTAGTGTAATTAAGTCTACAGGGCGATTTATCACTGAATTTCATAATTTTGGTTTTCTTTACATTTACTATTTGGTGCCACTTTTTGCAAAACCCGAGAAAAGCATTCAGAATATTTTGTAAGTCTTTTGCCGTGTCTGCCAAGAGCACTATTTTATCTGCATACAATATATGAGTTAAAATCAAGTTATCAATGGATAAACCATTTGATTTACTGTGTCATCTTTGAACAATCCATGGTGCACTGGTTTACATAGGTGCACTGGTTTATGTTGTTAGTACCTAATCACAGTGTAAAGGACAAAAACACAGTCAGTCATATTAGCTCAAGGAGAACATCCAAACTGGCAGGGGTCATCAAGGATCAAAGCTTCATTTTATAATAAAGTCTACTATTAAGAGTAAAGTTGTCTGGATTGGGGCAGTGCCCTTTTTTATGTAAGATATTTATCAATCCCTCAGACCATTGTGAAGGGTATTCACCTTTATTAAATAAGTAATTAAATATGGCACAAAATGGTATTATGAGATTTTACTAGCGTACTGATAGAACTCAGCAGAAATGCCTCCAATCCCTTTATTATTCTAATTCATTGAAAACATATAGTTTGAGTCCGATTCAAATGAATGCTATTGAAAAAATGCAGGGTCTTTTTTCAGATTTGGTTTTATTATGAGGTTTTTGTAATAAGTCTGACAAGCGTAGGGGGTTGTATAAATTTTAAAAGGCCGCTGCTCCTCTAATATTAGTCCGATTTTCTTCAAATAAGAATGTATTGTAGAATAATTCATACTGACTCCATAGGTGTTTTCGAATTGAAAAAAAACCAAATATTAAGCGAGATATTTGTCTGAGAAGGCAGCTAGGTGTATCAATGCAGGAAGGGCTGAGCGCTACTTTAAAAGGCTGCTGCTCCCCTAATATTAGTCCGATTTTCGTCAAATGAATATTGAATTATAGTAGAATTCAGAATTCAGATTGAAAATGGACCAAATATTAAGCGAGATATTCGTCTGAGAAGGCAGCTAGGTTGGCGGCGGCAAGGTGCTCCGTGTATTGTCATGACTTGAATGGTGTGGTCAATATTTTTTACCATGATATATACATTGTTTGCATGAGCTTTATTGCAATTCATTTCTACTCATTCTGCCAACTGCCATGACTGTTATGTCAATTGCTATTAGCATTTTGAATGATACAAAGAATACAGCAAATGCTCAATACATGTGTCAATTGCCTAATTGCCTAAATTGGGGTTATTTGACCTGTCATTTCATGGATTGTTCAAAGATGACACAGTAATTGCTATTAGCATTTTGAATGATAACAAGAATGGGTGTAGAGAATACAGCAAATGCTCAATACATGTGTCAATTGCCTAGTTGCCTAAATTGGGGTTCTTTGACCTGTCATTTCATGACATTGTCTTGATTGTCATTCACAATTTGTAAAATTTAAATCTAATATTGATATTGTAATGATCTGTGATTTTATTTGCTATCTTTAATGTACTTATATATATTATTTCGCCTTAATACTGTTCAGAAAACATCAAATTGTGGCAACTGGGACCTTGAACATTGAGCTGTATATTATGTATAAAATTATAATGAGAACTTGTATATCATAATTCTGTAGATGTAGTTTTAGATAGACGTAGTGAGTAGATATGCGACATATGCATCTTTTCTGATATAAAAAAGTGTCAATAAAAGCTATATATATATATTATAAATGAATGGCAGTATAAAGAAGGTGATACACTTTGCAAAATTCTCGAAAGAATATGCAGATAGATAGATAGATGATAGTTTATTCTTATTCTTATTCTTCATATTCTTCTTATATAAAAATATACTGCTGGGGGTTGCATATGCTATTTAAAAGGCTGCTGCTCCCCTAATATTAGTCCGATTTTCGTCAAGTAAAGACTGAATTGTTCAGGGAAATGTGTAGAATTTATATAATAGTTTAACGCCCTGAACATTAATCGCTGTTCTTTAATGTAGATAGTTAGATACATAGATATGTAGAGAGATAGATATTTAGATAGATAGATAGATATGTAGATATGTAAATATGTAAATATGTAGATATGTAGATATGTAGATATGTAGATATGTAGATATGTAGATATGTAGATATGTAGATATGTAGATATGTAGATATGTAGATAGATAGTTTAGAGAGACAGATAGATTTATATGCTTATCATATAATATAGGATATCTCGCTTAATATTTGGTCTATTTTCGATCCGAAAACATATTTAGAATCCGTATGAACTATACTACAATCCAGTATTATTTGACGAAAATCGGACTAATATTAAATTGAGCAGCGTTTGATACAGTCTGGGCGCGGACGTGTGCGGGAGCACCACTGTTTGCCTCCACCAACCTAGCTGCTTTCTCAGACAAATAACTCGCTTAATATTTGGTCTATTTTAGATCCAAAAACACGTATGGAATCAGTTCAAACTATATTATGATTCAGTCTTATTTGACGAAAATCAGACTAGTATTAGAGGAGCAGCAGCCTTTTGAAGTATATACAACCCCCCCTCTCCCTGCCTGCCTACGCTGACGCTGGTAGCAAAAAGCCGGCGGGTTACCCGTGGAACTCAGCGGATTACTGGGCGGATTACTCCTACTACCCGTCTTACTCCTAGGACCCGTAGAACCTGCCTAGTGACCCGTAGAACCCGCCGAGTCACCCGCCGAGTCACCCGTAGAACCCTTTTTGCCGCTAGAATCCGTCACCAACCCGGCGAAAAAAGCTGTTACATAACCGTTACGTCACTCTACGGGTTCACTACGGGAAATCCGGCTGTGTGGGAACGGGGCTTAAGAACATAATTTGCCATTGCAAGGAAGAGTGGTGTTAGTAATAGTGTTAGGGAATGAATGTTTCATTGCAAATATCTTAGGATGAATGAATAAAGTGTTGAGACTGTGTCACACAACATACACATACAACTATAGTTTTAGATAAATAGACTGTGCAAATATAAAACTTTTTAGTTTACACCTTATTAAGTATTGATTGATAGGCAAAATGCCTAAAAACTATTGTCAAATACCATGCATAATGAGTGTGAGAGTTCCTGGATATAATTGACATCATGCAAAAACATATAATTACCAGTACTACTATAACAGTTCCTGTTATGGTGTTATTTGCATGTATATTATCAGTCCTATGTTATTTGTTGTAATGTATATCTCCAGTTGCTGGTATCATTGTGTTGTCAAACCAGTTTTCATTGCAAACAACTCTCACTTGGAACTCAAATCTGAAGTCTGTCAAAGCAATGAAACACAGAGATTATAATGTGCACAGGCCATTAACATTATTTTACTTAATGTGTGGATATACAGCTTTGTGTATAAGTAACATAAAAATTAATAAAAAATATATACTTTTGAAATAAAGCTGTATATTTGATTCTAAAAGTCAAACAAGCGATCATTACTATCGTGATATTAATTCACAATAGGGGACAGTGGGGAACAGCGATAACCAGGGAACAGTGAGACAAACAACACTGCTCTTTGGGGATTAGGTCAACACTATATGACCACTAGAATGTTCCATTACCTGCAAGAATTAAAAACACGAGGTGTTTGAAATTTGACTTGGGTTTTACACCAGGCAAAATAATATTGCAGTTTCACAGCAATTGCCATTATTCAAATGACAGCCAGTGTTGCTATTATCGCAATTATGTTGTATTGCCTCGAAGTGTACTTTTACCATTGCATTTAACTCTCTGTACTACAGTTCTGAAATGTTCAATAATAAACTTGTATAGGAGTGCTTATGTTCAATCATATGTATCCTGATAATGTAATGAAAGCACCCACAATCAAAATATATATGCATATATATCCGCTTCCTTCATAACTAGGATCCTATAATCTATTGCAGCAACATTCACCTCACTAGTATCGATGAGAAAACCAGGATAACAAACAACTCATGCTCAGCATTCATACAATCGAACTTCGTGATAAGACCACCCATATCCCAAATTTCTGTTCTCAGTGATAAACGGTCTTAGTTTGAAATTAAATCAGTGGAGGTAATGCAACTGTGTCAAAACTCCAGTAGTCACAATTGTCAGGTGGTCATATAAAGGGACAATAGTGCAGCCTTATGTGCATGATTCTCTGTACAATATTACTCATTGAAAATGAACTACTATTTCTTGATTAATAAACATGTACCAAATATCCAAATATCAAAACATACTATTTTAGGCAGAACACATCACAACTAACATAACATGGTTTAAATTCCATTACTGTATCTTCCTGGTTGGTTATCTATAATCATGTATATCAGGATACATAAGTTTGAATATAAGCTTTTTATCATTTTTTTTAATATTAAAACATTTTAGAACTGTATCATAGAGAAGTAAATGCAAGGGTAAAATAACAATTCGAGGCCATACAATATAATTGGTATAATACAATGCAATTAGTTTGGTTGGAAGCAGGGTGATACAGCTCAGGGGGTTGTGAAAAAGTCACAACAAAATATATGAGTTACACTGTATTGATCTAGAACTGTAGTAGGTGTGTCTTCTTTTAACACATAATCATAATGGCAACATATTATGCCTGTTTAAGCTGGTATTTCTGCTTTTGTTTACAATGATTTTGTTAGATTGCTGTGTAATTTATCCAAGCAGAATGAAGCAATAATGAGTTTGTCTTCTTCTAACACATAAAAGCATCAAAAAAAGCCCAAACACTTTTTTTTACCAAAACTTCCTCAGAATCAGATTGTTCACACAAATGGAATGCATTATTACCAAAATTGTGTCGACTCCCAGATAGCATGCTAGATCAGCTAGACATGGGTCAAAGTCGGCCAATGACGTCCTGTGAAATGAAATGAATTTATTTGACCCAAAAAATTAAATACAATACAATGACGTTTTGGATTACATAAAAAAAAAGAGAAATATAGAGGGTTAAGGGATGCCCATTTTGTCTCAATTAGGATGCTAGCATGGGTGCCCCTTGTATGTCAAAAAGCACAGTGTGAAATATAGTGTGTTACACAGTACCGTTTTGTTGACATGTAAAGTAGTCGTCTACTGTACAATCATTTTTGTATTTTTCCTAAAGCCAATTTTTTATGTACAATTTATAGCCAATGTTACTATGTGTCTCTAGTTTTTCTAAGTACATTGTTAGGAGTTTTGTTAAGAATAGTTGGCAGTTAATACCTGATGCTATTTTCAGCAAATTTATGTTTTACTTAATGTGTCAGGTATAATCTATTTCTTTAGTGTTGAAATGATGTGGACCTGGTCTGCCACAATTTCTGGAATGGTCCATGTTTCATGGGTGTCTGCTGATAAAACAATCACTGGGCAGAAGAAAAAATATCAGGTGCAAAATTACAAAATTCACAAACTCTTACTTTAGCTCATAAATGACAGACAGTATAGGTAAATGTAAACTTTTGACAAATCAGTTTGGAAATTTTTCAGTAGAGGGCATACATATGTCCGGCATCAGGACACCTGTTGAAAAAAAAGGAACGAAACACAGAGGCTTTCTCAGCTGATCTTTTATTTTGACATTGAAAATTGCCTTAGTCGCAAGACACAGGCCAAGATTACATAGGCCAAGATAATTTCTCTCACATCAAGCCTTTTTTTTCCATTTTGGACATTGTCTGAATTTGGTCCATCAAATATATCCATTCTGTTTTATTTTGATTTTTAAGGCGGTCAGATGCGGTATGCTTTTTATATATTTCTTGGTGTGATTAGCCTTTTGGTTGATGCTGCAATAAAGCAACCAAATCCTGATAGAAAAAATGGTTAATAATGACAAGCCTCCCATTAAAATGTGTTGAATCAACTTTGAAATCTGTGGTTTCAGCTAAACTGACTGAAAGAGAATTAAATTCATTCTGAATCAGATATAATGCTGAAAAGAAAATGAGACAAAGACAAAGTTAAATATGATAATTATAGTCTCACCACATTTTCTGTGGAGGCAATAAATGTATGTCCATCACATGACTTTGTTTCTTAAATCAAACAAAATAAACTGAATATTATAATAAAACCCATTGGCAACCACAGTGGTGGATTAGCTCAATGAAAACCATGAGTGAGATGTCTGGCGGAGGAACTCACGAGTGGCGATGCCATGAGTGAGTTCCGTAGCCAGACAGCTCACGAATGGGTTTCAATGAGCTGATCCAACCACTATGGTCGGCCTTTATTTATATCCGACACTTTTACAGATATTTTCTGTATTTTTAGTTGAGAATACTAAGAAATTAATAATTGTTTTGACCAAATTTGTGTACTTTTCATATTGATATTCCTACACAAACAGTGAGGATCAAAAATCTCATTAATATTCATGCTGAACTCAGCAGCCAATCACAGAAGAAACAAGCAAACTGACAGACGTCACAACGTCCTCCCATTCACAACTTTGAAGGCTTTTAGCAGAAAAACAAACCTTTGCTAGACTGTATTTTTCATAAAAAAATATTGGTTTTATGCATGTAGAAAGACGTTCTGCATTATTTGGTGTGAAAAAAGCTAATATTTTAGTCAGAAATCACACCTCAGTGCGACCAAATTCCTCAGCGTCGGCACTGTGCATTTGGTCTCCATGGCAACAATGCTGAATGCCTGTCTGTTTGAGTCTAACAGACAGTGTCGTCGGTAAAAACCAATCGCCGGTACGGATAAACGACGAATTATATATATGTAATGTTAGTAGATTTGAGACGAGGAGAGATTTAGCCTCATGCCAGTCTTGATTTGGTCAAAATCGGACAAGAATTGGCGAAGTTTTGGCCATGGCATCTTCAATATTGGATGTCTGACTGTTTGAGATCAACAGATTGTATCGTCGGAAAAAACGAGTCGCCCGTACAAATCAACTATTCTATTTATATAGGAACTTTTAGATGATTTGAAGAGCAGAGAAACTAAGCTTCAAGCCAATTTTTATTTGTTCAAAATCGGTCAAGAATTGACGAAGTTACGGCCATTTTCCAGATTTAATGGGCAAACTGAGTGAAAGTGCTTTGAACTGCAGTCTCGTCCAGACATGACTAATGAATGCTACGAACAACTTTTAGTTTTAAAAATTACTTTTAAATAGCAAATTTACTTCGAACCTAGTTTGTGTTCATGAATAATAGTCTATATAATAGGCGAAGGTGTGATTTTAGTGTGAAAGTGAAAATGAAAGTGAAACTGATGAACCTAAAGTTGTCCATCCAATATGTAAATCAGGGATGGTGGAACACAATTTATTATAATTAGGGATGGTGGATCACAAAAATGCCACATGGGTTGGCCTAATAGGTTTTCTATAAGGAACACAGCCAAGTGTGGGATATGATAGATTACTGCTTCATTGATAAATCATCACAGTTATTATTTCCGTAATTATCCCTTATTATAATAATAAATATTTATAGAGTTTTCTTCAGTTTACATTCTATGCACTGCCTCTGCTCACAAAGCTGGTGGTTCATGCATATTACACTGGCATGAGCAGGGAAGTGTTTACCCCAGGCCATGTTATTGTGGCATCATGAGATGACCTGGTTTCAGTGAGAACATTACTTTGTACGATAGTTAATCTCAATAATTTAGGTGAGTAGATAAATATAATAAATACCTACATCACAATTTCCTGAAGTTAATGATTAGTTAACAATTAACATGCTATACAAACTCAAATAAGAAATAATAAAGAATACGAATACATTTTATTCATCCTCAGTGAAAGTATAACAATAAATGTCACAGAGTATGCCGCTACAATAAAATTAAAACAAGTACACACAACTAAAATCAGTAACAACTTTTGTCTAAATTAATAGCAGTTTTCTTTGGTAAATCTCCATCGTTTGAGATATTTCATAAATTCCTTAACGTTACATGAATTTTTCCATAAATAATTAACAGAAATCCATAGTTTGGAACTTGCATAAGAGAATAAGCAATGACTAACAAGTTAAACACTTCAAGAAAATTTTGATTAATATCAAAAATAAGTTAACAAGAGAGATGATCAACAACTAAATTAACAAATATAAAAAGTTATGCATTCTAAGCAAGGGCTACTGACTGCATTACTTGATAAATTATAATAATACGATGAAGCATTTAATGAAAAGTATAACTAAGAATGTAGCTTGCTATGAAAATTTCAGAATTAGAACAACACATACTTATTGGAAACTACACCAGTTATATACAAATTGGTAAATATATAGATATTATCATACAAAAATAAAAGTTCTGATACCAAAAAAGTTGAAAATATATAAACATACAATGTCATACAAAACTTGTCAGCACTTTGGCTATGGATAACACATATTAAAAAAAGAAACATAGGAACTAATATAAAATAAAACAAGATACTTACAAATATAGCAGCAAATATTCATTGTGATATAAAGTACAAATCAAGCATCAAACAATAAAACATATACAGTTATATTGCCACATCTAAACAATGTTACATTTTAAATAATATACATAACTTTCAGTAGTAAATTGCTATTTTATCAATTATATTTCATCTAATGTTACACAATACCTACTGTATGTTTTACTGATACATTATTTGTTTCTTACCAAAGGCCTCATAAACATTAGCCACTCCTTAGAAATATCCATTTATGTGTGGTCACAGGAATTTCTAAATTACCTCTAGTCATGGAATTTGCCACAGAATTATTGCAAGCTCCATCATCATAGTATTATACATCACAATAATAATTTCTGTCATCTTCTCTCTCTGTGGTTGAGCCTTCATGTTAATGCAACGATATTGATTAATGATTTCTTTAGGATATTCCAAACATCGGCAAGACTTCTGAATAATCATACCTCTGTTCTTGTCTTGGTTGGCTTGTTTTTGTTGGTGCCTTTACTTTGAGGTTTTCATTCAAACAGGCTGCTTGAAGGGTATTTCGTCCTAAATGTTGTGCCTTCTGAAATATGTGGAAATATGTGAAAACCTATATTGTTAATTTCAGGATTGATGGCACTGGAGCATTATGGTAAAGCCCCTGTCACACTGGGCGATTTAGCCGTAGTGAACCCGTAGTATTACGCAATTGTTACGCAACGCGCTACCCGGCTCCAACCCGGTGGCTCCAACCCGGTGGCTCCAACCCGGCGGCTCCAACCCGGCGGCTCCAACCCGGCGGCTCCAACCCGGCGGCTCCAAAATGGCTACCCGTGGATACCTGGCGATACCCGGCAAGCACCCGTGGGACCCATGCCCAAGCCGGGAAATCGGCCCCGGATATCTCCCAGGTGTCCAAAAAATGAAAAAATACCCGGTGGGTGCCAGCGGGTGACCCGTGGAAGCCGGCGGTTGAACCATCGATTGCACTGGAGCATTATGGTAAAGCCCCTGTCACACTGGGCGATTTAGCCGTAGTGAACCCGTAGTATTACGCAATTGTTACGCAACGCGCTACCCGGCTCCAACCCGGTGGCTCCAACCCGGTGGCTCCAACCCGGTGGCTCCAACCCGGCGGCTCCAACCCGGCGGCTCCAACCCGGCGGCTCCAACCCGGCGGCTCCAACCCGGCGGCTCCAAAATGGCTACCCGTGGATACCTGGCGATACCCGGCAAGCACCCGTGGGACCCATGCCCAAGCCGGGAAATCGGCCCCGGATATCTCCCAGGTGTCCAAAAAATGAAAAAATACCCGGCGGGTGCCAGCGGGTGACCCGTGGAAGCCGGCGGTTGAACCATCGAAGGCGGCGAATTATCTGTCCCTAATTTCATCCATAGTAAAGCCGGCGGCTTGTTCAGGGGTTCCCCGCCGGCTTCCACGGATGAGCTTTATTGCAATTAATTTCTACTCATTCTGCCAACTGGCCAATGGGAAGGACTTTTCCTTTTGTTTTGTAAAGTCAATTAACCTATATATGTAATAGCAATCTGCCTTAACCGTTATGTCAATTGCTATTAGCATTTTGAATAATACAAAGAATGGGGTAAATCATGCTTTTTCATCATTGATCACAAGCATTAATTGAAATTCTGAATTTCAACTGATTACTCTTTATTATGCATATTAAAGAGGGAGATTGTTTTGATCATGGATGTAACATGCAATATCAATTTTAATTCCAGTTGGATTATTTTCAGAAACAACAACAAGAACGAAATATTGATAATTTATATAAAATTAAATAAATATCTAAAATGATTACTCTATACTAGAGTATATCTATCTATAGATTATATAAATTCTACCCATTTCCCTGAATAATTCAGTCTTTATTTGACGAAAATAGGATATGTAGATAGACAGATAGTTTAGAGAGACAGATAGATTTATATGCTTATAATATAATATAGAATATCTAGCTTAATATTTGGTCTATATAATTACATAAAAGATAGCAAATAAAATCACAGATCAAATCACAAATACTTATTACAATATCAATATTAGATTTAAATTTTACAAAAATATACACAAATACTGATCAAAATATCACAATAAGATTCAAATTAATGAATGAGTAGAAATGAATTGCAATAAAGCTCATCCAAACAATGTATATATATCATGGTAAAAAATATTGACCACACCATTCAAGACATGAACATACACAGAGCACCTTGCCGCCGCCAGAAAACTGCCATATCAGACGAATATCTCACTTAATATTTGGTGTGTTTTCAATCTGAAAATCGGTGTGGAATTAGTGTAAACTCTACTATAATTCAATATTATTTGACGAAAATCGGATTAATATTAATGGAGCAGCAGCCGCCGCCAGACAACCGCCTTCTCAGACAAATATCTCGCTTAATATATGGCCTATTTTCAATCCGAAAACACCTATGGAGTCAGTATGAATTATACTATAATCCGTTCTTTTTTTACTAAAATCGGAATTATATGAGGGGAGCAGCAGCCTTTTAAAGAAGCGCTCAGCATTGATACAGTCAGGGCGCTGACGTCTGCGAGAGCACCACTGTTTGCCTCCGCCAATCTAGCTGCCTTCTCAGACGTATAAATCGCTTAATATTTGGTATATTTTCGATTCAAAAATACGTATGGAATCAGTATGAATGATACTACAATTCCATCTTATTTAATGAAAATCAGACTAATATAAGGGAAGCAGCAGCCTTTTAAAGTATACTCCTGGAAGCCGTCGAGTTACTCCTGCTACCCGCCGGCTTACTCCTACAACTCGGCGAGTCACACGTAGAACCCGCCAAGTCACCCGTAGAACCTGCCGAGTCACCCGTACAACCCGCCGAGTCACCCGTACAACCCGCCGGATAACCCGGCGGGTGCTGCCCTGCCCCTTTTTGCCGCCAGAATCCGGAAAAAAGCTGTTACATAACCGTTACATCACTCTACGGGTTCACTACGGCTAAAACAGCCCAGTGTGACAGGGGCTTAAGACATTAGTTACTGTGTGACTGCATACATTAGGGCTAAATAGCCATCAGTTTCATCATCCAAGTTTGTCGCTGCATGCTGACTGGTTTCCTCTGGCATTTGAACATGTACGTCCTATACCAATTCTGCCTGGGTAGTGAGAACTTGCTCACCAACTTGCTTATTCCTGTAACATGAACAACATCAAAAAAATATGTCTAAGAATGCCATGTTTCATGATATTTGGTGTAATTAAATTGACTGCATATTTTTTGCAACTTCAAAGTCAAAATATTCAGATCAGGCGCATCAACTTCCCTTGAAGGGTTGGGGAATGGCATGATGCAGGCCTACTCTCTACTGCACAATACCTTTCCCAAATACAAGTGGTAGCGGTCATTGGGACACTTGTTAGAAGATCATTGATGTCAAACTTGTGCAGTCACTGATATTTGTTATTAAGTTTACAAAATGTGTTGGAAAAAATATCAGTGTTATTTGTGAATTTCAGCAGGGATGATTGCATAAATCATCCCCACCTTCCCAAACAGTACTGGTTATATAGAAATGTATCTCCCCCTCCCCGAGTACCTGGTTATTGATGCGCCTGATTGTTTGTTTGTAAGTTTATGGACCTGATTCAGATAAAATGAGTGAACTGATAATACATACAATTTCATACATAACTTATGTTGCGTTCTATTCAACACCAGATATTACTCTCCATATTATTTCTTGTTCTTTCATTAATTTCAACTGTCAATCCATTTAACGCTTACTGAAATCAGTGATAAATATTTCACTAACCTTGCCATTGCTCTGGCTGTGTAAATATCACTGTGAGAAATGTATGTGTAGGCATTTTCATCATCTGCTTGATTTGTGCCAATTGTTCGTTTCTTTGCACAGATCAGTTTGCTGAATTAAGGAAAAATATGGAACCTGGTTTATTTCAATGACATGTTAATCTGAAGTGGTATTTTTTTTCAACAAAGTAGAAAGATTGGTTTAGAGGAATTTTGTGTTAATTAATAAATGTATTATGGGATTGTCAAAATGCTTTTATCAGAATGTCTGTGTCGTGACATACCAGGCACTGGAAAGAAAAAAAGGACTGAGGCTTTAGTGAACAAAGTAATTTCAATTATTTTCCTATATTAAAGCAAACATTACAATGGCATTATTCAGTAAAACTTCACTTGTATCTGCATACACATTGTGTTCCTTTTAAATAACATGATTTGCGGTGGGCTTTTAAGTTGAAACACCATGGCTGCCATATTTACCATGCAGGAAATTATTCACAAAACCAAGCATATTACGTCAGATTAACTTATTAAGTTATGCACAATGTTAACTTTGCAAAGCAAATTTCACCACTATTTGTCATTAACAGTTAGCTGTTAGCTACATGTATGTTTCAGTTATCAGCTTTTGCTTGATTTCTATGCACAAGGTGTGAATCATGTGAATTTCATGGTTCCATGAATATGGACCAGTAACAGGAAGTTGCAATTTAATTGCATTATTGAATCAGACCTTCAAAGAGTCAACAGCCATCTGGGCTTATTGATACTTTGTCAAGACATTTTGTAAAGACAAGATATGTGGTATTTAAATTGCTATTATTGCTATTATTATTGATGCACATCATTGATGAATTCCTTTTATTAATTTGAGTATGATTTATAGTAATTGAATTCTGGGTTTATATCAGACCGTATGATGGTAGAATTTTGTGCTTTATTATTTATATCAAGTTATTGTAATCTATGCAAAGTTATCATATTATTGATTACTTATCCACATCAAAAGCTAATGATATATATGTGGGTAACTACATCAAATTTAATTCATTGGAAACTAAAGAGCAAGACTTTAATTCTTAGTTTTTAAGCCATATTATTTTAATTTATCTCTCCTTAAGTTTTAATTACCTTCTATGTGCTATATTGAACCTTAGATAAACCTGTAGTCTGCCAGTGGAGAGGAGTACAGAAAGTTCTGAGGTCAAAGGTCAAATGAGGAGGTATCAGATTACAAAGGGCAGACCTGACCTCTGGTGCTGATGTGACAAACTAGTGACAAGTAAGTCCAGCTGTGAGGGGTACTGATGGCTCATTAAATAATGTTTTTCTCCAGAACCTTTTTCTTGGCTGGAGCACTTTGCCTGGAAAAATTTACAGAGATAGTTAATTAGAACAGATTTTAGAGGCCTTAAACTATTTTTACAGTCCCCCTCAGCAGGGAACTCCAATCTGAGCCCCCAAGGGGGTCCACTTGATAAGTGGACCTCGCTAGCCAGAGTCCCCCAGACAGGGAGACTTCGCAAGGTTTCCCTGTGTCTGGGTTCTTCCCTACTGATCTATCTATCCATCTGTCTAATCTATCCAATCTAGCCAATCTAGCCAAATTATCTAATATCTATCTAATCTATCATATCTATCTGTCTATCTATCTATCTATCTATCTATATATCATGTCTATCTATCTATCTATCTATCTATCTACCTATATATCTATATATCTATCTATCTATCTATCTATCTATTCATTTATTATAATAAATATTTTTAAACAGGATTACATCATTTAGCCAAAGCAGATTTTCAATTTGATCCTGTTCCAAAAAATCAAACAATGATCATAAGAATATATGAACATAAAATAAAAACAAGTTATAAAAACAAAATATACATCTATCTATATATCTATACATCAATATATCTATCTTCCACTTACCTCAAGAATGATAGGTCCATACATCTGTCATGCATTAAAGTTTGGCAGAAGTGTCATGTTCATGATGAATATCATAATATATATAATTACTTAATTTATATAAATTAAAATCTTTATGCTATGAGTCACTTCCCTCAAAATTTGAATTGTGGTGATTGTGTCATTGGTTTATAATTGTCATTATACATGTTATAGTTGTAAATAAAAGGATATGGCTTATTTATAATTAATTGAGGAACCAATGGAAGTTTAATTTTTCTGGTTATTGTGTGTCAAATGGTATTTCCCAAAACCCCCCCCCCCCCCCACAAAAAAACCCCAAAAAAACTAAACCCCCACAAAAAAAAAACGCATGCTCACTTGTACATACAAGGAACACATGTTATGGATGATTAAATATCCGTACAGTTTAGCGGAAGTTGATTGCTTCCAATTTTTGGGTCCAACAAGGCCTGTACCGAAATAATAAATATTAAATTGAATTATGAGTCAGATGTATGATATGCCAAATATAAAACATTATGTTTCCAACCCAATCATTCATTGAAAACTAGTTTTGCAGGCAGTTATGATTGTTGTGTTCATGACGTCATATAACAAATCTACACCTGTCGCCCAAAACCAACCCTTGATGGCTTATGCAAATTAAGAACTGTCCAATCTGTGTATATACATCTGTGTCCCCAAGCATAGTTAAAATTTTCTTCTAAATGAGATTTTTAAGGGATAAAAATATCAATCAGTGCATACCTATTTCAGGGCTATAAGTTTTACTATATATATATATATATTTTATTTTTTTTTTTATTGACGGAAGATGTCAGAAAAGATATATATGTCACAAGTACAACTGTTGTTGGCCTTTGCCGGTTTTTATTGTACTTACTACTACTTTGGTTAAAAGAAATCAGGAAAAGTCAGACAATTTTATTCATTAATTTTATTGTCATAATATTATTACAATCATACAGTGAGCAAAAATATTGTGACATTTGTTTTTGTTCTGCATAAACATTTGAATGTGTCATGTTGGTATGAATACATATTTCTTGGTATGTCTTTATTAACAGATACTAGTTCAAAATTGAGAAACATTGTACAAGAACAAATATAGAAACTAGCACAGTTAGGAAAATAATTAGATCACTGGTAATATAACGCAAAAATCGATATTTATTCTTAAATCAAGAAAACTTCACATGAACAATATGTATTAACTGATCCAACTTGTAGCATAAAACCTAAATATACCAACTAAGCAACTATCTTTTTTTAACTTATTTTCGTTACAGGATTTTCACTTGAACCTTAAATATTTATATTTTCTTGACACACTTTTTGACAACATTCCTAGTTGATGGTTATGACACCGTGCTTGTACAGACCCATCTGTAAATTTTAACCCAATTTAAGATATTCCATCGAACGAAAATGTTTTGTACAATATCTGACTTACGACATGCAAGAAAACTTTTCTCTATCTTTCAAAAAGTAATTTGTGTATTATAAAGTTGACATACACAACAATATTTCACATTATTTGCTGCATTATGAAGTTAAAAGCACATTGACATACATTTTACATTTTTGAGTTAATTAGATGATCCCAAAATACAGCTCCACAATAAATAAATAACATTTTCAAGATATCAGTTCTAAAATATGGTATATGTGGGTATTCATAGTACGTACAACTTTTCGTGCATTAACATCATTGATATCACACTGTATATGTATTGCTTTTAAAAAATAAATGTGTGGCACCAGATCATGCAAAAAGTCCTACTTAATATATAGAAATATTAAGTTGACACTAAAATATTGATAACTGGAAAGTCAATAAAAATAACAATACATAGGTTAGTATGTTAGGCTGACCATAATATTATATTTCTAAATGATGATGAAAATGGCAGATGAACGGTGAAAATGACCATATATAAGAATTAACAACCCCATACCTTTGTGCAATAGTTGAAGTGACAATGTATAAAATGGGGATGGTTGGGGATTTCATTGACAAATATGTAAAGTTCTAAAATGTGGATGTAAGTTATTGGGTACAATGCTTAAGATGTGTGAAGTCTCTTCTTAATTAATTTGTATGTAAATGACATATAAAGGTTTCATATAGAGAATTGTTTTTGTTCCTTTTCACAGCCTTAATTAATCATTTGACAGTCAAGTTGGTCGGTCAATTGTCTGACTATTAAGCCACTGTCACACGAGCCGGTTTTGCCGTAGTGAACCCGTAGTATTACGCAATAGTTGCGGAAATCGCTACCCGGCTCCAAGCCGGCAGCTCCAATACGGCCACCCGTGGATACCCGGCAAGCACCCGTGGGACCCTTGGCCAAGCCGTGAATCCCGGCCCCGGTAGCCGGTTGTGCCATGCTTGCCGGCGGGTGACCAGTGGAAGCCGGCGGGTGACCCGTGGAAGCCGGCGGGTGGCTCGTAGAACCCGGCGAATTATCCGTCCCTAATTTCACCCCGACGGCTTGTTGAGGGGTTCTACGGGTAACCCGGCAGCTTTCACGGGTAACCCAGCAGCTTTCACGGGTAACCCGCCAGCTTTTTGCTACCAGTGTCAGCGTAGGCAGGGAGGGGGGGGGGGTTGTATATACTTTAAAAGGCTGCTGCTCCTCTAATATTAGTCCGATTTTCCTCAAATAAAGACTGAATGGTAGTATAGCTCATACTGATTCCATACGTAAACCCGAATATTAAGCGAGATATTTGTCTGAGATAGCAGTTGTCTTGCGGCGGCTGCTGCTCCATTTATATTATATATATGTATCAATGCAGGAAGGGCTGAGCCCTTCTTTAAAAGGCTGCTGCTCCCCTAATATTAGTCCGATTTTCGTCAAATTAAAACTGTATTGTAGCATAGTTCATACTGATTCCATCATGTTTTCGGATAGAAAATAGACCAAATACTAAGCGAGATTTTCATCTGAGAATGCAGTGCTCTGGCCGCGGCCAGGTGCTCTGTGTATGGTCATGACTTGAATGGTGTGGTCAATATTTTTGAGCACCACTGTTTGCCTCCGCCAACCTAGCTACCTTCTCGGACGAATAACTCGCTTAATATTTGGTATACTTTCGATCCGAAAACAGGTATGGAATCAGTATAAACTATACTACAATTAAGGTTTATTTTAGGAAAATCTGCCTAATATTAGGGGAGCAGCAGCCTTTTAAAGTATACTCCTGGAAGCTGCGAGTTACTCCTACTACTCGCCGGCTTACTCCTACAACTCGGCGAGTAACCCGTAGAACCCGCCGAGTAACCTGTAGAACCCGCCGAGTCACCCGTAGAAGCCGCCGAGGCACCCGTGGAAGCCGGCGGGTAACCCGTAGCACCCGGCAGGTAACCCGGCGGGTAACCTGGCGGGTAACCCGTAGCACCCGGCGGGTAACCCGGCGGGTGCTGCCCCGCCCATTTTTGCTGCCAGAACCTGTCGCCAAACCGGTGGAAAGAGCTGATACATAACCGTTAAGTCACTCTACGGGTTCACTACGGCAAAACCGGCTCGTGTGACAGTGGCTTTAGGAATGGAAAAGTTATGAAATATTGTTGGTGGGCATTTGATATTCTGATTGTTTTCATAAATTGTACAACTGGCTGGAATTGTATATAAATCTTTCAACTGATTATTTAAAAGTACATAGCATTTGTCTGGTTAGGTAATAGGAAATTATACCTAAGTGATTATTCATTTATAAAATATATCTAAACAAAAAGTTGGAAAATACAAGATTTTACAATGTGGCTCTGTTGTTAAGCAAAACATTAAAATATAAAAACATAGGCTGCGCTGCAGCAAAACCCTCAACGATTCGCTCACAGCACACAGGCATCATTACAATTGGTTAGTGTCCATCCGACAGGCAGGAGGGCGAGCGGAAAACTTTTGTTTCCAGAACTCCAAATACAAATTCTCTTACCCTAACCAAATTTCATACAGTAATATTCTATATGGCCTAGTGGTGCCTTTTGATAGTCACATTGACATTATGTTTGTTTATTTTGTCTCCGAAGCCAAACTCAGTCACTGAGTGTTCGAAATAAGCAATACGCAGTTGTCTGAGACAATCATTTTTGGCTAAGGATGATCAATCATGTAACCCAACTAGCCAGCTGGATGACCGATTTATTTACTGAGTGCTTTAGTAGTGTATGCGATCTGAACAATCGCGACTTGGCCTAAGTAGCATGGCAATTAGACCAAGATGTAATAATTTTTTAACTCTTGAATTTCTCCATTTGTTCATAGCATTTGGACAGGTGTGAATATATGAACAGCAATCAATCATATTAAAGCCAAATGAGCATCAAAAGTATTGTTTATCCAATCTTCCTAAATCAAACCCACCATCTTCGCATTGCTACGCGGCCTTGCTAAAAGCAGTCAGCAGTGGTTTCTTTGCGCCATGGCCCTCCAGTCGTAAATAGGTGTATTAAGTAGCTCAGCCAATGCAAAAGACACACCAATGTTTTAAAAGACTAAACGGTCACTGCAGGCCACGTTGCTGTGCAAAATATAGATACATTTCATAAACACTGGCACTGATTTGGCGCTCCACAGATCGTAGCAACCAATCAGACAAATCTGTATAAACCAGGTAATTAAGCCTATTTCTAGCAAGGCCGCATAGCGTAGATATGCAAAGATGGCAGGCTTGCTTTAGGAAGATGTCTAGATCCATTTCCTGACATTTATTTGGTTAGTTTTACAGGTTTTATGCACAGTAAGGAGTATTCAGTTCACTAGAATAATCAATACAATATCATGTCCCTTAAATAATCTACACCATTGATTATAATTTTTGTATACAAATACTCATAAATTGACTATAACAATGCTTCCAAAAAAATATATGAAATTCAGCAATTATACTATAAAACATATATAACAGTGTTAACGAAAATATCTTAAATGTGTTGGGTATAATTCCATACAAAATAAACCTGTAGATTTGAATTTAATGGGTATTGAAATAGATTTTTAAGTTTATCTTAAAGGTTTATTTTGCATGGGATTATACTTAACACACCAATATTCATACCTTCATAAGTCAAAATATTTTTCACACACTGATTACGTTTAGCTGGCAACTGAAGGAACTATGCATATCAATTGCAATTCCCTGCTACTGTTGAACAGCTACTGGATTGTTTGGTTGCTGATTTTCATCAAATCTATGGTATTTAAATTAGTTATAGATTATTATGCAACAAATAATTATAAAATCGGTAATAATTTACAAAAGCTTTCAACCGGGTTACTGAGAGTGAAATTAAGAGACTTGGTAAGAGAGATCAATTTTGCAGAGAAGCATTTTGTGGCTGTCATTGCAAAGAATGTGATGACATAACTAGGGAATGTTGGAAACAACACAATGTTTTAGCATTTTTATCCAGATTTTCAATTAATGTGAACACTTTAAACTAATTTCAAAATACAGCTTAAAAAGTAAAAGTACTACAATTAAGATATGTTATGCAAAATTACACTTATGTAGAAATCATACTGTCATTGATATGGGGGTTTGAAAGAGAACCAAATCTTCATATTTTCCCCTTACTACAAACTTAAATCTCATAAATGGTCATGAAACCCCAAAAATGCATCTCTACACTATTTTAGACATATCATGACAATTTTTTGTGTGCATTTATGCACAGCAGTGAGTGATTCTGGTCTAAAAATCGAAAAATGATTATCAATTTTTTTTTCAGAATCTTGTAAAACGCAGTCAAGATATGTCAATGTGACCATCAAAAGGGACAACTAGGCTATACAGAGTAATACCATATGAAATGTTGGTTAAGTGCATTAGTGCCAGAGCATGAACTACTAGTTGTATATATTACATAACATACTGCTTTTATAATAACTATTAAGACTATTTCGTCCATACAAGTAAATTAGCCAATGCAAATTTTTTCAAATAGACCACTCATGATTGTCTTTGCATATTTATTATATAATTCTTACACCTTACATCAAGATTTTACAGATTGTTACATCATACCAGTGACTTGCAAGACTGACAGGATTTTAATCCGTGCCAGAGGCCAAGACAATTTCTTGGCTTTAAGTAATTTGAGAGCGCCTTTAAAACCAAATGCTACATTGAATGTCTCAAAATACCATAATAATGAATTCACATTCAGAGAGCCATCAAAAACGATATTTACAATGAAACAGTTCTAAAACTTGAAGACCAGAGCATGAACTACTAGTTGCAGTTATTACATCACATACTGCTTTTATATTAACTATTAAGACTACTTCGTCCATCCACGTAAATTAGCCAATGCAAAATTTATCAAATAGACCACTCATGATTGTCTTGGCATATTTATTATACAATCCTTACACCTTACATCAAGATTCTACAGATTGTAACATTATGCCAGTGACTTGCAAGACTTACGGGTTTTTAATCCACGCCAGAGGCCAAGACAATTTCTTGGCTTTAAGTGATATGATAGTGCCTTTCAAACAAAATACTACATTAAATGTTTTAAAATACCGTAATAATGAATTCACATTTAGAGAGCCATCAAAAACTTTATTTACAAACGAAACAGTTGTAAAACTCGAAGACCAGAGCATGAACTACTAGTTGCAGTTATTACATCACATGCTGCTTTTATATTAACTATTAAGACTAGTTCGTCTATGCACCTAAATTAGCCAATGCAAAATTTATCAAATAGACCACTCATGATAGTCTTGGCATATTTATTATACAATTCCTTACATCAAGATTCTACAGATTGTTATATCATGCCAGTGACTTGCAAGACTTACGGGGTTTTAATCCACGCCAGAGGCCAAGACAATTTCTTGGCTTTAAGTAATATGATGGCGCCTTTCAAACAAAGTACAACATTAAATGTTTTAAAATACCATAATAATGAATTCACATTCAGGGAGCCATGAAAAACTTTATTTACAACAAAACTTGTAAAACTCGAAGACCAGAGCATGAACTACTAGTTGCAGTTATTACATCACATGCTGCTTTTATATTAACTATTAAGACTAGTTCGTCCATCCACCTAAATTAGCCAATGCAAAATTTATCAAATAGACCACTCATGATTGTCTTTGGAGATTTATTATACAATTCCTTACATCAAGATTCTACAGATTGTAACATCATGCCAGTGACTTGCAAGACTTACGGGGTTTTAATCAACGCCAGAGGCCTTGACAATTTCTTGGCTTTAAGTAATATGAGAATGCCTTTCAAACAAAATACTACATTAAATGTTTAAAATACCATAATAATGAATTCACATTCAGGGAGCCATCAAAAACTTTATTTACAACAAAACTTGTAAAATTCGAAGACCAGAGCATGAACTACTAGTTGCAGTTATTACATCACATGCTGCTTTTATATTAACTATTAAGACTAGTTTGTCCGTCCACCTAAATTAGCAAATGCAAAATTTATCAAATAGACCACTCTTGATTGTCTTGGGATATTTATTATCCAATTCCTTACACCATACATCAAGATTCTACAGATTGTTACATCATGCCAGTGACTTGCAAGACTCACGGGGTTTTAATCCACGCCAGAGGCCAAGACCATTTCTTGGCTTTAAGTGATATGAGAATGCCTTTCAAACAAAATACTACATTAAATGTTTTAAAATACCATAATAATGAATTCACATTCAGGGAGCCATCAAAAACTTTATTTACAACGAAACAGTTGTAAAACTCGAAGACCAGAGCATGAACTACTAGTTGCAGTTATTACATCACATGCTGCTTTTATATTAACTATTAAGACTACTTTGTCCGTCCACCTAAATTAGCCAATGCAAAATTTATCAAATAGACTACTCATGATTGTCTTGGAACTACTAGTTGCAGTTATCACATCACATGCTGCTTTTATATTAACTATTAAGACTACTTTGTCCGTCCACCTAAATTAGCCAATGCAAAATTTATCAAATAGACTACTCATGATTGTCTTGGAACTACTAGTTGCAGTTATTACATCACATGCTGCTTTTATATTAACTATTAAGACTACTTTGTCCGTCCACCTAAATTAGCCAATGCAAACTTTATCAAATAGACCACTCATGATTGTCTTGGCATATTTATTATACAATTCTTACACCTTACATCAAGATTCTACAGATTGTTACATCATGCCAGTGACTTGCAAGACTTACGGGGTTTTAATCCACGCCAGAGGCCTAGACAATTTCTTGGCTTTAAGTGATATGATAGCGCCTTTCAAACAAAATACTACAATAAATGTTTAAAATACCATAATAATGAATTCACATTCAGGGAGCCATCAAAAACTTTATTTACAACAAAACTTGTAAAATTCGAAGACCAGAGCATGAACTACTAGTTGCAGTTATTACATCACATGCTGCTTTTATATTAACTATTAAGACTACTTTGTCTGTCCACCTAAATTAGCCAATGCAAAATTTATCAAATAGACTACTCATGATTGTCTTGGAACTACTAGTTGCAGTTATTACATCACATGCTGCTTTTATATTAACTATTAAGACTACTTTGTCCGTCCACCTAAATTAGCCAATGCAAAATTTATCAAATAGACCACTCATGATTGTCTTGGCATATTTATTGTACAATTCTTACACCTTACATCAAGATTCTACAGATTGTAACATTATGCCAGTGACTTGCAAGACTTACGGGGTTTTAATCCATGCCAGAGGCCAAGACAATTTCTTGGCTTTAAGTAATATGAGAATGCCTTTCAAACAAAATACTACATTAAATGTTTAAAATACCATAATAAAGAATTCACATTCTGGGAGCCATCAAAAACTTTATTTACAACGAAACAGTTGTAAGACTCGAAGACCAGAGCATGAACTACTAGTTGCAGTTATTACATCACATGCTGCTTTTATATTAACTATTAAGACTACTTTGTCCGTCCACCTAAATTAGCCAATGCAAAATTTATCAAATAGACCACTCATGATTGTCTTGGAACTACTAGTTGCAGTTATTACATCACATGCTGCTTTTATATTAACTATTAAGACTACTTTGTCCATCCACCTAAATTAGCCAACGCAACATTTATCAAATAGACCACTCATGATTGTCTTGGCATATTTATTATACAATTCTTACACCTTACATCAAGATTCTATAGATTGTTACATCATGCCAGTGACTTGCAAGACTTACGGGGTTTTAATTCACGCCAGAGGCCAAGACAATTTCTTGGCTTTAAGTGATATGATAGCGCCTTTCAAACAAAATACTACATTCTCATGTTTTAAAATGTCATAATAATGAATTCACATTGAGGGAGCCACCAAAAACTATATTTACAACGAAAAAGTTGAAAAACTCGAAGACCAGAGCATGAACTACTAGTTGCAGTTATTACATCACATGCTGCTTTTATATTAACTATTAAGACAAGTTCATCCATCCACCTAAATTAGCCAATGCAAAATTTATCAAATAGACCACTCATGATTGTCTTGGCATATTTATTATACAATTCTTACACCTTACATCAAGATTCTACAGATTGTTACATCATGCCAGTCACTTGCAAGACTTACGGGGTTTTAATCCACGCCAGAGGCCAAGACAATCTCTTGGCTTTGAGTAACATGAGAGCGCCTTTAGAAAAAAAAAATACATTAAATGTTTTAAAATACCATAATAATGAATTCACATTCAGGGAGCCACCAAAAACTATATTTACAACGAAACAGTTGTAAAACTCGAAGACCAGAGCATGAACTACTAGTTGCAGTTATTACATCACATGCTGCTTTTATATTAACTATTAAGACTAGTTCATCCATCCACCTAAATTACCCAATGCAACATTTATTAAATAGACCACTCATGATTGTCTTGGCATATTTATTATACAATTCTTACACCTTACATCAAGATTCTACAGATTGTTATATCATGCCAGTGACTTGCAAGACTTACAGGGTTTTAATCCACGCCAGAGGCAAAGGCAATTTCTTGGCTTTAAGTAATATGATAGCGCCTTTCAAACAAAGTACTACATTAAATGTTTTAAAATACCATAATAATGAATTCACATTCAGGGAGCCATCAAAAACTTTATTTACAACAAAACTTGTAAAATTCGAAGACCAGAGCATGAACTACTAGTTGCAGTTATTACATCACATGCTGCTTTTATATTAACTATTAAGACTAGTTTGCCCGTCCACCTAAATTAGCCAATGCAAAATTTATCAAATAGACCACTCATGATTGTCTTTGGAGATTTATTATACAATTCCTTACATCAAGATTCTACAGATTGTAACATCATGCCAGTGACTTGCAAGACTTACGGGGTTTTAATCAACGCCAGAGGCCTTGACAATTTCTTGGCTTTAAGTAATATGAGAATGCCTTTCACACAAAATACTACATTAAATGTTTAAAATACCATAATAATGAATTCACATTCAGGGAGCCATCAAAAACTTTATTTACAACAAAACTTGTAAAATTCGAAGACCAGAGCATGAACTACTAGTTGCAGTTATTACATCACATGCTGCTTTTATATTAACTATTAAGACTAGTTTGTCCGTCCACCTAAATTAGCAAATGCAAAATTTATCAAATAGACCACTCTAGATTGTCTTGGGATATTTATTATCCAATTCCTTACACCATACATCAAGATTCTACAGATTGTTACATCATGCCAGTGACTTGCAAGACTCACGGGGTTTTAATCCACGCCAGAGGCCAAGACCATTTCTTGGCTTTAAGTGATATGATAGCGCCTTTCAAACAAAATACTACATTAAATGTTTTAAAATGCTATAATAATGAATTCACATTCAGGGAGCCATCAAAAACTTTATTTACAACGAAACAGTTGTAAAACTCGAAGACCAGAGCATGAACTACTAGTTGCAGTTATTACATCACATGCTGCTTTTATATTAACTATTTAGACTACTTTGTCCGTCCACCTAAATTAGCCAATGCAAAATTTATCAAATAGACTACTCATGATTGTCTTGGAACTACTAGTTGCAGTTATTACATCACATGCTGCTTTTATATTAACTATTAAGACTACTTTGTCCGTCCACCTAAATTAGCCAATGCAAAATTTATCAAATAGACCACTCATGATTGTCTTGACATATTTATTATACAATTCTTACACCTTACATCAAGATTCTACAGATTGTTACATCATGCCAGTGACTTGCAAGACTTACGGGGCTTTAATCCACGCCAGAGGCCTAGACAATTTCTTGGCTTTAAGTGATATGATAGCGCCTTTCAAACAAAATACTACAATAAATGTTTTAAAATGCCATAATAATGAATTCACATTCAGGGAGCCATCAAAAACTTTATTTACAACGAAACAGTTGTACAACTCGAAAACCAGAGCATGAACTACTAGTTGCAGTTATAACATCACATGCTGCTTTTATATTAACTATTAAGACTACTTTGTCTGTCCACCTAAATTAGCCAATGCAAAATTTATCAAATAGACTACTCATGATTGTCTTGGAACTACTAGTTGCAGTTATTACATCACATGCTGCTTTTATATTAACTATTAAGACTACTTTGTCCGTCCACCTAAATTAGCCAATGCAAAATTTATCAAATAGACCACTCATGATTGTCTTGGCATATTTATTGTACAATTCTTACACCTTACATCAAGATTCTACAGATTGTAACATTATGCCAGTGACTTGCAAGACTTACGGGGTTTTAATCCATGCCAGAGGCCAAGACAATTTCTTGGCTTTAAGTAATATGAGAATGCCTTTCAAACAAAATACTACATTAAATGTTTAAAATACCATAATAAAGAATTCACATTCTGGGAGCCATCAAAAACTTTATTTACAACGAAACAGTTGTAAGACTCGAAGATCAGAGCATGAACTACTAGTTGCAGTTATTACATCACATGCTGCTTTTATATTAACTATTAAGACTACTTTGTCCGTCCACCTAAATTAGCCAATGCAAAATTTATCAAATAGACCACTCATGATTGTCTTGGAACTACTAGTTGCAGTTATTACATCACATGCTGCTTTTATATTAACTATTAAGACTACTTTGTCCATCCACCTAAATTAGCCAACGCAAAATTTATCAAATAGACCACTCATGATTGTCTTGGCATATTTATTATACAATTCTTACACCTTACATCAAGATTCTATAGATTGTTACATCATGCCAGTGACTTGCAAGACTTACGGGGTTTTAATTCACGCCAGAGGCCAAGACAATTTCTTGGCTTTAAGTGATATGATAGCGCCTTTCATACATAGTACTACATTAAATGTTTTAAAATACCATAATAATGAATTCAGATTCAGGGAGCCATCAAAAACTTTATTTACAACAAAACTTGTAAAATTCGAAGACCAGAGCATGATCTACTAGTTGCAGTTATTACATCACATGCCGCTTTTATATTAACTATTTAGACTAGTTCGTCCATCCACCTAAATTAGCCAAGGCACAATTTATCAAATAGACCACTCTTGATTGTCTTGGGATATTTATTATCCAATTCCTTACATCAAGATTCTACAGATTGTAACATTATGCCAGTGACTTGCAAGACTTACGGGGTTTTAATCCACGCCAGAGGCCAAGACAATTTCTTGGCTTTAAGTGATATGATAGCGCCTTTCAAACAAAATACTACATTAAATGTTTTAAAATACCATAATAATGAATTAACATTCAGGGAGCCATCAAAAACTTTATTTACAACGAAACAGTTGTAAAACTTGAAGACCAGAGCATGAACTACTAGATGCAGTTATTACATCACATGCTGCTTTTATATTAACTATTAAGACTCGTTCGTCTGTCCACCTAAATTAGCCAATGCAAAATTTATCAAATAGACCACTCATGATTGTCTTGGCATATTTATTATACAATTCTTACACCTTACATCAAGATTCTACAGATTGTTACATCATGCCAGTGACTTGCAAGACTTACGGGGTTTTAATCCACGCCAGAGGCCAAGAAAATTTCTTGGCTTTAAGTGAGATGATAGCGCCTTTCAAACAAAATACTACATTAAATGTTTTAAAATGCCATAATAATGAATTCACATTCAGGGAGCCATCAAAAACTTTATTTACAACAAAACTTGTAAAATTCGAAGACCAGAGCATGAACTACTAGTTGCAGTTATTACATCACATGCTGCTTTTATATTAACTATTAAGACTAGTTCATCCATCCACCTAAATTAGCCAATGCAAAATTTATCAAATAGACCTCTCATGATTGTCTTGGCATATTTATTATACAATTCTTACACCTTACATCAAGATTCTACAGATTGTTATATCATGCCAGTGACTTGCAAGACTTACAGGGTTTTAATCCACGCCAGAGGCCAAGGCAATTTCTTGGCTTTAAGTAATATGATAGCGCCTTTCAAACAAAGTACTACATTAAATGTTTTAAAATATCATAATAATGAATTCACATTCAGGGAGCCATCAAAAACTTTATTTACAACATAACTTGTAAAATTCGAAGACCAGAGCATGAACTACTAGTTGCAGTTATTACATCACATGCTGCTTTTATATTAACTATTAAGACTCGTTCGTCTATCCACCTAAATTAGCCAATGCAAAATTTATCAAATAGACCACTCTTGATTGTCGTGGGATATTTATTATCCAATTCCTTACATCAAGATTCTACAGATTGTAACATCATGCCAGTGACTTGCAAGACTTACGGGGTTTTAATCCACGCCAGAGGCCATGACAATTTCTTGGCTTTTAGTAACATGAGAGCACCTTTAGAAAAAAAAACTACATTAAATGTTTTAAAATAACATAATAATGAATTCACATTCAGGCAGCCACCAAAAACTATATTTACAACGAAACAGTTGTAAAACTCGAAGACCAGAGCATGAACTACTAGTTGCAGTTATTACATCACATGCTGCTTTTATATTAACTATTAAGACTACTTTGTCCGTCCACCTTAATTAGCCAATGCAAAATTTACCAAATAGACCACTCATGATTGTCTTGGCATATTTATTATACAATTCTTACAACTTACATCAAGATTCTACAGATTGTTACATCATGCCAGTGACTTGCAAGACTTACGGGGTTTTAATCCACGCCAGAGGCCAAGACAATTTCTTGGCTTTAAGTGATATGATAGCGCCTTTCAAACAAAATACTGCATTGAATGTTTTAAAATGCCATAATAATGAATTCACATTCAGGGAGCCATCAAAAACTTTATTTACAATGAAACAGTTGTAAAACTCGAAGACCAGAGCATGAACTACTAGTTGCAGTTATTACATCACAAGCTGCTTTAATATTAACTATTAAGACTACTTTGTCCGTCCACCTAAATTAGCCAATGCAAAATTTATCAAATAGACCACTCATGATTGTCTTGGCATATTTATTACACAATTCTTACACCTTACATCAAGATTCTACAGATTGTTACATCATGCCAGTGACTTGCAAGACTTACGGGGTTTTAATCCACGCCAGAGGCCAAGACAATTTCTTGGCTTTAAGTGAGATGATAGCGCCTTTCAAACAAAATACTACATTAAATGTTTTAAAATGCCATAATAATGAATTAACATTCAGGGAGCCATCAAAAACTTTATTTACAACGAAACAGTTGTAAAACTCGAAGACCAGAGCATGAACTACTAGTTGCAGTTATTACATCACATGCTGCTTTTATATTAACTATTAAGACTACTTTGTCCGTCCACCTAAATTAGCCAATGCAAAATTTATCAAATAGACCACTGATGATTGTCTTGGCATATTTATTATACATTTCTTACACCTTACATCAAGATTCTACAGATTGTTACATCATGCCAGTGACTTGCAAGACTTACGGGGTTTTAATCCACGCCAGAGGCCAAGACAATTTCTTGGCTTTAAGTGATATGATAGCGCCTTTCAAATAAAATACTACGTTAAATGTTTTAAAATGCCATAATAATGAATTCACATTTAGGGAGCCGTCAAAAACTTTATTTACAACGAAGCAGTTGTAAAACTCGAAGACCAGAGCATGAACTACTAGTTGCAGTTATTACATCACATGCTGCTTTTATATTAACTATTAAGACTAGTTCGTCCGTCCACCTAAATTAGCCAATGCAAAATTTATCAAATAGACCACTCATGATTGTCTTGGCATATTTATTATACAATTCTTACACCTAACATCAAGATTCTACAGATTGTAATATCATGCCAGTGACTTGCAAGACTTACGGGGTTTTAATCCACGCCAGAGGCCAAGACAATTTCTTGGCTTTAAGTAATATGAGAATGCCTTTAGAAAAAAAAACTACATTAAATGTTTTAAAATACCATAATAATGAATTCACATTCAGGGAGCCATCAAAAACTTTATTTACAACGAAACAGTTGTAAAACTCGAAGAGCAGAGCATGAACTACTAGTTGCAGTTATTACATCACATGCTGCTTTTATATTAACTATTAAGACTACTTTGTCCATCCACCTAAATTAGCCAATGCAAAATTTATCAAATAGACCACTCATGATTGTCTTGGCATATTTATTATACAATTCTTTACATCAAGATTCTACAGATTGTAACATCATGCCAGTGACTTGCAAGACTTACGGGGTTTTAATCCACGCCAGAGGCCAAGGCAATTTCTTGGCTTTAAGTAACATGAGAGCGCCTTTCAAACAAAGTACTACATTAAATGTTTTAAAATACCATAATAATGAATTCACATTCAGGGAGCCATCAAAAACTTTATTTACAACATAACTTGTAAAATTCGAAAAACAGAGCATGAACTACTAGTTTCAGTTATTACATCACATGCTGCTTTTATATTAACTATTAAGACTACTTTGTCCGTCCACCTAAATTAGCCAATGCAAAATTTATCAAATATACCACTCATGATTGTCTTGGCATATTTATTATACAATTCTTACACCTTACATCAAGATTCTACAGATTGTAACATCATGCCAGTGACTTGCAAGACTTACGGGGTTTTAATCCAGGCCAGAGGCCAAGACAATTTCTTGGCTTTAAGTGATATGATAGCGCCTTTCAAACAAAATACTACATTAAATGTTTTAAAATGCCATAATAATGAATTTACATTCAGGGAGCCATCAAAAACTTTATTTACAACGAAACAGTTGTAAAACTCGAAGACCAGAGCATGAACTACTAGTTGCAGTTATTACATCACATGCTGCTTTTATATTAACTATTAAGACTACTTTGTCCATCCACCTAAATTAGCCAAGGCAAAATTTATCAAGTAGACCACTCATGATTGTCTTGGCATATTTATTATACAATTCATACACCTTACATCAAGATTCTACAGATTGTAACATCATGCCAGTGACTTGCAAGACTTACGGGGTTTTAATCCACGCCAGAGGCCATGACAATTTCTTGGCTTTAGGTAATATGAGAATGCCTTTCAAACAAAATACTACATTAAATGTTTTAAAATACCATAATAATGAATTCACATTCAGGGAGCCATCAAAAACTTTATTTACAACGAAACAGTTGTAAAACTCGAAGACCAGAGCATGAACTACTAGTTGCAGTTATTACATCACAAGCTGCTTTAATATTAACTATTAAGACTACTTTGTCCGTCCACCTAAATTAGCCAATGCAAAATTTATCAAATAGACCACTCATGATTGTCTTGGCATATTTATTATACAATTCTTACACCTTACATCAAGATTCTACAGATTGTTACATCATGCCAGTGACTTGCAAGACTTACGGGGTTTTAATCCACGCCAGAGGCCAAGAAAATTTCTTGGCTTTAAGTGAGATGATAGCGCCTTTCAAACAAAATACTACATTAAATGTTTTAAAATACCATAATAATGAATTCACATTCAGGGAGCCATCAAAAACTTTATTCACAACAAAACTTGTAAAATTCGAAGACCAGAGCATGAACTACTAGTTGCAGTTATTACATCACATGCTGCTTTTATATTAACTATTAAGACTACTTCATCCATCCACCTAAATTAGCCAATGCAAAATTTATCAAATAGACCTCTCATGATTGTCTTGGCATATTTATTATACAATTCTTACACCTTACATCAAGATTCTACAGATTGTTATATCATGCCAGTGACTTGCAAGACTTACAGGGTTTTAATCCACGCCAGAGGCCAAGGCAATTTCTTGGCTTTAAGTAATATGATAGCGCCTTTCAAACAAAGTACTACATTAAATGTTTTAAAATATCATAATAATGAATTCACATTCAGGGAGCCATCAAAAACTTTATTTACAACATAACTTGTAAAATTCGAAGACCAGAGCATGAACTACTAGTTGCAGTTATTACATCACATGCTGCTTTTATATTAACTATTAAGACTCGTTCGTCTATCCACCTAAATTAGCCAATGCAAAATTTATCAAATATACCACTCATGATTGTCTTGGCATATTTATTATACAATTCTTACACCTTACATCAAGATTCTACAGATTGTAACATCATGCCAGTGACTTGCAAGACTTACGGGGTTTTAATCCACGCCAGAGGCCATGACAATTTCTTGGCTTTAAGTGATATGATAGCGCCTTTCAAACAAAATACTACATTAAATGTTTTAATATGCCATAATAATGAATTCACATTCAGGGAGCCATCAAAAACTTTATTTACAATGAAACAGTTGTAAAACTCGAAGACCAGAGCATGAACTACTAGTTGCAGTTATTACATCACATGCTGCTTTTATATAAACGATTAAGACTAGTTCGTCCGTCCACCTAAATTAGCCAATGCAAAATTTATCAAATAGACCTCTCATGATTGTCTTGGGATATTTATTATCAAATTCCTTACATCAAGATTCTACAGATTGTAACATCATGCCAGTGACTTGCAAGACTTACGGGGTTTTAATCCACGCCAGAGGCCATGACAATTTCTTGGCTTTAGGTAATATGAGAATGCCTTTCAAACAAAATACTACATTAAATGTTTTAAAATACCATAATAATGAATTCACATTCAGGGAGCCATCAAAAACTTTATTTACAACGAAACAGTTGTAAAACTCGAAGACCAGAGCATGAACTACTAGTTGCAGTTATTACATCACATGCTGCTTTTATATTAACTATTAAGACTACTTTGTCCGTCCACCTAAATTAGCCAATGCAAAATTTATCAAATATACCACTCATGATTGTCTTGGCATATTTATTATACAATTCTTACACCTTACATCAAGATTCTACAGATTGTAACATCATGCCAGTGACTTGCAAGACTTACGGGGTTTTAATCCAGGCCAGAGGCCAAGACAATTTCTTGGCTTTAAGTGATATGATAGCGCCTTTCAAACAAAATACTACATTAAATGTTTTAAAATGCCATAATAATGAATTTACATTCAGGGAGCCATCAAAAACTTTATTTACAACGAAACAGTTGTAAAACTCGAAGACCAGAGCATGAACTACTAGTTGCAGTTATTACATCACATGCTGCTTTTATATTAACTATTAAGACTACTTTGTCCATCCACCTAAATTAGCCAAGGCAAAATTTATCAAGTAGACCACTCATGATTGTCTTGGCATATTTATTATACCATTCATACACCTTACATCAAGATTCTACAGATTGTAACATCATGCCAGTGACTTGCAAGACTAACGGGGTTTTAATCCACGCCAGAGGCCATGACAATTTCTTGGCTTTAGGTAATATGAGAATGCCTTTCAAACAAAATACTACATTAAATGTTTTAAAATACCATAATAATGAATTCACATTCAGGGAGCCATCAAAAACTTTATTTACAACGAAACAGTTGTAAAACTCGAAGACCAGACCATGAACTACTAGTTGCAGTTATTACATCACAAGCTGCTTTAATATTAACTATTAAGACTACTTTGTCCGTCCACCTAAATTAGCCAATGCAAAATTTATCAAATAGACCACTCATGATTGTCTTGGCATATTTATTATACAATTCTTACACCTTACATCAAGATTCTACAGATTGTTACATCATGCCAGTGACTTGCAAGACTTACGGGGTTTTAATCCACGCCAGAGGCCAAGAAAATTTCTTGGCTTTAAGTGAGATGATAGCGCCTTTCAAACAAAATACTACATTAAATGTTTTAAAATACCATAATAATGAATTCACATTCAGGGAGCCATCAAAAACTTTATTTACAACAAAACTTGTAAAATTCGAAGACCAGAGCATGAACTACTAGTTGCAGTTATTACATCACATGCTGCTTTTATATTAACTATTAGGACTAGTCTATCCATCCACCTAAATTAGCCAATGCAAAATTTATCAAATAGACCTCTCATGATTGTCTTGGCATATTTATTATACAATTCTTACACCTTACATCAAGATTCTACAGATTGTTATATCATGCCAGTGACTTGCAAGACTTACAGGGTTTTAATCCACGCCAGAGGCCAAGGCAATTTCTTGGCTTTAAGTAATATGATAGCGCCTTTCAAACAAAGTACTACATTAAATGTTTTAAAATACCATAATAATTAATTCACATTCAGGGAGCCATCAAAAACTTTATTTACAACATAACTTGTAAAATTCGAAGACCAGAGCATGAACTACTAGTTGCAGTTATTACATCACATGCTGCTTTTATATTAACTATTAAGACTCGTTTGTCTATCCACCTAAATTAGCCAATGCAAAATTTATCAAATATACCACTCATGATTGTCTTGGCATATTTATTATACAATTCTTACACCTTACATCAAGATTCTACAGATTGTAACATCATGCCAGTGACTTGCAAGACATACATGGTTTTAATCCACGCCAGAGGCCATGACAATTTCTTGGCTTTAAGTGATATGATAGCGCCTTTCAAACAAAATACTACATTAAATGTTTTAATATGCCATAATAATGAATTCACATTCAGGGAGCCATCAAAAACTTTATTTACAATGAAACAGTTGTAAAACTCGAAGACCAGAGCATGAACTACTAGTTGCAGTTATTACATCACATGCTGCTTTTATATTAACTATTAAGACTAGTTCGTCCGTCCACCTAAATTAGCCAATGCAAAATTTATCAAATAGACCACTCATGATTGTCTTGGGATATTTATTATCCAATTCCTTACATCAAGATTCTACAGATTGTAACATCATGCCAGTGACTTGCAAGACTTACGGGGTTTTAATCCACGCCAGAGGCCATGACAATTTCTTGGCTTTAGGTAATATGAGAATGCCTTTCAAACAAAATACTACATTAAATGTTTTAAAATACCATAATAATGAATTCACATTCAGGGAGCCATCAAAAACTTTATTTACAATGAAACAGTTGTAAAACTCGAAGACCAGAGCATGAACTACTAGTTGCAGTTATTACATCACATGCTGCTTTTATATTAACTATTAAGACTCGTTCGTCTATCCACCTAAATTAGCCAATGCAAAATTTATCAAATATACCACTCATGATTGTCTTGGCATATTTATTATACAATTCTTACACCTTACATCAAGATTCTACAGATTGTAACATCATGCCAGTGACTTGCAAGACATACATGGTTTTAATCCACGCCAGAGGCCATGACAATTTCTTGGCTTTAAGTGATATGATAGCGCCTTTCAAACAAAATACTACATTAAATGTTTTAATATGCCATAATAATGAATTCACATTCAGGGAGCCATCAAAAACTTTATTTACAATGAAACAGTTGTAAAACTCGAAGATCAGAGCATGAACTACTAGTTGCAGTTATTACATCACATGCTGCTTTTATATTAACTATTAAGACTAGTTCGTCCGTCCACCTAAATTAGCCAATGCAAAATTTATCAAATAGACCACTCATGATTGTCTTGGGATATTTATTATCCAATTCCTTACATCAAGATTCTACAGATTGTAACATCATGCCAGTGACTTGCAAGACTTACGGGGTTTTAATCCACGCCAGAGGCCATGACAATTTCTTGGCTTTAGGTAATATGAGAATGCCTTTCAAACAAAATACTACATTAAATGTTTTAAAATACCATAATAATGAATTCACATTCAGGGAGCCATCAAAAACTTTATTTACAATGAAACAGTTGTAAAACTCGAAGACCAGAGCATGAACTACTAGTTGCAGTTATTACATCACAAGCTGCTTTAATATTAACTATTAAGACTACTTTGTCCGTCCACCTAAATTAGCCAATGCAAAATTTATCAAATAGACCACTCATGATTGTCTTGGCATATTTATTATACAATTCTTACACCTTACATCAAGATTCTACAGATTGTAACATCATGCCAGTGACTTGCAAGACTTACGGGGTTTTAATCCACGCCAGAGGCCATGACAATTTCTTGGCTTTAAGTGATATGATAGCGCCTTTCAAACAAAATACTACATTAAATGTTTTAATATGCCATAATAATGAATTCACATTCAGGGAGCCATCAAAAACTTTATTTACAATGAAACAGTTGTAAAACTCGAAGATCAGAGCATGAACTACTAGTTGCAGTTATTACATCACATGCTGCTTTTATATTAACTATTAAGACTAGTTCGTCCGTCCACCTAAATTAGCCAATGCAAAATTTATCAAATAGACCACTCATGATTGTCTTGGGATATTTATTATCCAATTCCTTACATCAAGATTCTACAGATTGTAACATCATGCCAGTGACTTGCAAGACTTACGGGGTTTTAATCCACGCCAGAGGCCATGACAATTTCTTGGCTTTAGGTAATATGAGAATGCCTTTCAAACAAAATACTACATTAAATGTTTTAAAATACCATAATAATGAATTCACATTCAGGGAGCCATCAAAAACTTTATTTACAACGAAACAGTTGTAAAACTCGAAGACCAGAGCATGAACTACTAGTTGCAGTTATTACATCACATGCTGCTTTTATATTAACTATTAAGACTACTTTGTCCATCCACCTAAATTAGCCAAGGCAAAATTTATCAAGTAGACCACTCATGATTGTCTTGGCATATTTATTATACAATTCATACACCTTACATCAAGATTCTACAGATTGTAACATCATGCCAGTGACTTGCAAGACTTACGGGGTTTTAATCCACGCCAGAGGCCATGACAATTTCTTGGCTTTAGGTAATATGAGAATGCCTTTCAAACAAAATACTACATTAAATGTTTTAAAATACCATAATAATGAATTCACATTCAGGGAGCCATCAAAAACTTTATTTACAACGAAACAGTTGTAAAACTCGAAGACCAGAGCATGAACTACTAGTTGCAGTTATTACATCACAAGCTGCTTTAATATTAACTATTAAGACTACTTTGTCCGTCCACCTAAATTAGCCAATGCAAAATTTATCAAATAGACCACTCATGATTGTCTTGGCATATTTATTATACAATTCTTACACCTTACATCAAGATTCTACAGATTGTTACATCATGCCAGTGACTTGCAAGACTTACGGGGTTTTAATCCACGCCAGAGGCCAAGAAAATTTCTTGGCTTTAAGTGAGATGATAGCGCCTTTCAAACAAAATACTACATTAAATGTTTTAAAATACCATAATAATGAATTCACATTCAGGGAGCCATCAAAAACTTTATTCACAACAAAACTTGTAAAATTCGAAGACCAGAGCATGAACTACTAGTTGCAGTTATTACATCACATGCTGCTTTTATATTAACTATTAAGACTACTTCATCCATCCACCTAAATTAGCCAATGCAAAATTTATCAAATAGACCTCTCATGATTGTCTTGGCATATTTATTATACAATTCTTACACCTTACATCAAGATTCTACAGATTGTTATATCATGCCAGTGACTTGCAAGACTTACAGGGTTTTAATACACGCCAGAGGCCAAGGCAATTTCTTGGCTTTAAGTAATATGATAGCGCCTTTCAAACAAAGTACTACATTAAATGTTTTAAAATATCATAATAATGAATTCACATTCAGGGAGCCATCAAAAACTTTATTTACAACATAACTTGTAAAATTCGAAGACCAGAGCATGAACTACTAGTTGCAGTTATTACATCACATGCTGCTTTTATATTAACTATTAAGACTCGTTCGTCTATCCACCTAAATTAGCCAATGCAAAATTTATCAAATATACCACTCATGATTGTCTTGGCATATTTATTATACAATTCTTACACCTTACATCAAGATTCTACAGATTGTAACATCATGCCAGTGACTTGCAAGACTTACGGGGTTTTAATCCACGCCAGAGGCCATGACAATTTCTTGGCTTTAAGTGATATGATAGCGCCTTTCAAACAAAATACTACATTAAATGTTTTAATATGCCATAATAATGAATTCACATTCAGGGAGCCATCAAAAACTTTATTTACAATGAAACAGTTGTAAAACTCGAAGACCAGAGCATGAACTACTAGTTGCAGTTATTACATCACATGCTGCTTTTATATAAACGATTAAGACTAGTTCGTCCGTCCACCTAAATTAGCCAATGCAAAATTTATCAAATAGACCTCTCATGATTGTCTTGGGATATTTATTATCAAATTCCTTACATCAAGATTCTACAGATTGTAACATCATGCCAGTGACTTGCAAGACTTACGGGGTTTTAATCCACGCCAGAGGCCATGACAATTTCTTGGCTTTAGGTAATATGAGAATGCCTTTCAAACAAAATACTACATTAAATGTTTTAAAATACCATAATAATGAATTCACATTCAGGGAGCCATCAAAAACTTTATTTACAACAAAACTTGTAAAATTCGAAGACCAGAGCATGAACTACTAGTTGCAGTTATTACATCACATGCTGCTTTTATATTAACTATTAGGACTAGTCTATCCATCCACCTAAATTAGCCAATGCAAAATTTATCAAATAGACCTCTCATGATTGTCTTGGCATATTTATTATACAATTCTTACACCTTACATCAAGATTCTACAGATTGTTATATCATGCCAGTGACTTGCAAGACTTACAGGGTTTTAATCCACGCCAGAGGCCAAGGCAATTTCTTGGCTTTAAGTAATATGATAGCGCCTTTCAAACAAAGTACTACATTAAATGTTTTAAAATACCATAATAATTAATTCACATTCAGGGAGCCATCAAAAACTTTATTTACAACATAACTTGTAAAATTCGAAGACCAGAGCATGAACTACTAGTTGCAGTTATTACATCACATGCTGCTTTTATATTAACTATTAAGACTCGTTTGTCTATCCACCTAAATTAGCCAATGCAAAATTTATCAAATATACCACTCATGATTGTCTTGGCATATTTATTATACAATTCTTACACCTTACATCAAGATTCTACAGATTGTAACATCATGCCAGTGACTTGCAAGACATACATGGTTTTAATCCACGCCAGAGGCCATGACAATTTCTTGGCTTTAAGTGATATGATAGCGCCTTTCAAACAAAATACTACATTAAATGTTTTAATATGCCATAATAATGAATTCACATTCAGGGAGCCATCAAAAACTTTATTTACAATGAAACAGTTGTAAAACTCGAAGACCAGAGCATGAACTACTAGTTGCAGTTATTACATCACATGCTGCTTTTATATTAACTATTAAGACTAGTTCGTCCGTCCACCTAAATTAGCCAATGCAAAATTTATCAAATAGACCACTCATGATTGTCTTGGGATATTTATTATCCAATTCCTTACATCAAGATTCTACAGATTGTAACATCATGCCAGTGACTTGCAAGACTTACGGGGTTTTAATCCACGCCAGAGGCCATGACAATTTCTTGGCTTTAGGTAATATGAGAATGCCTTTCAAACAAAATACTACATTAAATGTTTTAAAATACCATAATAATGAATTCACATTCAGGGAGCCATCAAAAACTTTATTTACAATGAAACAGTTGTAAAACTCGAAGACCAGAGCATGAACTACTAGTTGCAGTTATTACATCACATGCTGCTTTTATATTAACTATTAAGACTCGTTCGTCTATCCACCTAAATTAGCCAATGCAAAATTTATCAAATATACCACTCATGATTGTCTTGGCATATTTATTATACAATTCTTACACCTTACATCAAGATTCTACAGATTGTAACATCATGCCAGTGACTTGCAAGACATACATGGTTTTAATCCACGCCAGAGGCCATGACAATTTCTTGGCTTTAAGTGATATGATAGCGCCTTTCAAACAAAATACTACATTAAATGTTTTAATATGCCATAATAATGAATTCACATTCAGGGAGCCATCAAAAACTTTATTTACAATGAAACAGTTGTAAAACTCGAAGATCAGAGCATGAACTACTAGTTGCAGTTATTACATCACATGCTGCTTTTATATTAACTATTAAGACTAGTTCGTCCGTCCACCTAAATTAGCCAATGCAAAATTTATCAAATAGACCACTCATGATTGTCTTGGGATATTTATTATCCAATTCCTTACATCAAGATTCTACAGATTGTAACATCATGCCAGTGACTTGCAAGACTTACGGGGTTTTAATCCACGCCAGAGGCCATGACAATTTCTTGGCTTTAGGTAATATGAGAATGCCTTTCAAACAAAATACTACATTAAATGTTTTAAAATACCATAATAATGAATTCACATTCAGGGAGCCATCAAAAACTTTATTTACAATGAAACAGTTGTAAAACTCGAAGACCAGAGCATGAACTACTAGTTGCAGTTATTACATCACAAGCTGCTTTAATATTAACTATTAAGACTACTTTGTCCGTCCACCTAAATTAGCCAATGCAAAATTTATCAAATAGACCACTCATGATTGTCTTGGCATATTTATTATACAATTCTTACACCTTACATCAAGATTCTACAGATTGTAACATCATGCCAGTGACTTGCAAGACTTACGGGGTTTTAATCCACGCCAGAGGCCATGACAATTTCTTGGCTTTAAGTGATATGATAGCGCCTTTCAAACAAAATACTACATTAAATGTTTTAATATGCCATAATAATGAATTCACATTCAGGGAGCCATCAAAAACTTTATTTAAAATGAAACAGTTGTAAAACTCGAAGATCAGAGCATGAACTACTAGTTGCAGTTATTACATCACATGCTGCTTTTATATTAACTATTAAGACTAGTTCGTCCGTCCACCTAAATTAGCCAATGCAAAATTTATCAAATAGACCACTCATGATTGTCTTGGGATATTTATTATCCAATTCCTTACATCAAGATTCTACAGATTGTAACATCATGCCAGTGACTTGCAAGACTTACGGGGTTTTAATCCACGCCAGAGGCCATGACAATTTCTTGGCTTTAGGTAATATGAGAATGCCTTTCAAACAAAATACTACATTAAATGTTTTAAAATACCATAATAATGAATTCACATTCAGGGAGCCATCAAAAACTTTATTTACAATGAAACAGTTGTAAAACTCGAAGACCAGAGCATGAACTACTAGTTGCAGTTATTACATCACAAGCTGCTTTAATATTAACTATTAAGACTACTTTGTCCGTCCACCTAAATTAGCCAATGCAAAATTTATCAAATAGACCACTCATGATTGTCTTGGCATATTTATTATACAATTCTTACACCTTACATCAAGATTCTACAGATTGTTACATCATGCCAGTGACTTGCAAGACTTACGGGGTTTTAATCCACGCCAGAGGCCAAGACAATTTCTTGGCTTTAAGTGAGATGATAGCGCCTTTCAAACAAAATACTACATTAAATGTTTTAAAATGCCATAATAATGAATTAACATTCAGGGAGCCATCAAAAACTTTATTTACAACAAAACTTGTAAAATTTGAAGACCAGAGCATGAACTACTAGTTGCAGTTATTACATCACATGCTGCTTTTATATTAACTATTAAGACTAGTTTCTCCGTCCACCTAAATTAGCCAATGCAAAATTTATCAAATAGACCACTCTTGATTGTCGTGGGATATTTATTATCCAATTCCTTACATCAAGATTCTACAGATTGTTACATCATGCCAGTGACTTGCAAGACTTACGGGGTTTTAATCCACGCCAGAGGCCATGACAATTTCTTGGCTTTTAGTAACATGAGAGCACCTTTAGAAAAAAAAACGACATTAAATGTTTTAAAATACCATAATAATGAATTCACATTCAGGGAGCCACCAAAAACTATATTTACAACGAAACAGTTGTAAAACTCGAAGACCAGAGCATGAACTACTAGTTGCAGTTATTACATCACATGCTGCTTTTATATTAACTATTAAGACTACTTTGTCCATCCACCTAAATTAGCCAATGCAAAATTTACCAAATAGACCACTCATGATTGTCTTGGCATATTTATTATACAATTCTTACAACTTACATCAAGATTCTACAGATTGTTACATCATGCCAGTGACTTGCAAGACTTACGGGGTTTTAATCCACGCCAGAGGCCAAGACAATTTCTTGGCTTTAAGTGATATGATAGCGCCTTTCAAACAAAATACTGCATTAAATGTTTTAAAATGCCATAATAATGAATTCACATTCAGGGAGCCATCAAAAACTTTATTTACAACGAAACAGTTGTAAAACTCGAAGACCAGAGCATGAACTACTAGTTGCAGTTATTACATCACATGCTGCTTTTATATTAACTATTAAGACTACTTTGTCCATCCACCTAAATTAGCCAATGCAAAATTTATCAAATAGACCACTCATGATTGTCTTTGCATATTTATTATACAATTCTTACACCTTACATCAAGATTCTACAGATTGTAACATCATGCCAGTGACTTGCAAGACTTACGGGGTTTTAATCCACGCCAGAGGCCTTGACAATTTCTTGGCTTTAAGTGATATGATAGCGCCTTTCAAACAAAATACTACATTAAATGTTTTAATATGCCATAATAATGAATTCACATTCAGGGAGCCATCAAAAACTTTATTTACAATGAAACAGTTGTAAAACTCGAAGACCAGAGCATGAACTACTAGTTGCAGTTATTACATCACATGCTGCTTTTATATTAACTATTAAGACTAGTTCGTCCGTCCACCTAAATTAGCCAATGCAAAATTTATCAAATAGACCACTCATGATTGTCTTGGGATATTTATTATCCAATTCCTTACATCAAGATTCTACAGATTGTAACATCATGCCAGTGACTTGCAAGACTTACGGGGTTTTAATCCACGCCAGAGGCCATGACAATTTCTTGGCTTTAGGTAATATGAGAATGCCTTTCAAACAAAATACTACATTAAATGTTTTAAAATACCATAATAATGAATTCACATTCAGGGAGCCATCAAAAACTTTATTTACAATGAAACAGTTGTAAAACTCGAAGACCAGAGCATGAACTACTAGTTGCAGTTATTACATCACAAGCTGCTTTAATATTAACTATTAAGACTACTTTGTCCGTCCACCTAAATTAGCCAATGCAAAATTTATCAAATAGACCACTCATGATTGTCTTGGCATATTTATTATACAATTCTTACACCTTACATCAAGATTCTACAGATTGTTACATCATGCCAGTGACTTGCAAGACTTACGGGGTTTTAATCCACGCCAGAGGCCAAGATAATTTCTTGGCTTTAAGTGAGATGATAGCGCCTTTCAAACAAAATACTACATTAAATGTTTTAAAATACCATAATAATGAATTCACAATCAGGGAGCCATCAAAAACTTTATTTACAACAAAACTTGTAAAATTTGAAGACCAGAGCATGAACTACTAGTTGCAGTTATTACATCACATGCTGCTTTTATATTAACTATTAAGACTAGTTTCTCCGTCCACCTAAATTAGCCAATGCAAAATTTATCAAATAGACCACTCTTGATTGTCGTGGGATATTTATTATCCAATTCCTTACATCAAGATTCTACAGATTGTAACATCATGCCAGTGACTTGCAAGACTTACGGGGTTTTAATCCACGCCAGAGGCCATGACAATTTCTTGGCTTTTAGTAACATGAGAGCACCTTTAGAAAAAAAAACTACATTAAATGTTTTAAAATACCATAATAATGAATTCACATTCAGGGAGCCACCAAAAACTATATTTACAACGAAACAGTTGTAAAACTCGAAGACCAGAGCATGAACTACTAGTTGCAGTTATTACATCACATGCTGCTTTTATATTAACTATTAAGACTACTTTGTCCGTCCACCTAAATTAGCCAATGCAAAATTTACCAAATAGACCACTCATGATTGTCTTGGCATATTTATTATACAATTCTTACACCTTACATCAAGATTCTACAGATTGTAACATCATGCCAGTGACTTGCAAGACTTACGGGGTTTTAATCCACGCCAGAGGCCTTGACAATTTCTTGGCTTTAAGTGATATGATAGCGCCTTTCAAACAAAATACTACATTAAATGTTTTAATATGCCATAATAATGAATTCACATTCAGGGAGCCATCAAAAACTTTATTTACAATGAAACAGTTGTAAAACTCGAAGACCAGAGCATGAACTACTAGTTGCAGTTATTACATCACATGCTGCTTTTATATTAACTATTAAGACTAGTTCGTCCGTCCACCTAAATTAGCCAATGCAAAATTTATCAAATAGACCACTCATGATTGTCTTGGGATATTTATTATCCAATTCCTTACATCAAGATTCTACAGATTGTAACATCATGCCAGTGACTTGCAAGACTTACGGGGTTTTAATCCACGCCAGAGGCCATGACAATTTCTTGGCTTTAGGTAATATGAGAATGCCTTTCAAACAAAATACTACATTAAATGTTTTAAAATACCATAATAATGAATTCACATTCAGGGAGCCATCAAAAACTTTATTTACAATGAAACAGTTGTAAAACTCGAAGACCAGAGCATGAACTACTAGTTGCAGTTATTACATCACAAGCTGCTTTAATATTAACTATTAAGACTACTTTGTCCGTCCACCTAAATTAGCCAATGCAAAATTTATCAAATAGACCACTCATGATTGTCTTGGCATATTTATTATACAATTCTTACACCTTACATCAAGATTCTACAGATTGTTACATCATGCCAGTGACTTGCAAGACTTACGGGGTTTTAATCCACGCCAGAGGCCAAGACAATTTCTTGGCTTTAAGTGAGATGATAGCGCCTTTCAAACAAAATACTACATTAAATGTTTTAAAATGCCATAATAATGAATTAACATTCAGGGAGCCATCAAAAACTTTATTTACAACAAAACTTGTAAAATTTGAAGACCAGAGCATGAACTACTAGTTGCAGTTATTACATCACATGCTGCTTTTATATTAACTATTAAGACTAGTTTCTCCGTCCACCTAAATTAGCCAATGCAAAATTTATCAAATAGACCACTCTTGATTGTCGTGGGATATTTATTATCCAATTCCTTACATCAAGATTCTACAGATTGTAACATCATGCCAGTGACTTGCAAGACTTACGGGGTTTTAATCCACGCCAGAGGCCATGACAATTTCTTGGCTTTTAGTAACATGAGAGCACCTTTAGAAAAAAAAACTACATTAAATGTTTTAAAATACCATAATAATGAATTCACATTCAGGGAGCCACCAAAAACTATATTTACAACGAAACAGTTGTAAAACTCGAAGACCAGAGCATGAACTACTAGTTGCAGTTATTACATCACATGCTGCTTTTATATTAACTATTAAGACTACTTTGTCCGTCCACCTAAATTAGCCAATGCAAAATTTATCAAATAGACCACTCATGATTGTCTTTGCATATTTATTATACAATTCTTACACCTTACATCAAGATTCTACAGATTGTAACATCATGCCAGTGACTTGCAAGACTTACGGGGTTTTAATCCACGCCAGAGGCCAAGACAATTTCTTGGCTTTAAGTGATATGATAGCGCCTTTCAAACAAAATACTACATTAAATGTTTTAAAATGCCATAATAATGAATTTACATTCAGGGAGCCATCAAAAACTTTATTTACAACGAAACAGTTGTAAAACTCGAAGACCAGAGCATGAACTACTAGTTGCAGTTATTACATCACATGCTGCTTTTATATTAACTATTAAGACTACTTTGTCCATCCACCTAAATTAGCCAAGGCAAAATTTATCAAATAGACCACTCATGATTGTCTTGGCATATTTATTATACAATTCTTACACCTTACATCAAGATTCTACAGATTGTTACATCAAGCCAGTGACTTGCAAGACTTACGGGGTTTTAATCCACGCCAGAGGCCATGACAATTTCTTGGCTTTAAGTAACCTGAGAACGCCTTTAGAAAAAAAAAAAACATTAAATGTTTTAAAATACCATAATAATGAATTCACATTCAGGGAGCCACCAAAAACTATATTTACAACAAAACAGTTGTAAAACTCGAAGACCAGAGCAGGAACTACTAGTTGCAGTTATTACATCACATGCTGCTTTTATATTAACTATTAAGACTACTTTGTCCGTCCACCTAAATTAGCCAGTGCAAAATTTATCAAATAGACCACTCATGATTGTCTTGGCATATTTATTATACAATTCCTTACATCAAGATTCTACAGATTGCAACATCATGCCAGTGACTTGCAAGACTTACGGGGTTTTAATCCACGCCAGAGGCCAAGGCAATTTCTTGGCTTTAAGTAACATGAGAGCGCCTTTCAAACAAAGTACTACATTAAATGTTTTAAAATACCATAATAATGAATTCACATTCAGGGAGCCATCAAAAACTTTATTTACAACAAAACTTGTAAAATTCGAAGACCAGAGCATGAACTACTAGTTGCAGTTATTACATCACATGCTGCTTTTATATTAACTATTAAGACTAGTTCGTCCGTCCACCTAAATTAGCCAATGCAACATTTATCAAATAGACCGCTCTTGATTGTCTTGGGATATTTATTATCAAATTCCTTACATCAAAATTCTACAGATTGTAACATCATGCCAGTGACTTGCAAGACTTACGGGGTTTTAATCCACGCCAGAGGCCATGACAATTTCTTGGCTTTAAGTAATATGAGAATGCTATTCAAGCAAAATACTACATTAAATGTTATAAAATACCATAATAATGAATTCACATTCAGGGAGCCATCAAAAACTTTATTTACAACGAAACAGTTGTAAAACTCGAAGACCAGAGCATGAACTACTAGTTGCAGTTATTACATCACATGCTGCTTTTATATTAACTATTAAGACTAGTTCATCCATCCACCTAAATTAGCCAATGCCCAAATTTATCAAATAGACCACTCATGATTGTCTTGGCATATTTATTATACAATTCTTACACCTTACATCAAAATTCTACAGATTGTAACATCATGCCAGTGACTTGCAAGACTTACGGGGTTTTAATCCACGCCAGAGGCCATGACAATTTCTTGGCTTTAAGTAATATGAGAATGCCTTTCAAACAAAATACTACATAAAATGTTTTAAAATAACATAATAATGAATTCGCATTCAGGGAGCCTTTAAAAACTTTATTTACAACGTAACAGTTGTAAAACTCGAAGACCAGAGCATGAACTACTAGTTGCAGTTATTACATCACATGCTGCTTTTATATTAACTATTAAGACTACTTTGTCCGTCCACCTAAATTAGCCAATGCAAAATTTATCAAATAGATCACTCATGATTGTCTTGGCATATTTATTATACAATTTCTTACATCAAGATTCTACAGATTGTAACATCATGCCAGTGACTTGCAAGACTTACGGGGTTTTAATCCACGCCAGAGGCCTTGACAATTTCTTGGCTTTAAGTAATATGAGAATGCCTTTCAAACAAAATACTACATTAAATGTTTTAAAATACCATAATAATGAATTCACATTCAGGGAGCCATCAAAAACTTTATTTACAACGAAACAGTTGTAAAACTCGAAGACCAGAGCATGAACTACTAGTTGCAGTTATTACATCACATGCTTCTTTTATATTAACTATTAAGACTACTTTGTCCATCCACCTAAATTAGCCAAGGCAAAATTTATCAAATAGACCACTCATGATTGTCTTGGCATATTTATTATACAATTCTTACACCTTACATCAAGATTCTACAGATTGTTACATCAAGCCAGTGACTTGCAAGACTTACGGGGTTTTAATCCACGCCAGAGGCCATGACAATTTCTTGGCTTTAAGTAACCTGAGAACGCCTTTAGAAAAAAAAAAAACATTAAATGTTTTAAAATACCATAATAATGAATTCACATTCAGGGAGCCACCAAAAACTATATTTACAACGAAACAGTTGTAAAACTCGAAGACCAGAGCATGAACTACTAGTTGCAGTTATTACATCACATGCTGCTTTTATATTAACTATTAAGACTACTTTGTCCGTCCACCTAAATTAGCCAATGCAAAATTTACCAAATAGACCACTCATGATTGTCTTGGCATATTTATTATACAATTCTTACACCTTACATCAAGATTCTACAGATTGTTACATCATGCCAGTGACTTGCAAGACTTACGGGGTTTTAATCCACGCCAGAGGCCAAGGCAATTTCTTGGCTTTAAGTAATATGATAGCGCCTTTCAAACAAAGTACTACATTAAATGTTTTAAAATACCATAATAATGAATTCACATTCAGGGAGCCATCAAAAACTTTATTTACAACAGAACTTGTAAAATTCGAAGACCAGAGCATGAACTACTAGTTGCAGTTATTACATCACATGCTGCTTTTATATTAACTATTAAGACTAGTTCGTCCGTCCACCTAAATTAGCCAATGCAACATTTATCAAATAGACCGCTCTTGATTGTCTTGGGATATTTATTATCAAATTCCTTACATCAAGATTCTACAGATTGTAACATCATGCCAGTGACTTGCAAGACTTACGGGGTTTTAATCCACGCCAGAGGCCATGACAATTTCTTGGCTTTAAGTAATATGAGAATGCCTTTCAAACAAAATACTACATAAAATGTTTTAAAATAACATAATAATGAATTCGCATTCAGGGAGCCTTCAAAAACTTTATTTACAACGTAACAGTTGTAAAACTCGAAGACCAGAGCATGAACTACTAGTTGCAGTTATTACATCACATGCTGCTTTTATATTAACTATTAAGACTACTTTGTCCGTCCACCTAAATTAGCCAATGCAAAATTTATCAAATACATCACTCATGATTGTCTTGGCATATTTATTATACAATTTCTTACATCAAGATTCTACAGATTGTAACATCATGCCAGTGACTTGCAAGACTTACGGGGTTTTAATCCACGCCAGAGGCCTTGACAATTTCTTGGCTTTAAGTAATATGAGAATGCCTTTCAAACAAAATACTACATAAAATGTTTTAAAATACCATAATAATGAATTCACATTCAGGGAGCCATCAAAAACTTTATTTACAACAAAACTTGTAAAATTCGAAGACCAGAGCATGAACTTCTAGTTGCAGTTATTACATCACATGCTGCTTTTATATTAACTATTAAGACTACTTTGTCCGTCCACCTAAATTAGCCAATGCAAAATTTATCAAATAGACCACTCATCATTGTCTTGGCATATTTATTATACAATTCCTTACATCAAGATTCTACAGATTGTAACATCATGCCAGTGACTTGCAAGACTTACAGGGTTTTAATCCACGCCAGAGGCCATGACAATTTCTTGACTTTAAGTAACATGAGAACCCCTTTAGAAAAAAAAACTACATTAAATGTTTTAAAATACCATAATAATGAATTCACATTCAGGGAGCCACCAAAAACTATATTTACAACGAAACAGTTGTAAAACTCGAAGACCAGAGCATGAACTACTAGTTGCAGTTATTACATCACATGCTGCTTTTATATTAACTATTAAGACTACTTTGTCCGTCCACCTAAATTAGCCAATGCAAAATTTATCAAATAGACCACTCATGATTGTCTTGGCATATTTATTATACAATTCTTACACCTTACATCAAGATTCTACAGATTGTTACATCATGCCAGTGACTTGCAACACTTACGGGGTTTTAATCCACGCCAGAGGCCAAGACAATTTCTTGGCTTTAAGTGATATGATAGCGCCTTTCAAACAAAATACTACATTAAATGTTTGAAAAAACCATAATAATGAATTCACATTCAGGGAGCCATCAAAAACTTTATTTACAACGAAACAGTTGTAAAACTCGAAGACCAGAGCATGAACTACTAGTTGCGGTTATTACATCACATGCTGCTTTTATATTAACTATTAAGACTCGTTCGTCTATCCACCTAAATTAGCCAATGCAAAATTTATCAAATAGACCACTCATGATTGTCTTGGCATATTTATTATACAATTCTTACACCTTACATCAAGATTCTACAGATTGTTACATCATGCCAGTGACTTGCAAGACTTACGAGGTTTTAATCCACGCCAGAGGCCAAAGCAATTTTATGGCTTTAGGTTATATGAGAATGCCTTTAGAAAAAAAAACTACATTAAATGTTTTAAAATACCATAATAATGAATTCACATTCAGGGAGCCATCAAAAAATTTATTTCCAACGAAACAGTTGTAAAACTCGAAGACCAGAGCATGAACTACTAGTTGCAGTTATTACATCACATGCTGCTTTTATATTAACTATTAAGACTAGTTCATCAATCCACCTAAATTAGCCAATGCCCAAATTTATCAAATAGACCACTCATGATTGTCTTGGCATATTTATTATACAATTCTTACACCTTACATCAAGATTCTACAGATTGTTACATCATGCCAGTGACTTGCAAGACTTACGGGGTTTTAATCCACGCCAGAGGCCAAGGCAATTTCTTGGCTTTAAGTAATATGATAGCGCCTTTCAAACAAAGTACTACATTAAATGTTTTAAAATACCATAATAATGAATTCACATTCAGGGAGCCATCAAAAACTTTATTTACAACAAAACTTGTAAAATTCGAAGACCAGAGCATGAACTACTAGTTGCAGTTATTACATCACATGCTGCTTTTATATTAACTATTAAGACTAGTTCGTCCGTCCACCTAAATTAGCCAATGCAACATTTATCAAATAGACCGCTCTTGATTGTCTTGGGATATTTATTATCAAATTCCTTACATCAAGATTCTACAGATTGTAACATCATGCCAGTGACTTGCAAGACTTACGGGGTTTTAATCCACGCCAGAGGCCTTGACAATTTCTTGGCTTTAAGTAATATGAGAATGCCTTTCAAACAAAATACTTCATTAAATGTTTTAAAATACCATAATAATGAATTCACATTCAGGGAGCCATCAAAAAATTTATTTCCAACGAAGCAGTTGTAAAACTCGAAGACCAGAGCATGAACTACTAGTTGCAGTTATTACATCACATGCTGCTTTTATATTAACTATTAAGACTAGTTCATCCATCCACCTAAATTAGCCAATGCCCAAATTTATCAAATAGACCACTCATGATTGTCTTGGCATATTTATTATACAATTCTTACACCTTACATCAAGATTCTACAGATTGTTACATCATGCCAGTGACTTGCAAGACTTACGGGGTTTTAATCCACGCCAGAGGCCAAGGCAATTTCTTGGCTTTAAGTAATATGATAGCGCCTTTCAAACAAAGTACTACATTAAATGTTTTAAAATACCATAATAATGAATTCACATTCAGGGAGCCATCAAAAACTTTATTTACAACAAAACTTGTAAAATTCGAAGACCAGAGCATGAACTACTAGTTGCAGTTATTACATCACATGCTGCTTTTATATTAACTATTAAGACTAGTTCGTCCGTCCACCTAAATTAGCCAATGCAACATTTATCAAATAGACCGCTCTTGATTGTCTTGGGATATTTATTATCAAATTCCTTACATCAAGATTCTACAGATTGTAACATCATGCCAGTGACTTGCAAGACTTACAGGGTTTTAATCCACGCCAGAGGCCATGACAATTTCTTGGCTTTAAGTAATATGAGAATGCCTTTCAAACAAAATACTACATAAAATGTTTTAAAATAACATAATAATGAATTTGCATGATGGGAGCCTTCAAAAACATTATTTACAACGTAACAGTTGTAAAACTCGAAGACCAGAGCATGAACTACTAGTTGCAGTTATTACATCACATGCTGCTTTTATATTAACTATTAAGACTACTTTGTCCGTCCACCTAAATTAGCCAATGCAAAATTTATCAAATAGATCACTCATGATTGTCTTGGCATATTTATTATACAATTTCTTACATCAAGATTCTACAGATTGTAACATCATGCCAGTGACTTGCAAGACTTACGGGGTTTTAATCCACGCCAGAGGCCTTGACAATTTCTTGGCTTTAAGTAATATGAGAATGCCTTTCAAACAAAATACTACATTAAATGTTTTAAAATACCATAATAATGAATTTACATTCAGGGAGCCATCAAAAACTTTATTTACAACGAAACAGTTGTAAAATCGAAGACCAGAGCATGAACTACTAGTTGCAGTTATTACATCACATGCTGCTTTTATATTAACTATTAAGACTACTTTGTCCGTCCACCTAAATTAGCCAATGCAAAATTTATCAAATAGACCACTCATGATTGTCTTGGCATATTTATCATACAATTCCTTACATCAAGATTCTACAGATTGCAACATCATGCCAGTGACTTGCAAGACTTACGGGGTTTTAATCCACGCCAGAGGCCAAGGCAATTTCTTGGCTTTAAGTAACATGAGAGCGCCTTTCAAACAAAGTACTACATTAAATGTTTTAAAATACCATAATAATGAATTCACATTCAGGGAGCCATCAAAAACTTTATTTACAACAAAACTTGTAAAATTCGAAGACCAGAGCATGAACTTCTAGTTGCAGTTATTACATCACATGCTGCTTTTATATTAACGATTAAGACTGCTTTGTCCGTCCACCTAAATTAGCCAATGCAAAATTTATCAAATAGACCACTCATGATTGTCTTGGCATATTTATTATACAATTCCTTACATCAAGATTCTACAGATTGTAACATCATGCCAGTGACTTGCAAGACTTACAGGGTTTTAATCCACGCCAGAGGCCATGACAATTTCTTGACTTTAAGTAACATGAGAACCCCTTTAGAAAAAAAAACTACATTAAATGTTTTAAAATACCATAATAATGAATTCACATTCAGGGAGCCACCAGAAACTATATTTACAACGAAACAGTTGTAAAACTCGAAGACCAGAGCATGAACTACTAGTTGCAGTTATTACATCACATGCTGCTTTTATATTAACTATTAAGACTACTTTGTCCGTCCACCTAAATTAGCCAATGCAAAATTTATCAAATAGACCACTCATGATTGTCTTGGCATATTTATTATACAATTCTTACACCTTACATCAAGATTCTACAGATTGTTACATCATGCCAGTGACTTGCAACACTTACGGGGTTTTAATCCACGCCAGAGGCCAAGACAATTTCTTGGCTTTAAGTGATATGATAGCGCCTTTCAAACAAAATACTACATTAAATGTTTGAAAAAACCATAATAATGAATTCACATTCAGGGAGCCATCAAAAACTTTATTTACAACGAAACAGTTGTAAAACTCGAAGACCAGAGCATGAACTACTAGTTGCGGTTATTACATCACATGCTGCTTTTATATTAACTATTAAGACTCGTTCGTCTATCCACCTAAATTAGCCAATGCAAAATTTATCAAATAGACCACTCATGATTGTCTTGGCATATTTATTATACAATTCTTACACCTTACATCAAGATTCTACAGATTGTTACATCATGCCAGTGACTTGCAAGACTTACGGGGTTTTAATCCACGCCAGAGGCCAAAGCAATTTTATGGCTTTAGGTTATATGAGAATGCCTTTAGAAAAAAAAACTACATTAAATGTTTTAAAATACCATAATAATGAATTCACATTCAGGGAGCCATCAAAAAATTTATTTCCAACGAAACAGTTGTAAAACTCGAAGACCAGAGCATGAACTACTAGTTGCAGTTATTACATCACATGCTGCTTTTATATTAACTATTAAGACTAGTTCATCCATCCACCTAAATTAGCCAATGCCCAAATTTATCAAATAGACCACTCATGATTGTCTTGGCATATTTATTATACAATTCTTACACCTTACATCAAGATTCTACAGATTGTTACATCATGCCAGTGACTTGCAAGACTTACGGGGTTTTAATCCACGCCAGAGGCCAAGGCAATTTCTTGGCTTTAAGTAATATGAGAATGCCTTTCAAACAAAATACTACATAAAATGTTTTAAAATAACATAATAATGAATTCGCATTCAGGGAGCCTTCAAAAACATTATTTACAACGTAACAGTTGTAAAACTCGAAGACCAGAGCATGAACTACTAGTTGCAGTTATTACATCACATGCTGCTTTTATATTAACTATTAAGACTACTTTGTCCGTCCACCTAAATTAGCCAATGCAAAATTTATCAAATAGATCACTCATGATTGTCTTGGCATATTTATTATACAATTTCTTACATCAAGATTCTACAGATTGTAACATCATGCCAGTGACTTGCAAGACTTACGGGGTTTTAATCCACGCCAGAGGCCTTGACAATTTCTTGGCTTTAAGTAATATGAGAATGCCTTTCAAACAAAATACTACATTAAATGTTTTAAAATACCATAATAATGAATTCACATTCAGGGAGCCATCAAAAAATTTATTTCCAACGAAACAGTTGTAAAACTCGAAGACCAGAGCATGAACTACTAGTTGCAGTTATTACATCACATGCTGCTTTTATATTAACTATTAAGACTAGTTCATCCATCCACCTAAATTAGCCAATGCCCAAATTTATCAAATAGACCACTCATGATTGTCTTGGCATATTTATTATACAATTCTTACACCTTACATCAAGATTCTACAGATTGTTACATCATGCCAGTGACTTGCAAGACTTACGGGGTTTTAATCCACGCCAGAGGCCAAGGCAATTTCTTGGCTTTAAGTAATATGATAGCGCCTTTCAAACAAAGTACTACATTAAATGTTTTAAAATACCATAATAATGAATTCACATTCAGGGAGCCATCAAAAACTTTATTTACAACAAAACTTGTAAAATTCGAAGACCAGGGCATGAACTACTAGTTGCAGTTATTACATCACATGCTGCTTTTATATTAACTATTAAGACTAGTTCGTCCGTCCACCTAAATTAGCCAATGCAACATTTATCAAATAGACCGCTCTTGATTGTCTTGGGATATTTATTATCAAATTCCTTACATCAAGATTCTACAGATTGTAACATCATGCCAGTGACTTGCAAGACTTACGGGGTTTTAATCCACGCCAGAGGCCATGACAATTTCTTGGCTTTAAGTAATATGAGAATGCCTTTCAAACAAAATACTACATAAAATGTTTTAAAATAACATAATAATGAATTTGCATTCAGGGAGCCTTCAAAAACATTATTTACAACGTAACAGTTGTAAAACTCGAAGACCAGAGCATGAACTACTAGTTGCAGTTATTACATCACATGCTGCTTTTATATTAACTATTAAGACTACTTTGTCCGTCCACCTAAATTAGCCAATGCAAAATTTATCAAATAGATCACTCATGATTGTCTTGGCATATTTATTATACAATTTCTTACATCAAGATTCTACAGATTGTAACATCATGCCAGTGACTTGCAAGACTTACGGGGTTTTAATCCACGCCAGAGGCCTTGACAATTTCTTGGCTTTAAGTAATATGAGAATGCCTTTCAAACAAAATACTACATTAAATGTTTTAAAATACCATAATAATGAATTCACATTCAGGGAGCCATCAAAAACTTTATTTACAACGAAACAGTTGTAAAACTCGAAGACCAGAGCATGAACTACTAGTTGCAGTTATTACATCACATGCTGCTTTTATATTAACTATTAAGACTACTTTGTCCGTCCACCTAAATTAGCCAATGCAAAATTTATCAAATAGACCACTCATGATTGTCTTGGCATATTTATCATACAATTCCTTACATCAAGATTCTACAGATTGCAACATCATGCCAGTGACTTGCAAGACTTACGGGGTTTTAATCCACGCCAGAGGCCAAGGCAATTTCTTGGCTTTAAGTAACATGAGAGCGCCTTTCAAACAAAGTACTACATTAAATGTTTTAAAATACCATAATAATGAATTCACATTCAGGGAGCCATCAAAAACTTTATTTACAACAAAACTTGTAAAATTCGAAGACCAGAGCATGAACTTCTAGTTGCAGTTATTACATCACATGCTGCTTTTATATTAACTATTAAGACTGCTTTGTCCGTCCACCTAAATTAGCCAATGCAAAATTTATCAAATAGACCACTCATGATTGTCTTGGCATATTTATTATACAATTCCTTACATCAAGATTCTACAGATTGTAACATCATGCCAGTGACTTGCAAGACTTACAGGGTTTTAATCCACGCCAGAGGCCATGACAATTTCTTGACTTTAAGTAACATGAGAACCCCTTTAGAAAAAAAAACTACATTAAATGTTTTAAAATACCATAATAATGAATTCGCATTCAGGGAGCCACCAGAAACTATATTTACAACGAAACAGTTGTAAAACTCGAAGACCAGAGCATGAACTACTAGTTGCAGTTATTACATCACATGCTGCTTTTATATTAACTATTAAGACTACTTTGTCCGTCCACCTAAATTAGCCAATGCAAAATTTATCAAATAGACCACTCATGATTGTCTTGGCATATTTATTATACAATTCTTACACCTTACATCAAGATTCTACAGATTGTTACATCATGCCAGTGACTTGCAACACTTACGGGGTTTTAATCCACGCCAGAGGCCAAGACAATTTCTTGGCTTTAAGTGATATGATAGCGCCTTTCAAACAAAATACTACATTAAATGTTTGAAAAAACCAAAATATTGAATTCACATTCAGGGAGCCATCAAAAACTTTATTTACAACGAAACAGTTGTAAAACTCGAAGACCAGAGCATGAACTACTAGTTGCGGTTATTACATCACATGCTGCTTTTATATTAACTATTAAGACTCGTTCGTCTATCCACCTAAATTAGCCAATGCAAAATTTATCAAATAGACCACTCATGATTGTCTTGGCATATTTATTATACAATTCTTACACCTTACATCAAGATTCTACAGATTGTTACATCATGCCAGTGACTTGCAACACTTACGGGGTTTTAATCCACGCCAGAGGCCAAAGCAATTTTATGGCTTTAGGTTATATGAAAGCGCCTTTCAAACAAAGTACTACATTAAATGTTTTAAAATACCATAATAATGAATTCACATTCAGGGAGCCATCAAAAACTTTATTTACAACAAAACTTGTAAAATTCGAAGACCAGAGCATGAACTACTAGTTGCAGTTATTACATCACATGCTGCTTTTATATTAACTATTAAGACTAGTTCGTCCGTCCACCTAAATTAGCCAATGCAACATTTATCAAATAGACCGCTCTTGATTGTCTTGGGATATTTATTATCAAATTCCTTACATCAAGATTCTACAGATTGTAACATCATGCCAGTGACTTGCAAGACTTACGGGGTTTTAATCCACGCCAGAGGCCATGACAATTTCTTGGCTTTAAGTAATATGAGAATGCCTTTCAAACAAAATACTACATAAAATGTTTTAAAATAACATAATAATGAATTCGCATTCAGGGAGCCTTCAAAAACATTATTTACAACGTAACAGTTGTAAAACTCGAAGACCAGAGCATGAACTACTAGTTGCAGTTATTACATCACATGCTGCTTTTATATTAACTATTAAGACTACTTTGTCCGTCCACCTAAATTAGCCAATGCAAAATTTATCAAATAGATCACTCATGATTGTCTTGGCATATTTATTATACAATTTCTTACATCAAGATTCTACAGATTGTAACATCATGCCAGTGACTTGCAAGACTTACGGGGTTTTAATCCACGCCAGAGGCCTTGACAATTTCTTGGCTTTAAGTAATATGAGAATGCCTTTCAAACAAAATACTACATTAAATGTTTTAAAATACCATAATAATGAATTCACATTCAGGGAGCCATCAAAAACTTTATTTACAACGAAACAGTTGTAAAACTCGAAGACCAGAGCATGAACTACTAGTTGCAGTTATTACATCACATGCTGCTTTTATATTAACTATTAAGACTACTTTGTCCGTCCACCTAAATTAGCCAATGCAAAATTTATCAAATAGACCACTCATGATTGTCTTGGCATATTTATCATACAATTCCTTACATCAAGATTCTACAGATTGCAACATCATGCCAGTGACTTGCAAGACTTACGGGGTTTTAATCCACGCCAGAGGCCAAGGCAATTTCTTGGCTTTAAGTAACATGAGAGCGCCTTTCAAACAAAGTACTACATTAAATGTTTTAAAATACCATAATAATGAATTCACATTCAGGGAGCCATCAAAAACTTTATTTACAACAAAACTTGTAAAATTCGAAGACCAGAGCATGAACTTCTAGTTGCAGTTATTACATCACATGCTGCTTTTATATTAACTATTAAGACTACTTTGTCCGTCCACCTAAATTAGCCAATGCAAAATTTATCAAATAGACCACTCATGATTGTCTTGGCATATTTATTATACAATTCCTTACATCAAGATTCTACAGATTGTAACATCATGCCAGTGACTTGCAAGACTTACAGGGTTTTAATCCACGCCAGAGGCCATGACAATTTCTTGACTTTAAGTAACATGAGAACCCCTTTAGAAAAAAAAACTACATTAAATGTTTTAAAATGCCATAATAATGAATTCACATTCAGGGAGCCACCAAAAACTATATTTACAACGAAACAGTTGTAAAACTCGAAGACCAGAGCATGAACTACTAGTTGCAGTTATTACATCACATGCTGCTTTTATATTAACTATTAAGACTACTTTGTCCGTCCACCTAAATTAGCCAATGCAAAATTTATCAAATAGACCACTCATGATTGTCTTGGCATATTTATTATACAATTCTTACACCTTACATCAAGATTCTACAGATTGTTACATCATGCCAGTGACTTGCAACACTTACGGGGTTTTAATCCACGCCAGAGGCCAAGACAATTTCTTGGCTTTAAGTGATATGATAGCGCCTTTCAAACAAAATACTACATTAAATGTTTGAAAAAACCATAATAATGAATTCACATTCAGGGAGCCATCAAAAACTTTATTTACAACGAAACAGTTGTAAAACTCGAAGACCAGAGCATGAACTACTAGTTGCGGTTATTACATCACATGCTGCTTTTATATTAACTATTAAGACTCGTTCGTCTATCCACCTAAATTAGCCAATGCAAAATTTATCAAATAGACCACTCATGATTGTCTTGGCATATTTATTATACAATTCTTACACCTTACATCAAGATTCTACAGATTGTTACATCATGCCAGTGACTTGCAACACTTACGGGGTTTTAATCCACGCCAGAGGCCAAAGCAATTTTATGGCTTTAGGTTATATGAGAATGCCTTTAGAAAAAAAAACTACATTAAATGTTTTAAAATACCATAATAATGAATTCACATTCAGGGAGCCATCAAAAAATTTATTTCCAACGAAACAGTTGTAAAACTCGAAGACCAGAGCATGAACTACTAGTTGCAGTTATTACATCACATGCTGCTTTTATATTAACTATTAAGACTAGTTCATCCATCCACCTAAATTAGCCAATGCCCAAATTTATCAAATAGACCACTCATGATTGTCTTGGCATATTTATCATACAATTCTTACACCTTACATCAAGATTCTACAGATTGTTACATCATGCCAGTGACTTGCAAGACTTACGGGGTTTTAATCCACGCCAGAGGCCAAGGCAATTTCTTGGCTTTAAGTAATATGATAGCGCCTTTCAAACAAAGTACTACATTAAATGTTTTAAAATACCATAATAATGAATTCACATTCAGGGAGCCATCAAAAACTTTATTTACAACAAAACTTGTAAAATTCGAAGACCAGAGCATGAACTACTAGTTGCAGTTATTACATCACATGCTGCTTTTATATTAACTATTAAGACTAGTTCGTCCGTCCACCTAAATTAGCCAATGCAACATTTATCAAATAGACCGCTCTTGATTGTCTTGGGATATTTATTATCAAATTCCTTACATCAAGATTCTACAGATTGTAACATCATGCCAGTGACTTGCAAGACTTACGGGGTTTTAATCCACGCCAGAGGCCATGACAATTTCTTGGCTTTAAGTAATATGAGAATGCCTTTCAAACAAAATACTACATAAAATGTTTTAAAATAACATAATAATGAATTCGCATTCAGGGAGCCTTCAAAAACATTATTTACAACGTAACAGTTGTAAAACTCGAAGACCAGAGCATGAACTACTAGTTGCAGTTATTACATCACATGCTGCTTTTATATTAACTATTAAGGCTACTTTGTCCGTCCACCTAAATTAGCCAATGCAAAATTTATCAAATAGACCACTCATGATTGTCTTGGCATATTTATCATACAATTCCTTACATCAAGATTCTACAGATTGCAACATCATGCCAGTGACTTGCAAGACTTACGGGGTTTTAATCCACGCCAGAGGCCAAGGCAATTTCTTGGCTTTAAGTAACATGAGAGCGCCTTTCAAACAAAGTACTACATTAAATGTTTTAAAATACCATAATAATGAATTCACATTCAGGGAGCCATCAAAAACTTTATTTACAACAAAACTTGTAAAATTCGAAGACCAGAGCATGGACTTCTAGTTGCAGTTATTACATCACATGCTGCTTTTATATTAACTATTAAGACTACTTTGTCCGTCCACCTAAATTAGCCAATGCAAAATTTATCAAATAGACCACTCATGATTGTCTTGGCATATTTATTATACAATTCCTTACATCAAGATTCTACAGATTGTAACATCATGCCAGTGACTTGCAAGACTTACAGGGTTTTAATCCACGCCAGAGGCCATGACAATTTCTTGACTTTAAGTAACATGAGAACCCCTTTAGAAAAAAAAACTACATTAAATGTTTTAAAATACCATAATAATGAATTCACATTCAGGGAGCCACCAAAAACTATATTTACAACGAAACAGTTGTAAAACTCGAAGACCAGAGCATGAACTACTAGTTGCAGTTATTACATCACATGCTGCTTTTATATTAACTATTAAGACTACTTTGTCCGTCCACCTAAATTAGCCAATGCAAAATTTATCAAATAGACCACTCATGATTGTCTTGGCATATTTATTATACAATTCTTACACCTTACATCAAGATTCTACAGATTGTTACATCATGCCAGTGACTTGCAACACTTACGGGGTTTTAATCCACGCCAGAGGCCAAGACAATTTCTTGGCTTTAAGTGATATGATAGCGCCTTTCAAACAAAATACTACATTAAATGTTTGAAAAAACCATAATAATGAATTCACATTCAGGGAGCCATCAAAAACTTTATTTACAACGAAACAGTTGTAAAACTCGAAGACCAGAGCATGAACTACTAGTTGCGGTTATTACATCACATGCTGCTTTTATATTAACTATTAAGACTCGTTCGTCTATCCACCTAAATTAGCCAATGCAAAATTTATCAAATAGACCACTCATGATTGTCTTGGCATATTTATTATACAATTCTTACACCTTACATCAAGATTCTACAGATTGTTACATCATGCCAGTGACTTGCAAGACTTACGGGGTTTTAATCCACGCCAGAGGCCAAAGCAATTTTATGGCTTTAGGTTATATGAGAATGCCTTTAGAAAAAAAAAATACATTAAATGTTTTAAAATACCATAATAATGAATTCACATTCAGGGAGCCATCAAAAAATTTATTTCCAACGAAACAGTTGTAAAACTCGAAGACCAGAGCATGAACTACTAGTTGCAGTTATTACATCACATGCTGCTTTTATATTAACTATTAAGACTAGTTCATCCATCCACCTAAATTAGCCAATGCCCAAATTTATCAAATAGACCACTCATGATTGTCTTGGCATATTTATCATACAATTCTTACACCTTACATCAAGATTCTACAGATTGTTACATCATGCCAGTGACTTGCAAGACTGACGGGGTTTTAATCCACGCCAGAGGCCAAGGCAATTTCTTGGCTTTAAGTAATATGATAGCGCCTTTCAAACAAAGTACTACATTAAATGTTTTAAAATACCATAATAATGAATTCACATTCAGGGAGCCATCAAAAACTTTATTTACAACAAAACTTGTAAAATTCGAAGACCAGAGCATGAACTACTAGTTGCAGTTATTACATCACATGCTGCTTTTATATTAACTATTAAGACTAGTTCGTCCGTCCACCTAAATTAGCCAATGCAACATTTATCAAATAGACCGCTCTTGATTGTCTTGGGATATTTATTATCAAATTCCTTACATCAAGATTCTACAGATTGTAACATCATGCCAGTGACTTGCAAGACTTACGGGGTTTTAATCCATGCCAGAGGCCATGACAATTTCTTGGCTTTAAGTAATATGAGAATGCCTTTCAAACAAAATACTACATAAAATGTTTTAAAATAACATAATAATGAATTCGCATTCAGGGAGCCTTCAAAAACATTATTTACAACGTAACAGTTGTAAAACTCGAAGACCAGAGCATGAACTACTAGTTGCAGTTATTACATCACATGCTGCTTTTATATTAACTATTAAGACTACTTTGTCCGTCCACCTAAATTAGCCAATGCAAAATTTATCAAATAGATCACTCATGATTGTCTTGGCATATTTATTATACAATTTCTTACATCAAGATTCTACAGATTGTAACATCATGCCAGTGACTTGCAAGACTTACGGGGTTTTAATCCACGCCAGAGGCCTTGACAATTTCTTGGCTTTAAGTAATATGAGAATGCCTTTCAAACAAAATACTACATTAAATGTTTTAAAATACCATAATAATGAATTCACATTCAGGGAGCCATCAAAAACTTTATTTACAACGAAACAGTTGTAAAACTCGAAGACCAGAGCATGAACTACTAGTTGCAGTTATTACATCACATGCTGCTTTTATATTAACTATTAAGACTACTTTGTCCGTCCACCTAAATTAGCCAATGCAAAATTTATCAAATAGACCACTCATGATTGTCTTGGCATATTTATCATACAATTCCTTACATCAAGATTCTACAGATTGCAACATCATGCCAGTGACTTGCAAGACTTACGGGGTTTTAATCCACGCCAGAGGCTAAGGCAATTTCTTGGCTTTAAGTAACATGAGAGCGCCTTTCAAACAAAGTACTACATTAAATGTTTTAAAATACCATAATAATGAATTCACATTCAGGGAGCCATCAAAAACTTTATTTACAACAAAACTTGTAAAATTCGAAGACCAGAGCATGAACTTCTAGTTGCAGTTATTACATCACATGCTGCTTTTATATTAACTATTAAGACTATTTTGTCCGTCCACCTAAATTAGCCAATGCAAAATTTATCAAATAGACCACTCATGATTGTCTTGGCATATTTATTATACAATTCCTTACATCAAGATTCTACAGATTGTAACATCATGCCAGTGACTTGCAAGACTTACAGGGTTTTAATCCACGCCAGAGGCCATGACAATTTCTTGACTTTAAGTAACATGAGAACCCCTTTAGAAAAAAAAACTACATTAAATGTTTTAAAATACCATAATAATGAATTCACATTCAGGGAGCCACCAAAACTATATTTACAACGAAACAGTTGTAAAACTCGAAGACCAGAGCATGAACTACTAGTTGCAGTTATTACATCACATGCTGCTTTTATATTAACTATTAAGACTACTTTGTCCGTCCACCTAAATTAGCCAATGCAAAATTTATCAAATAGACCACTCATGATTGTCTTGGCATATTTATTATACAATTCTTACACCTTACATCAAGATTCTACAGATTGTTACATCATGCCAGTGACTTGCAACACTTACGGGGTTTTAATCCACGCCAGAGGCCAAGACAATTTCTTGGCTTTAAGTGATATGATAGCGCCTTTCAAACAAAATACTACATTAAATGTTTGAAAAAACCATAATAATGAATTCACATTCAGGGAGCCATCAAAAACATTATTTACAACGAAACAGTTGTAAAACTCGAAGACCAGAGCATGAACTACTAGTTGCGATTATTACATCACATGCTGCTTTTATATTAACTATTAAGACTCGTTCGTCTATCCACCTAAATTAGCCAATGCAAAATTTATCAAATAGACCACTCATGATTGTCTTGGCATATTTATTATACAATTCTTACACCTTACATCAAGATTCTACAGATTGTTACATCATGCCAGTGACTTGCAAGACTTACGGGGTTTTAATCCACGCCAGAGGCCAAAGCAATTTTATGGCTTTAGGTTATATGAGAATGCCTTTAGAAAAAAAAACTACATTAAATGTTTTAAAATACCATAATAATGAATTCACATTCAGGGAGCCATCAAAAAATTTATTTCCAACGAAACAGTTGTAAAACTCGAAGACCAGAGCATGAACTACTAGTTGCAGTTATTACATCACATGCTGCTTTTATATTAACTATTAAGACTAGTTCATCCATCCACCTAAATTAGCCAATGCCCAAATTTATCAAATAGACCACTCATGATTGTCTTGGCATATTTATCATACAATTCTTACACCTTACATCAAGATTCTACAGATTGTTACATCATGCCAGTGACTTGCAAGACTTACGGGGTTTTAATCCACGCCAGAGGCCAAGGCAATTTCTTGGCTTTAAGTAATATGATAGCGCCTTTCAAACAAAGTACTACATTAAATGTTTTAAAATACCATAATAATGAATTCACATTCAGGGAGCCATCAAAAACTTTATTTACAACAAAACTTGTAAAATTCGAAGACCAGAGCATGAACTACTAGTTGCAGTTATTACATCACATGCTGCTTTTATATTAACTATTAAGACTAGTTCGTCCGTCCACCTAAATTAGCCAATGCAACATTTATCAAATAGACCGCTCTTGATTGTCTTGGGATATTTATTATCAAATTCCTTACATCAAGATTCTACAGATTGTAACATCATGCCAGTGACTTGCAAGACTTACGGGGTTTTAATCCACGCCAGAGGCTAAGGCAATTTCTTGGCTTTAAGTAACATGAGAGCGCCTTTCAAACAAAGTACTACATTAAATGTTTTAAAATACCATAATAATGAATTCACATTCAGGGAGCCATCAAAAACTTTATTTACAACAAAACTTGTAAAATTCGAAGACCAGAGCATGAACTTCTAGTTGCAGTTATTACATCACATGCTGCTTTTATATTAACTATTAAGACTATTTTGTCCGTCCACCTAAATTAGCCAATGCAAAATTTATCAAATAGACCACTCATGATTGTCTTGGCATATTTATTATACAATTCCTTACATCAAGATTCTACAGATTGTAACATCATGCCAGTGACTTGCAAGACTTACAGGGTTTTAATCCACGCCAGAGGCCATGACAATTTCTTGACTTTAAGTAACATGAGAACCCCTTTAGAAAAAAAAACTACATTAAATGTTTTAAAATACCATAATAATGAATTCACATTCAGGGAGCCACCAAAACTATATTTACAACGAAACAGTTGTAAAACTCGAAGACCAGAGCATGAACTACTAGTTGCAGTTATTACATCACATGCTGCTTTTATATTAACTATTAAGACTACTTTGTCCGTCCACCTAAATTAGCCAATGCAAAATTTATCAAATAGACCACTCATGATTGTCTTGGCATATTTATTATACAATTCTTACACCTTACATCAAGATTCTACAGATTGTTACATCATGCCAGTGACTTGCAACACTTACGGGGTTTTAATCCACGCCAGAGGCCAAGACAATTTCTTGGCTTTAAGTGATATGATAGCGCCTTTCAAACAAAATACTACATTAAATGTTTTAAAATACCATAATAATGAATTCACATTCAGGGAGCCATCAAAAACTTTATTTACAACAAAACTTGTAAAATTCGAAGACCAGAGCATGAACTTCTAGTTGCAGTTATTACATCACATGCTGCTTTTATATTAACTATTAAGACTGCTTTGTCCGTCCACCTAAATTAGCCAATGCAAAATTTATCAAATAGACCACTCATGATTGTCTTGGCATATTTATTATACAATTCCTTACATCAAGATTCTACAGATTGTAACATCATGCCAGTGACTTGCAAGACTTACAGGGTTTTAATCCACGCCAGAGGCCATGACAATTTCTTGACTTTAAGTAACATGAGAACCCCTTTAGAAAAAAAAACTACATTAAATGTTTTAAAATACCATAATAATGAATTCGCATTCAGGGAGCCACCAGAAACTATATTTACAACGAAACAGTTGTAAAACTCGAAGACCAGAGCATGAACTACTAGTTGCAGTTATTACATCACATGCTGCTTTTATATTAACTATTAAGACTACTTTGTCCGTCCACCTAAATTAGCCAATGCAAAATTTATCAAATAGACCACTCATGATTGTCTTGGCATATTTATTATACAATTCTTACACCTTACATCAAGATTCTACAGATTGTTACATCATGCCAGTGACTTGCAACACTTACGGGGTTTTAATCCACGCCAGAGGCCAAGACAATTTCTTGGCTTTAAGTGATATGATAGCGCCTTTCAAACAAAATACTACATTAAATGTTTGAAAAAACCAAAATATTGAATTCACATTCAGGGAGCCATCAAAAACTTTATTTACAACGAAACAGTTGTAAAACTCGAAGACCAGAGCATGAACTACTAGTTGCGGTTATTACATCACATGCTGCTTTTATATTAACTATTAAGACTCGTTCGTCTATCCACCTAAATTAGCCAATGCAAAATTTATCAAATAGACCACTCATGATTGTCTTGGCATATTTATTATACAATTCTTACACCTTACATCAAGATTCTACAGATTGTTACATCATGCCAGTGACTTGCAACACTTACGGGGTTTTAATCCACGCCAGAGGCCAAAGCAATTTTATGGCTTTAGGTTATATGAAAGCGCCTTTCAAACAAAGTACTACATTAAATGTTTTAAAATACCATAATAATGAATTCACATTCAGGGAGCCATCAAAAACTTTATTTACAACAAAACTTGTAAAATTCGAAGACCAGAGCATGAACTACTAGTTGCAGTTATTACATCACATGCTGCTTTTATATTAACTATTAAGACTAGTTCGTCCGTCCACCTAAATTAGCCAATGCAACATTTATCAAATAGACCGCTCTTGATTGTCTTGGGATATTTATTATCAAATTCCTTACATCAAGATTCTACAGATTGTAACATCATGCCAGTGACTTGCAAGACTTACGGGGTTTTAATCCACGCCAGAGGCCATGACAATTTCTTGGCTTTAAGTAATATGAGAATGCCTTTCAAACAAAATACTACATAAAATGTTTTAAAATAACATAATAATGAATTCGCATTCAGGGAGCCTTCAAAAACATTATTTACAACGTAACAGTTGTAAAACTCGAAGACCAGAGCATGAACTACTAGTTGCAGTTATTACATCACATGCTGCTTTTATATTAACTATTAAGACTACTTTGTCCGTCCACCTAAATTAGCCAATGCAAAATTTATCAAATAGATCACTCATGATTGTCTTGGCATATTTATTATACAATTTCTTACATCAAGATTCTACAGATTGTAACATCATGCCAGTGACTTGCAAGACTTACGGGGTTTTAATCCACGCCAGAGGCCTTGACAATTTCTTGGCTTTAAGTAATATGAGAATGCCTTTCAAACAAAATACTACATTAAATGTTTTAAAATACCATAATAATGAATTCACATTCAGGGAGCCATCAAAAACTTTATTTACAACGAAACAGTTGTAAAACTCGAAGACCAGAGCATGAACTACTAGTTGCAGTTATTACATCACATGCTGCTTTTATATTAACTATTAAGACTACTTTGTCCGTCCACCTAAATTAGCCAATGCAAAATTTATCAAATAGACCACTCATGATTGTCTTGGCATATTTATCATACAATTCCTTACATCAAGATTCTACAGATTGCAACATCATGCCAGTGACTTGCAAGACTTACGGGGTTTTAATCCACGCCAGAGGCCAAGGCAATTTCTTGGCTTTAAGTAACATGAGAGCGCCTTTCAAACAAAGTACTACATTAAATGTTTTAAAATACCATAATAATGAATTCACATTCAGGGAGCCATCAAAAACTTTATTTACAACAAAACTTGTAAAATTCGAAGACCAGAGCATGAACTTCTAGTTGCAGTTATTACATCACATGCTGCTTTTATATTAACTATTAAGACTACTTTGTCCGTCCACCTAAATTAGCCAATGCAAAATTTATCAAATAGACCACTCATGATTGTCTTGGCATATTTATTATACAATTCCTTACATCAAGATTCTACAGATTGTAACATCATGCCAGTGACTTGCAAGACTTACAGGGTTTTAATCCACGCCAGAGGCCATGACAATTTCTTGACTTTAAGTAACATGAGAACCCCTTTAGAAAAAAAAACTACATTAAATGTTTTAAAATGCCATAATAATGAATTCACATTCAGGGAGCCACCAAAAACTATATTTACAACGAAACAGTTGTAAAACTCGAAGACCAGAGCATGAACTACTAGTTGCAGTTATTACATCACATGCTGCTTTTATATTAACTATTAAGACTACTTTGTCCGTCCACCTAAATTAGCCAATGCAAAATTTATCAAATAGACCACTCATGATTGTCTTGGCATATTTATTATACAATTCTTACACCTTACATCAAGATTCTACAGATTGTTACATCATGCCAGTGACTTGCAACACTTACGGGGTTTTAATCCACGCCAGAGGCCAAGACAATTTCTTGGCTTTAAGTGATATGATAGCGCCTTTCAAACAAAATACTACATTAAATGTTTGAAAAAACCATAATAATGAATTCACATTCAGGGAGCCATCAAAAACTTTATTTACAACGAAACAGTTGTAAAACTCGAAGACCAGAGCATGAACTACTAGTTGCGGTTATTACATCACATGCTGCTTTTATATTAACTATTAAGACTCGTTCGTCTATCCACCTAAATTAGCCAATGCAAAATTTATCAAATAGACCACTCATGATTGTCTTGGCATATTTATTATACAATTCTTACACCTTACATCAAGATTCTACAGATTGTTACATCATGCCAGTGACTTGCAACACTTACGGGGTTTTAATCCACGCCAGAGGCCAAAGCAATTTTATGGCTTTAGGTTATATGAGAATGCCTTTAGAAAAAAAAACTACATTAAATGTTTTAAAATACCATAATAATGAATTCACATTCAGGGAGCCATCAAAAAATTTATTTCCAACGAAACAGTTGTAAAACTCGAAGACCAGAGCATGAACTACTAGTTGCAGTTATTACATCACATGCTGCTTTTATATTAACTATTAAGACTAGTTCATCCATCCACCTAAATTAGCCAATGCCCAAATTTATCAAATAGACCACTCATGATTGTCTTGGCATATTTATCATACAATTCTTACACCTTACATCAAGATTCTACAGATTGTTACATCATGCCAGTGACTTGCAAGACTTACGGGGTTTTAATCCACGCCAGAGGCCAAGGCAATTTCTTGGCTTTAAGTAATATGATAGCGCCTTTCAAACAAAGTACTACATTAAATGTTTTAAAATACCATAATAATGAATTCACATTCAGGGAGCCATCAAAAACTTTATTTACAACAAAACTTGTAAAATTCGAAGACCAGAGCATGAACTACTAGTTGCAGTTATTACATCACATGCTGCTTTTATATTAACTATTAAGACTAGTTCGTCCGTCCACCTAAATTAGCCAATGCAACATTTATCAAATAGACCGCTCTTGATTGTCTTGGGATATTTATTATCAAATTCCTTACATCAAGATTCTACAGATTGTAACATCATGCCAGTGACTTGCAAGACTTACGGGGTTTTAATCCACGCCAGAGGCCATGACAATTTCTTGGCTTTAAGTAATATGAGAATGCCTTTCAAACAAAATACTACATAAAATGTTTTAAAATAACATAATAATGAATTCGCATTCAGGGAGCCTTCAAAAACATTATTTACAACGTAACAGTTGTAAAACTCGAAGACCAGAGCATGAACTACTAGTTGCAGTTATTACATCACATGCTGCTTTTATATTAACTATTAAGGCTACTTTGTCCGTCCACCTAAATTAGCCAATGCAAAATTTATCAAATAGACCACTCATGATTGTCTTGGCATATTTATCATACAATTCCTTACATCAAGATTCTACAGATTGCAACATCATGCCAGTGACTTGCAAGACTTACGGGGTTTTAATCCACGCCAGAGGCCAAGGCAATTTCTTGGCTTTAAGTAACATGAGAGCGCCTTTCAAACAAAGTACTACATTAAATGTTTTAAAATACCATAATAATGAATTCACATTCAGGGAGCCATCAAAAACTTTATTTACAACAAAACTTGTAAAATTCGAAGACCAGAGCATGGACTTCTAGTTGCAGTTATTACATCACATGCTGCTTTTATATTAACTATTAAGACTACTTTGTCCGTCCACCTAAATTAGCCAATGCAAAATTTATCAAATAGACCACTCATGATTGTCTTGGCATATTTATTATACAATTCCTTACATCAAGATTCTACAGATTGTAACATCATGCCAGTGACTTGCAAGACTTACAGGGTTTTAATCCACGCCAGAGGCCATGACAATTTCTTGACTTTAAGTAACATGAGAACCCCTTTAGAAAAAAAAACTACATTAAATGTTTTAAAATACCATAATAATGAATTCACATTCAGGGAGCCACCAAAAACTATATTTACAACGAAACAGTTGTAAAACTCGAAGACCAGAGCATGAACTACTAGTTGCAGTTATTACATCACATGCTGCTTTTATATTAACTATTAAGACTACTTTGTCCGTCCACCTAAATTAGCCAATGCAAAATTTATCAAATAGACCACTCATGATTGTCTTGGCATATTTATTATACAATTCTTACACCTTACATCAAGATTCTACAGATTGTTACATCATGCCAGTGACTTGCAACACTTACGGGGTTTTAATCCACGCCAGAGGCCAAGACAATTTCTTGGCTTTAAGTGATATGATAGCGCCTTTCAAACAAAATACTACATTAAATGTTTGAAAAAACCATAATAATGAATTCACATTCAGGGAGCCATCAAAAACTTTATTTACAACGAAACAGTTGTAAAACTCGAAGACCAGAGCATGAACTACTAGTTGCGGTTATTACATCACATGCTGCTTTTATATTAACTATTAAGACTCGTTCGTCTATCCACCTAAATTAGCCAATGCAAAATTTATCAAATAGACCACTCATGATTGTCTTGGCATATTTATTATACAATTCTTACACCTTACATCAAGATTCTACAGATTGTTACATCATGCCAGTGACTTGCAAGACTTACGGGGTTTTAATCCACGCCAGAGGCCAAAGCAATTTTATGGCTTTAGGTTATATGAGAATGCCTTTAGAAAAAAAAAATACATTAAATGTTTTAAAATACCATAATAATGAATTCACATTCAGGGAGCCATCAAAAAATTTATTTCCAACGAAACAGTTGTAAAACTCGAAGACCAGAGCATGAACTACTAGTTGCAGTTATTACATCACATGCTGCTTTTATATTAACTATTAAGACTAGTTCATCCATCCACCTAAATTAGCCAATGCCCAAATTTATCAAATAGACCACTCATGATTGTCTTGGCATATTTATCATACAATTCTTACACCTTACATCAAGATTCTACAGATTGTTACATCATGCCAGTGACTTGCAAGACTGACGGGGTTTTAATCCACGCCAGAGGCCAAGGCAATTTCTTGGCTTTAAGTAATATGATAGCGCCTTTCAAACAAAGTACTACATTAAATGTTTTAAAATACCATAATAATGAATTCACATTCAGGGAGCCATCAAAAACTTTATTTACAACAAAACTTGTAAAATTCGAAGACCAGAGCATGAACTACTAGTTGCAGTTATTACATCACATGCTGCTTTTATATTAACTATTAAGACTAGTTCGTCCGTCCACCTAAATTAGCCAATGCAACATTTATCAAATAGACCGCTCTTGATTGTCTTGGGATATTTATTATCAAATTCCTTACATCAAGATTCTACAGATTGTAACATCATGCCAGTGACTTGCAAGACTTACGGGGTTTTAATCCACGCCAGAGGCCATGACAATTTCTTGGCTTTAAGTAATATGAGAATGCCTTTCAAACAAAATACTACATAAAATGTTTTAAAATAACATAATAATGAATTCGCATTCAGGGAGCCTTCAAAAACATTATTTACAACGTAACAGTTGTAAAACTCGAAGACCAGAGCATGAACTACTAGTTGCAGTTATTACATCACATGCTGCTTTTATATTAACTATTAAGACTACTTTGTCCGTCCACCTAAATTAGCCAATGCAAAATTTATCAAATAGATCACTCATGATTGTCTTGGCATATTTATTATACAATTTCTTACATCAAGATTCTACAGATTGTAACATCATGCCAGTGACTTGCAAGACTTACGGGGTTTTAATCCACGCCAGAGGCCTTGACAATTTCTTGGCTTTAAGTAATATGAGAATGCCTTTCAAACAAAATACTACATTAAATGTTTTAAAATACCATAATAATGAATTCACATTCAGGGAGCCATCAAAAACTTTATTTACAACGAAACAGTTGTAAAACTCGAAGACCAGAGCATGAACTACTAGTTGCAGTTATTACATCACATGCTGCTTTTATATTAACTATTAAGACTACTTTGTCCGTCCACCTAAATTAGCCAATGCAAAATTTATCAAATAGACCACTCATGATTGTCTTGGCATATTTATCATACAATTCCTTACATCAAGATTCTACAGATTGCAACATCATGCCAGTGACTTGCAAGACTTACGGGGTTTTAATCCACGCCAGAGGCTAAGGCAATTTCTTGGCTTTAAGTAACATGAGAGCGCCTTTCAAACAAAGTACTACATTAAATGTTTTAAAATACCATAATAATGAATTCACATTCAGGGAGCCATCAAAAACTTTATTTACAACAAAACTTGTAAAATTCGAAGACCAGAGCATGAACTTCTAGTTGCAGTTATTACATCACATGCTGCTTTTATATTAACTATTAAGACTATTTTGTCCGTCCACCTAAATTAGCCAATGCAAAATTTATCAAATAGACCACTCATGATTGTCTTGGCATATTTATTATACAATTCCTTACATCAAGATTCTACAGATTGTAACATCATGCCAGTGACTTGCAAGACTTACAGGGTTTTAATCCACGCCAGAGGCCATGACAATTTCTTGACTTTAAGTAACATGAGAACCCCTTTAGAAAAAAAAACTACATTAAATGTTTTAAAATACCATAATAATGAATTCACATTCAGGGAGCCACCAAAACTATATTTACAACGAAACAGTTGTAAAACTCGAAGACCAGAGCATGAACTACTAGTTGCAGTTATTACATCACATGCTGCTTTTATATTAACTATTAAGACTACTTTGTCCGTCCACCTAAATTAGCCAATGCAAAATTTATCAAATAGACCACTCATGATTGTCTTGGCATATTTATTATACAATTCTTACACCTTACATCAAGATTCTACAGATTGTTACATCATGCCAGTGACTTGCAACACTTACGGGGTTTTAATCCACGCCAGAGGCCAAGACAATTTCTTGGCTTTAAGTGATATGATAGCGCCTTTCAAACAAAATACTACATTAAATGTTTGAAAAAACCATAATAATGAATTCACATTCAGGGAGCCATCAAAAACATTATTTACAACGAAACAGTTGTAAAACTCGAAGACCAGAGCATGAACTACTAGTTGCGATTATTACATCACATGCTGCTTTTATATTTACTATTAAGACTCGTTCGTCTATCCACCTAAATTAGCCAATGCAAAATTTATCAAATAGACCACTCATGATTGTCTTGGCATATTTATTATACAATTCTTACACCTTACATCAAGATTCTACAGATTGTTACATCATGCCAGTGACTTGCAAGACTTACGGGGTTTTAATCCACGCCAGAGGCCAAAGCAATTTTATGGCTTTAGGTTATATGAGAATGCCTTTAGAAAAAAAAACTACATTAAATGTTTTAAAATACCATAATAATGAATTCACATTCAGGGAGCCATCAAAAAATTTATTTCCAACGAAACAGTTGTAAAACTCGAAGACCAGAGCATGAACTACTAGTTGCAGTTATTACATCACATGCTGCTTTTATATTAACTATTAAGACTAGTTCATCCATCCACCTAAATTAGCCAATGCCCAAATTTATCAAATAGACCACTCATGATTGTCTTGGCATATTTATCATACAATTCTTACACCTTACATCAAGATTCTACAGATTGTTACATCATGCCAGTGACTTGCAAGACTTACGGGGTTTTAATCCACGCCAGAGGCCAAGGCAATTTCTTGGCTTTAAGTAATATGATAGCGCCTTTCAAACAAAGTACTACATTAAATGTTTTAAAATACCATAATAATGAATTCACATTCAGGGAGCCATCAAAAACTTTATTTACAACAAAACTTGTAAAATTCGAAGACCAGAGCATGAACTACTAGTTGCAGTTATTACATCACATGCTGCTTTTATATTAACTATTAAGACTAGTTCGTCCGTCCACCTAAATTAGCCAATGCAACATTTATCAAATAGACCGCTCTTGATTGTCTTGGGATATTTATTATCAAATTCCTTACATCAAGATTCTACAGATTGTAACATCATGCCAGTGACTTGCAAGACTTACGGGGTTTTAATCCACGCCAGAGGCTAAGGCAATTTCTTGGCTTTAAGTAACATGAGAGCGCCTTTCAAACAAAGTACTACATTAAATGTTTTAAAATACCATAATAATGAATTCACATTCAGGGAGCCATCAAAAACTTTATTTACAACAAAACTTGTAAAATTCGAAGACCAGAGCATGAACTTCTAGTTGCAGTTATTACATCACATGCTGCTTTTATATTAACTATTAAGACTATTTTGTCCGTCCACCTAAATTAGCCAATGCAAAATTTATCAAATAGACCACTCATGATTGTCTTGGCATATTTATTATACAATTCCTTACATCAAGATTCTACAGATTGTAACATCATGCCAGTGACTTGCAAGACTTACAGGGTTTTAATCCACGCCAGAGGCCATGACAATTTCTTGACTTTAAGTAACATGAGAACCCCTTTAGAAAAAAAAACTACATTAAATGTTTTAAAATACCATAATAATGAATTCACATTCAGGGAGCCACCAAAACTATATTTACAACGAAACAGTTGTAAAACTCGAAGACCAGAGCATGAACTACTAGTTGCAGTTATTACATCACATGCTGCTTTTATATTAACTATTAAGACTACTTTGTCCGTCCACCTAAATTAGCCAATGCAAAATTTATCAAATAGACCACTCATGATTGTCTTGGCATATTTATTATACAATTCTTACACCTTACATCAAGATTCTACAGATTGTTACATCATGCCAGTGACTTGCAACACTTACGGGGTTTTAATCCACGCCAGAGGCCAAGACAATTTCTTGGCTTTAAGTGATATGATAGCGCCTTTCAAACAAAATACTACATTAAATGTTTGAAAAAACCATAATAATGAATTCACATTCAGGGAGCCATCAAAAACATTATTTACAACGAAACAGTTGTAAAACTCGAAGACCAGAGCATGAACTACTAGTTGCGATTATTACATCACATGCTGCTTTTATATTAACTATTAAGACTCGTTCGTCTATCCACCTAAATTAGCCAATGCAAAATTTATCAAATAGACCACTCATGATTGTCTTGGCATATTTATTATACAATTCTTACACCTTACATCAAGATTCTACAGATTGTTACATCATGCCAGTGACTTGCAAGACTTACGGGGTTTTAATCCACGCCAGAGGCCAAAGCAATTTTATGGCTTTAGGTTATATGAGAATGCCTTTAGAAAAAAAAAACTACATTAAATGTTTTAAAATACCATAATAATGAATTCACATTCAGGGAGCCATCAAAAAATTTATTTCCAACGAAACAGTTGTAAAACTCGAAGACCAGAGCATGAACTACTAGTTGCAGTTATTACATCACATGCTGCTTTTATATTAACTATTAAGACTAGTTCATCCATCCACCTAAATTAGCCAATGCCCAAATTTATCAAATAGACCACTCATGATTGTCTTGGCATATTTATCATACAATTCTTACACCTTACATCAAGATTCTACAGATTGTTACATCATGCCAGTGACTTGCAAGACTTACGGGGTTTTAATCCACGCCAGAGGCCAAGGCAATTTCTTGGCTTTAAGTAATATGATAGCGCCTTTCAAACAAAGTACTACATTAAATGTTTTAAAATACCATAATAATGAATTCACATTCAGGGAGCCATCAAAAACTTTATTTACAACAAAACTTGTAAAATTCGAAGACCAGAGCATGAACTACTAGTTGCAGTTATTACATCACATGCTGCTTTTATATTAACTATTAAGACTAGTTCGTCCGTCCACCTAAATTAGCCAATGCAACATTTATCAAATAGACCGCTCTTGATTGTCTTGGGATATTTATTATCAAATTCCTTACATCAAGATTCTACAGATTGTAACATCATGCCAGTGACTTGCAAGACTTACGGGGTTTTAATCCACGCCAGAGGCCATGACAATTTCTTGGCTTTAAGTAATATGAGAATGCCTTTCAAACAAAATACTACATAAAATGTTTTAAAATACCATAATAATGAATTCGCATTCAGGGAGCCTTCAAAAACATTATTTACAACGTAACAGTTGTAAAACTCGAAGACCAGAGCATGAACTACTAGTTGCAGTTATTACATCACATGCTGCTTTTATATTAACTATTAAGACTACTTTGTCCGTCCACCTAAATTAGCCAATGCAAAATTTATCAAATAGATCACTCATGATTGTCTTGGCATATTTATTATACAATTTCTTACATCAAGATTCTACAGATTGTAACATCATGCCAGTGACTTGCAAGACTTACGGGGTTTTAATCCACGCCAGAGGCCTTGACAATTTCTTGGCTTTAAGTAATATGAGAATGCCTTTCAAACAAAATACTACATTAAATGTTTTAAAATACCATAATAATGAATTCACATTCAGGGAGCCATCAAAAACTTTATTTACAACGAAACAGTTGTAAAACTCGAAGACCAGAGCATGAACTACTAGTTGCAGTTATTACATCACATGCTGCTTTTATATTAACTATTAAGACTACTTTGTCCGTCCACCTAAATTAGCCAATGCAAAATTTATCAAATAGACCACTCATGATTGTCTTGGCATATTTATCATACAATTCCTTACATCAAGATTCTACAGATTGCAACATCATGCCAGTGACTTGCAAGACTTACGGGGTTTTAATCCACACCAGAGGCCAAGGCAATTTCTTGGCTTTAAGTAACATGAGAGCGCCTTTCAAACAAAGTACTACATTAAATGTTTTAAAATACCATAATAATGAATTCACATTCAGGGAGCCATCAAAAACTTTATTTACAACAAAACTTGTAAAATTCGAAGACCAGAGCATGAACTTCTAGTTGCAGTTATTACATCACATGCTGCTTTTATATTAACTATTAAGACTACTTTGTCCGTCCACCTAAATTAGCCAATGCAAAATTTATCAAATAGACCACTCATGATTGTCTTGGCATATTTATTATACAATTCCTTACATCAAGATTCTACAGATTGTAACATCATGCCAGTGACTTGCAAGACTTACAGGGTTTTAATCCACGCCAGAGGCCATGACAATTTCTTGACTTTAAGTAACATGAGAACCCCTTTAGAAAAAAAAACTACATTAAATGTTTTAAAATACCATAATAATGAATTCACATTCAGGGAGCCACCAAAAACTATATTTACAACGAAACAGTTGTAAAACTCGAAGACCAGAGCATGAACTACTAGTTGCAGTTATTACATCACATGCTGCTTTTATATTAACTATTAAGACTACTTTGTCCGTCCACCTAAATTAGCCAATGCAAAATTTATCAAATAGACCACTCATGATTGTCTTGGCATATTTATTATACAATTCTTACACCTTACATCAAGATTCTACAGATTGTTACATCATGCCAGTGACTTGCAACACTTACAGGGTTTTAATCCACGCCAGAGGCCAAGACAATTTCTTGGCTTTAAGTGATATGATAGCGCCTTTCAAACAAAATACTACATTAAATGTTTGAAAAAACCATAATAATGAATTCACATTCAGGGAGCCATCAAAAACTTTATTTACAACGAAACAGTTGTAAAACTCGAAGACCAGAGCATGAACTACTAGTTGCGGTTATTACATCACATGCTGCTTTTATATTAACTATTAAGACTCGTTCGTCTATCCACCTAAATTAGCCAATGCAAAATTTATCAAATAGACCACTCATGATTGTCTTGGCATATTTATTATACAATTCTTACACCTTACATCAAGATTCTACAGATTGTTACATCATGCCAGTGACTTGCAAGACTTACGGGGTTTTAATCCACGCCAGAGGCCAAAGCAATTTTATGGCTTTAGGTTATATGAGAATGCCTTTAGAAAAAAAAACTACATTAAATGTTTTAAAATACCATAATAATGAATTCACATTCAGGGAGCCATCAAAAAATTTATTTCCAACGAAACAGTTGTAAAACTCGAAGACCAGAGCATGAACTACTAGTTGCAGTTATTACATCACATGCTGCTTTTATATTAACTATTAAGACTAGTTCATCCATCCACCTAAATTAGCCAATGCCCAAATTTATCAAATAGACCACTCATGATTGTCTTGGCATATTTATCATACAATTCTTACACCTTACATCAAGATTCTACAGATTGTTACATCATGCCAGTGACTTGCAAGACTTACGGGGTTTTAATCCACGCCAGAGGCCAAGGCAATTTCTTGGCTTTAAGTAATATGATAGCGCCTTTCAAACAAAGTACTACATTAAATGTTTTAAAATACCATAATAATGAATTCACATTCAGGGAGCCATCAAAAACTTTATTTACAACAAAACTTGTAAAATTCGAAGACCAGAGCATGAACTACTAGTTGCAGTTATTACATCACATGCTGCTTTTATATTAACTATTAAGACTAGTTCGACCGTCCACCTAAATTAGCCAATGCAACATTTATCAAATAGACCGCTCTTGATTGTCTTGGGATATTTATTATCAAATTCCTTACATCAAGATTCTACAGATTGTAACATCATGCCAGTGACTTGCAAGACTTACGGGGTTTTAATCCACGCCAGAGGCCATGACAATTTCTTGGCTTTAAGTAATATGAGAATGCCTTTCAAACAAAATACTACATAAAATGTTTTAAAATAACATAATAATGAATTCGCATTCAGGGAGCCTTCAAAAACATTATTTACAACGTAACAGTTGTAAAACTCGAAGACCAGAGCATGAACTACTAGTTGCAGTTATTACATCACATGCTGCTTTTATATTAACTATTAAGACTACTTTGTCAGTCCACCTAAATTAGCCAATGCAAAATTTATCAAATAGATCACTCATGATTGTCTTGGCATATTTATTATACAATTTCTTACGTCAAGATTCTACAGATTGTAACATCATGCCAGTGACTTGCAAGACTTACGGGGTTTTAATCCACGCCAGAGGCCTTGACAATTTCTTGGCTTTAAGTAATATGAGAATGCCTTTCAAACAAAATACTACATTAAATGTTTTAAAATACCATAATAATGAATTCACATTCAGGGAGCCATCAAAAACTTTATTTACAACGAAACAGTTGTAAAACTCGAAGACCAGAGCATGAACTACTAGTTGCAGTTATTACATCACATGCTGCTTTTATATTAACTATTAAGACTACTTTGTCCGTCCACCTAAATTAGCCAATGCAAAATTTATCAAATAGACCACTCATGATTGTCTTGGCATATTTATCATACAATTCCTTACATCAAGATTCTACAGATTGCAACATCATGCCAGTGACTTGCAAGACTTACGGGGTTTTAATCCACACCAGAGGCCAAGGCAATTTCTTGGCTTTAAGTAACATGAGAGCGCCTTTCAAACAAAGTACTACATTAAATGTTTTAAAATACCATAATAATGAATTCACATTCAGGGAGCCATCAAAAACTTTATTTACAACAAAACTTGTAAAATTCGAAGACCAGAGCATGAACTTCTAGTTGCAGTTATTACATCACATGCTGCTTTTATATTAACTATTAAGACTACTTTGTCCGTCCACCTAAATTAGCCAATGCAAAATTTATCAAATAGACCACTCATGATTGTCTTGGCATATTTATTATACAATTCCTTACATCAAGATTCTACAGATTGTAACATCATGCCAGTGACTTGCAAGACTTACAGGGTTTTAATCCACGCCAGAGGCCATGACAATTTCTTGACTTTAAGTAACATGAGAACCCCTTTAGAAAAAAAAACTACATTAAATGTTTTAAAATACCATAATAATGAATTCACATTCAGGGAGCCACCAAAAACTATATTTACAACGAAACAGTTGTAAAACTCGAAGACCAGAGCATGAACTACTAGTTGCAGTTATTACATCACATGCTGCTTTTATATTAACTATTAAGACTACTTTGTCCGTCCACCTAAATTAGCCAATGCAAAATTTATCAAATAGACCACTCATGATTGTCTTGGCATTTTTATTATACAATTCTTACACCTTACATCAAGATTCTACAGATTGTTACATCATGCCAGTGACTTGCAACACTTACGGGGTTTTAATCCACGCCAGAGGCCAAGACAATTTCTTGGCTTTAAGTGATATGATAGCGCCTTTCAAACAAAATACTACATTAAATGTTTGAAAAAACCATAATAATGAATTCACATTCAGGGAGCCATCAAAAACTTTATTTACAACGAAACAGTTGTAAAACTCGAAGACCAGAGCATGAACTACTAGTTGCGGTTATTACATCACATGCTGCTTTTATATTAACTATTAAGACTCGTTCGTCTATCCACCTAAATTAGCCAATGCAAAATTTATCAAATAGACCACTCATGATTGTCTTGGCATATTTATTATACAATTCTTACACCTTACATCAAGATTCTACAGATTGTTACATCATGCCAGTGACTTGCAAGACTTACGGGGTTTTAATCCACGCCAGAGGCCAAAGCAATTTTATGGCTTTAGGTTATATGAGAATGCCTTTAGAAAAAAAAACTACATTAAATGTTTTAAAATACCATAATAATGAATTCACATTCAGGGAGCCATCAAAAAATTTATTTCCAACGAAACAGTTGTAAAACTCGAAGACCAGAGCATGAACTACTAGTTGCAGTTATTACATCACATGCTGCTTTTATATTAACTATTAAGACTAGTTCATCCATCCACCTAAATTAGCCAATGCCCAAATTTATCAAATAGACCACTCATGATTGTCTTGGCATATTTATCATACAATTCTTACACCTTACATCAAGATTCTACAGATTGTTACATCATGCCAGTGACTTGCAAGACTTACGGGGTTTTAATCCACGCCAGAGGCCAAGGCAATTTCTTGGCTTTAAGTAATATGATAGCGCCTTTCAAACAAAGTACTACATTAAATGTTTTAAAATACCATAATAATGAATTCACATTCAGGGAGCCATCAAAAACTTTATTTACAACAAAACTTGTAAAATTCGAAGACCAGAGCATGAACTACTAGTTGCAGTTATTACATCACATGCTGCTTTTATATTAACTATTAAGACTAGTTCGTCCGTCCACCTAAATTAGCCAATGCAACATTTATCAAATAGACCGCTCTTGATTGTCTTGGGATATTTATTATCAAATTCCTTACATCAAGATTCTACAGATTGTAACATCATGCCAGCGACTTGCAAGACTTACGGGGTTTTAATCCACGCCAGAGGCCATGACAATTTCTTGGCTTTAAGTAATATGAGAATGCCTTTCAAACAAAATACTACATAAAATGTTTTAAAATAACATAATAATGAATTCGCATTCAGGGAGCCTTCAAAAACATTATTTACAACGTAACAGTTGTAAAACTCGAAGACCAGAGCATGAACTACTAGTTGCAGTTATTACATCACATGCTGCTTTTATATTAACTATTAAGACTACTTTGTCCGTCCACCTAAATTAGCCAATGCAAAATTTATCAAATAGATCACTCATGATTGTCTTGGCATATTTATTATACAATTTCTTACATCAAGATTCTACAGATTGTAACATCATGCCAGTGACTTGCAAGACTTACGGGGTTTTAATCCACGCCAGAGGCCTTGACAATTTCTTGGCTTTAAGTAATATGAGAATGCCTTTCAAACAAAATACTACATTAAATGTTTTAAAATACCATAATAATGAATTCACATTCAGGGAGCCATCAAAAACTTTATTTACAACGAAAAAGTTGTAAAACTCGAAGACCAGAGCATGAACTACTAGTTGCAGTTATTACATCACATGCTGCTTTTATATTAACTATTAAGACTACTTTGTCCGTCCACCTAAATTAGCCAATGCAAAATTTATCAAATAGACCACTCATGATTGTCTTGGCATATTTATCATACAATTCCTTACATCAAGATTCTACAGATTGCAACATCATGCCAGTGACTTGCAAGACTTACGGGGTTTTAATCCACGCCAGAGGCTAAGGCAATTTCTTGGCTTTAAGTAACATGAGAGCGCCTTTCAAACAAAGTACTACATTAAATGTTTTAAAATACCATAATAATGAACTCACATTCAGGGAGCCATCAAAAACTTTATTTACAACAAAACTTGTAAAATTCGAAGACCAGAGCATGAACTTCTAGTTGCAGTTATTACATCACATGCTGCTTTTATATTAACTATTAAGACTATTTTGTCCGTCCACCTAAATTAGCCAATGCAAAATTTATCAAATAGACCACTCATGATTGTCTTGGCATATTTATTATACAATTCCTTACATCAAGATTCTACAGATTGTAACATCATGCCAGTGACTTGCAAGACTTACAGGGTTTTAATCCACGCCAGAGGCCATGACAATTTCTTGACTTTAAGTAACATGAGAACCCCTTTAGAAAAAAAAACTACATTAAATGTTTTAAAATACCATAATAATGAATTCACATTCAGGGAGCCACCAAAACTATATTTACAACGAAACAGTTGTAAAACTCGAAGACCAGAGCATGAACTACTAGTTGCAGTTATTACATCACATGCTGCTTTTATATTAACTATTAAGACTACTTTGTCCGTCCACCTAAATTAGCCAATGCAAAATTTATCAAATAGACCACTCATGATTGTCTTGGCATATTTATTATACAATTCTTACACCTTACATCAAGATTCTACAGATTGTTACATCATGCCAGTGACTTGCAACACTTACGGGGTTTTAATCCACGCCAGAGGCCAAGACAATTTCTTGGCTTTAAGTGATATGATAGCGCCTTTCAAACAAAATACTACATTAAATGTTTGAAAAAACCATAATAATGAATTCACATTCAGGGAGCCATCAAAAACTTTATTTACAACGAAACAGTTGTAAAACTCGAAGACCAGAGCATGAACTACTAGTTGCGATTATTACATCACATGCTGCTTTTATATTAACTATTAAGACTCGTTCGTCTATCCACCTAAATTAGCCAATGCAAAATTTATCAAATAGACCACTCATGATTGTCTTGGCATATTTATTATACAATTCTTACACCTTACATCAAGATTCTACAGATTGTTACATCATGCCAGTGACTTGCAAGACTTACGGGGTTTTAATCCACGCCAGAGGCCAAAGCAATTTTATGGCTTTAGGTTATATGAGAATGCCTTTAGAAAAAAAAACTACATTAAATGTTTTAAAATACCATAATAATGAATTCACATTCAGGGAGCCATCAAAAAATTTATTTCCAACGAAACAGTTGTAAAACTCGAAGACCAGAGCATGAACTACTAGTTGCAGTTATTACATCACATGCTGCTTTTATATTAACTATTAAGACTAGTTCATCCATCCACCTAAATTAGCCAATGCCCAAATTTATCAAATAGACCACTCATGATTGTCTTGGCATATTTATCATACAATTCTTACACCTTACATCAAGATTCTACAGATTGTTACATCATGCCAGTGACTTGCAAGACTTACGGGGTTTTAATCCACGCCAGAGGCCAAGGCAATTTCTTGGCTTTAAGTAATATGATAGCGCCTTTCAAACAAAGTACTACATTAAATGTTTTAAAATACCATAATAATGAATTCACATTCAGGGAGCCATCAAAAACTTTATTTACAACAAAACTTGTAAAATTCGAAGACCAGAGCATGAACTACTAGTTGCAGTTATTACATCACATGCTGCTTTTATATTAACTATTAAGACTAGTTCGTCCGTCCACCTAAATTAGCCAATGCAACATTTATCAAATAGACCGCTCTTGATTGTCTTGGGATATTTATTATCAAATTCCTTACATCAAGATTCTACAGATTGTAACATCATGCCAGTGACTTGCAAGACTTACGGGGTTTTAATCCACGCCAGAGGCCATGACAATTTCTTGGCTTTAAGTAATATGAGAATGCCTTTCAAACAAAATACTACATAAAATGTTTTAAAATAACATAATAATGAATTCGCATTCAGGGAGCCTTCAAAAACATTATTTACAACGTAACAGTTGTAAAACTCGAAGACCAGAGCATGAACTACTAGTTGCAGTTATTACATCACATGCTGCTTTTATATTAACTATTAAGACTACTTTGTCCATCCACCTAAATTAGCCAATGCAAAATTTATCAAATAGATCACTCATGATTGTCTTGGCATATTTATTATACAATTTCTTACATCAAGATTCTACAGATTGTAACATCATGCCAGTGACTTGCAAGACTTACGGGGTTTTAATCCACGCCAGAGGCCTTGACAATTTCTTGGCTTTAAGTAATATGAGAATGCCTTTCAAACAAAATACTACATTAAATGTTTTAAAATACCATAATAATGAATTCACATTCAGGGAGCCATCAAAAACTTTATTTACAACGAAACAGTTGTAAAACTCGAAGACCAGAGCATGAACTACTAGTTGCAGTTATTACATCACATGCTGCTTTTATATTAACTATTAAGACTACTTTGTCCGTCCACCTAAATTAGCCAATGCAAAATTTATCAAATAGACCACTCATGATTGTCTTGGCATATTTATCATACAATTCCTTACATCAAGATTCTACAGATTGCAACATCATGCCAGTGACTTGCAAGACTTACGGGGTTTTAATCCACGCCAGAGGCTAAGGCAATTTCTTGGCTTTAAGTAACATGAGAGCGCCTTTCAAACAAAGTACTACATTAAATGTTTTAAAATACCATAATAATGAATTCACATTCAGGGAGCCACCAAAACTATATTTACAACGAAACAGTTGTAAAACTCGAAGACCAGAGCATGAACTACTAGTTGCAGTTATTACATCACATGCTGCTTTTATATTAACTATTAAGACTACTTTGTCCGTCCACCTAAATTAGCCAATGCAAAATTTATCAAATAGACCACTCATGATTGTCTTGGCATATTCATTATACAATTCTTACACCTTACATCAAGATTCTACAGATTGTTACATCATGCCAGTGACTTGCAACACTTACGGGGTTTTAATCCACGCCAGAGGCCAAGACAATTTCTTGGCTTTAAGTGATATGATAGCGCCTTTCAAACAAAATACTACATTAAATGTTTGAAAAAACCATAATAATGAATTCACATTCAGGGAGCCATCAAAAACTTTATTTACAACGAAACAGTTGTAAAACTCGAAGACCAGAGCATGAACTACTAGTTGCGGTTATTACATCACATGCTGCTTTTATATTAACTATTAAGACTCGTTCGTCTATCCACCTAAATTAGCCAATGCAAAATTTATCAAATAGACCACTCATGATTGTCTTGGCATATTTATTATACAATTCTTACACCTTACATCAAGATTCTACAGATTGTTACATCATGCCAGTGACTTGCAAGACTTACGGGGTTTTAATCCACGCCAGAGGCCAAAGCAATTTTATGGCTTTAGGTTATATGAGAATGCCTTTAGAAAAAAAAATACATTAAATGTTTTAAAATACCATAATAATGAATTCACATTCAGGGAGCCAACAAAAAATTTATTTACAACGAAACAGTTGTAAAACTCGAAGACCAGAGCATGAACTACTAGTTGCAGTTATTACATCACATGCTGCTTTTATATTAACTATTAAGACTACTTTGTCCGTCCACCTAAATTAGCCAATGCAAAATTTATCAAATAGATCACTCATGATTGTCTTGGCATATTTATTATACAATTTCTTACATCAAGATTCTACAGATTGGAACATCATGCCAGTGACTTGCAAGACTTACGGGGTTTTAATCCACGCCAGAGGCCTTGACAATTTCTTGGCTTTAAGTAATATGAGAATGCCTTTCAAACAAAATACTACATTAAATGTTTTAAAATACCATAATAATGAATTCACATTCAGGGAGCCATCAAAAACTTTATTTACAACAAAACTTGTAAAATTCGAAGACCAGAGCATGAACATCTAGTTGCAGTTATTACATCACATGCTGCTTTTATATTAACTATTAAGACTACTTTGTCCGTCCACCTAAATTAGCCAATGCAAAATTTATCAAATAGACCACTCATGATTGTCTTGGCATATTTATTATACAATTCCTTACATCAAGATTCTACAGATTGTAACATCATGCCAGTGACTTGCAAGACTTACAGGGTTTTAATCCACGCCAGAGGCCATGACAATTTCTTGGCTTTAAGTAACATGAGAACCCCTTTAGAAAAAAAAACTACATTAAATGTTTGAAAAAACCATAATAATGAATTCACATTCAGGGAGCCATCAAAAACTTTATTTACAACGAAACAGTTGTAAAACTCGAAGACCAGAGCATGAACTACTAGTTGCGGTTATTACATCACATGCTGCTTTTATATTAACTATTAAGACTCGCTCGTCTATCCACCTAAATTAGCCAATGCAAAATTTATCAAATAGACCACTCATGATTGTCTTGGCATATTTATTATACAATTCTTACACCTTACATCAAGATTCTACAGATTGTTACATCATGCCAGTGACTTGCAAGACTTACGGGGTTTTAATCCACGCCAGAGGCCAAAGCAATTTTATGGCTTTAGGTTATATGAGAATGCCTTTAGAAAAAAAAACTACATTAAATGTTTTAAAATACCATAATAATGAATTCACATTCAGGGAGCCATCAAAAAATGTATTTCCAACAAAACAGTTGTAAGACTCGAAGACCAGAGCATGAACTACTAGTTGCAGTTATTACATCACATGCTGCTTTTATATTAACTATTAAGACTAGTTTGTCCGTCCACCTAAATTAGCCAGTGCAAAATTTATCAAATAGACCACTCATGATTGTCTTGGCATATTTATTATACAATTCCTTACATCAAGATTCTACAGATTGTAACATCATGCCAGTGACTTGCAAGACTTACGGGGTTTTAATCCACGCCAGAGGCCATGACAATTTCTTGGCTTTAAGTAACATGAGAACGCCTTTAGAAAAAAAAACTACATTAAATGTTTTAAAATACCATAATAATGAATTCACATTCAGGGAGCCATCAAGAACTATATTTAAAATGAAACAGTTGTAAAACTCGAAGACCAGAGCATGAACTACTAGTTGCAGTTATTACATCACATGCTGCTTTTATATTAACTATTAAGACTACTTTGTCCGTCCACCTAAATTAGCCAATGCAAAATTTATCAAATAGACCACTCATGATTGTCTTGGCATATTCATTATACAATTCTTACACCTTACATCAAGATTCTACAGATTGTTACATCATGCCAGTGACTTGCAACACTTACGGGGTTTTAATCCACGCCAGAGGCCAAGACAATTTCTTGGCTTTAAGTGATATGATAGCGCCTTTCAAACAAAATACTACATTAAATGTTTGAAAAAACCATAATAATGAATTCACATTCAGGGAGCCATCAAAAACTTTATTTACAACGAAACAGTTGTAAAACTCGAAGACCAGAGCATGAACTACTAGTTGCGGTTATTACATCACATGCTGCTTTTATATTAACTATTAAGACTCGTTCGTCTATCCACCTAAATTAGCCAATGCAAAATTTATCAAATAGACCACTCATGATTGTCTTGGCATATTTATTATACAATTCTTACACCTTACATCAAGATTCTACAGATTGTTACATCATGCCAGTGACTTGCAAGACTTACGGGGTTTTAATCCACGCCAGAGGCCAAAGCAATTTTATGGCTTTAGGTTATATGAGAATGCCTTTAGAAAAAAAAATACATTAAATGTTTTAAAATACCATAATAATGAATTCACATTCAGGGAGCCAACAAAAAATTTATTTACAACGAAACAGTTGTAAAACTCGAAGACCAGAGCATGAACTACTAGTTGCAGTTATTACATCACATGCTGCTTTTATATTAACTATTAAGACTACTTTGTCCGTCCACCTAAATTAGCCAATGCAAAATTTATCAAATAGATCACTCATGATTGTCTTGGCATATTTATTATACAATTTCTTACATCAAGATTCTACAGATTGGAACATCATGCCAGTGACTTGCAAGACTTACGGGGTTTTAATCCACGCCAGAGGCCTTGACAATTTCTTGGCTTTAAGTAATATGAGAATGCCTTTCAAACAAAATACTACATTAAATGTTTTAAAATACCATAATAATGAATTCACATTCAGGGAGCCATCAAAAACTTTATTTACAACAAAACTTGTAAAATTCGAAGACCAGAGCATGAACATCTAGTTGCAGTTATTACATCACATGCTGCTTTTATATTAACTATTAAGACTACTTTGTCCGTCCACCTAAATTAGCCAATGCAAAATTTATCAAATAGACCACTCATGATTGTCTTGGCATATTTATTATACAATTCCTTACATCAAGATTCTACAGATTGTAACATCATGCCAGTGACTTGCAAGACTTACAGGGTTTTAATCCACGCCAGAGGCCATGACAATTTCTTGGCTTTAAGTAACATGAGAACCCCTTTAGAAAAAAAAACTACATTAAATGTTTGAAAAAACCATAATAATGAATTCACATTCAGGGAGCCATCAAAAACTTTATTTACAACGAAACAGTTGTAAAACTCGAAGACCAGAGCATGAACTACTAGTTGCGGTTATTACATCACATGCTGCTTTTATATTAACTATTAAGACTCGCTCGTCTATCCACCTAAATTAGCCAATGCAAAATTTATCAAATAGACCACTCATGATTGTCTTGGCATATTTATTATACAATTCTTACACCTTACATCAAGATTCTACAGATTGTTACATCATGCCAGTGACTTGCAAGACTTACGGGGTTTTAATCCACGCCAGAGGCCAAAGCAATTTTATGGCTTTAGGTTATATGAGAATGCCTTTAGAAAAAAAAACTACATTAAATGTTTTAAAATACCATAATAATGAATTCACATTCAGGGAGCCATCAAAAAATGTATTTCCAACAAAACAGTTGTAAGACTCGAAGACCAGAGCATGAACTACTAGTTGCAGTTATTACATCACATGCTGCTTTTATATTAACTATTAAGACTAGTTTGTCCGTCCACCTAAATTAGCCAGTGCAAAATTTATCAAATAGACCACTCATGATTGTCTTGGCATATTTATTATACAATTCCTTACATCAAGATTCTACAGATTGTAACATCATGCCAGTGACTTGCAAGACTTACGGGGTTTTAATCCACGCCAGAGGCCATGACAATTTCTTGGCTTTAAGTAACATGAGAACGCCTTTAGAAAAAAAAACTACATTAAATGTTTTAAAATACCATAATAATGAATTCACATTCAGGGAGCCATCAAGAACTATATTTAAAATGAAACAGTTGTAAAACTCGAAGACCAGAGCATGAACTACTAGTTGCAGTTATTACATCACATGCTGCTTTTATATTAACTATTAAGACTAGTTCATCCATCCACCTAAATTAGCCAATGCAAAATTTATCAAATAGACCACTCATGATTGTCTTGGCATATTTATTATACAATTCTTACACCTTTCATCAAGATTCTACAGATTGTTATATCATGCCAGTGACTTGCAAGACTTACGGGGTTTTAATCCACGCCAGAGGCCAAGGCAATTTCTTGGCTTTAAGTAATATGATAGCCCCTTTCAAACATAGTACTACATTAAATGTTTTAAAATACCATAATAATGAATTCACATTCAGGGAGCCATCAAAAACTTTATTTACAACAAAACTTGTAAAATTCGAAGACCAGAGCATGAACTACTAGTTGCAGTTATTACATCACATGCTGCTTTTATATTAACTATTAAGACTACTTTGTCCGTCCACCTAAATTAGCCAATGCAACATTTATCAAATAGACCACTCATGATTGTCTTGGCATATTTATTATACAATTCTTACACCTTACATCAAGATTCTACAGATTGTAACATCATGCCAGTGACTTGCAAGACTTACGGGGTTTTAATCCACGCCAGAGGCCAAGACAATTTCTTGGCTTTAAGTGATATGAGAGCGCCTTTCAAACAAAATACTACATTAAATGTTTCAAAATGCCATAATAATGAATTCACATTCAGGGAGCCATCAAAAACTTTATTTACAACGAAACAGTTGTAAAACTTGAAGACCAGAGCATGAACTACTAGTAGCAGTTATTACATCACATGCTGCTTTTATATTAACTATTAAGACTAGTTCATCCATCCACCTAAATTAGCCAATGCCCAAATTTATCAAATAGACCACTCATGATTGTCTTGGCATATTTATTATACAATTCTTACACCTTACATCAAGATTCTACAGATTGTTACATCATGCCAGTGACTTGCAAGACTTACGGGGTTTTAATCCACGCCAGAGGCCAAAGCAATTTTATGGCTTTAGGTTATATGAGAATGCCTTTAGAAAAAAAAACTACATTAAATGTTTTAAAATACCATAATAATGAATTCACATTCAGGGAGCCATCAAAAACTTTATTTACAACGAAACAGTTGTAAAACTCGAAGACCAGAGCATGAACTACTAGTTGCGGTTATTACATCACATGCTGCTTTTATATTAACTATTAAGACTCGTTCGTCTATCCACCTAAATTAGCCAATGCAAAATTTATCAAATAGACCACTCATGATTGTCTTGGCATATTTATTATACAATTCTTACACCTTACATCAAGATTCTACAGATTGTTACATCATGCCAGTGACTTGCAAGACTTACGGGGTTTTAATCCACGCCAGAGGCCAAAGCAATTTTATGGCTTTAGGTTATATGAGAATGCCTTTAGAAAAAAAAACTACATTAAATGTTTTAAAATACCATAATAATGAATTCACATTCAGGGAGCCATCAAAAAATGTATTTCCAACAAAACAGTTGTAAGACTCGAAGACCAGAGCATGAACTACTAGTTGCAGTTATTACATCAAATGCTGCTTTTATATTAACTATTAAGACTAGTTTGTCCGTCCACCTAAATTAGCCAGTGCAAAATTTATCAAATAGACCACTCATGATTGTCTTGGCATATTTATTATACAATTCCTTACATCAAGATTCTACAGATTGTAACATCATGCCAGTGACTTGCAAGACTTACGGGGTTTTAATCCACGCCAGAGGCCATGACAATTTCTTGGCTTTAAGTAACATGAGAACGCCTTTAGAAAAAAAAACTACATTAAATGTTTTAAAATACCATAATAATGAATTCACATTCAGGGAGCCATCAAGAACTATATTTAAAATGAAACAGTTGTAAAACTCGAAGACCAGAGCATGAACTACTAGTTGCAGTTATTACATCACATGCTGCTTTTATATTAACTATTAAGACTAGTTCATCAATCCACCTAAATTAGCCAATGCAAAATTTATCAAATAGACCACTCATGATTGTCTTGGCATATTTATTATACAATTCTTACACCTTACATCAAGATTCTACAGATTGTTATATCATGCCAGTGACTTGCAAGACTTACGGGGTTTTAATCCACGCCAGAGGCCAAGGCAATTTCTTGGCTTTAAGTAATATGATAGCCCCTTTCAAACATAGTACTACATTAAATGTTTTAAAATACCATAATAATGAATTCACATTCAGGGAGCCATCAAAAACTTTATTTACAACAAAACTTGTAAAATTCGAAGACCAGAGCATGAACTACTAGTTGCAGTTATTACATCACATGCTGCTTTTATATTAACTATTAAGACTACTTTGTCCGTCCACCTAAATTAGCCAATGCAACATTTATCAAATAGACCACTCATGATTGTCTTGGCATATTTATTATACAATTCTTACACCTTACATCAAGATTCTACAGATTGTAACATCATGCCAGTGACTTGCAAGACTTACGGGGTTTTAATCCACGCCAGAGGCCAAGACAATTTCTTGGCTTTAAGTGATATGAGAGCGCCTTTCAAACAAAATACTACATTAAATGTTTCAAAATGCCATAATAATGAATTCACATTCAGGGAGCCATCAAAAACTTTCTTTACAACGAAACAGTTGTAAAACTTGAAGACCAGAGCATGAACTACTAGTAGCAGTTATTACATCACATGCTGCTTTTATATTAACTATTAAGACTAGTTCATCCATCCACCTAAATTAGCCAATGCCCAAATTTATCAAATAGACCACTCATGATTGTCTTGGCATATTTATTATACAATTCTTACACCTTACATCAAGATTCTACAGATTGTTACATCATGCCAGTGACTTGCAAGACTTACGGGGTTTTAATCCACGCCAGAGGCCATGACAATTTCTTGGCTTTAAGTAACATGAGAGCGCCTTTAGAAAAAAAAACTACATTAAATGTTTTAAAATACCATAATAATGAATTCACATTCAGGGAGCCATCAAAAACTTTATTTACAACAAAACTTGTAAAATTTCGAAGACCAGAGCATGAACTACTAGTTGCAGTTATTACATCACATGCTGCTTTTATATTAACTATTAAGACTAGTTCATCCATCCACCTAAATTAGCCAATGCCCAAATTTATCAAATAGACCACTCATGATTGTCTTGGCATATTTATTATACAATTCTTACACCTTACATCAAGATTCTACAGATTGTTACATCATGCCAGTGACTTGCAAGACTTACGGGGTTTTAATCCACGCCAGAGGCCAAAACAATTTCTTGGCTTTAGGTAATATGAGAAGGCCTTTAGAAAAAAAACCAACAATAAAAGTTTTAAAATACCATAATAATGAATTCACATTCAGGGAGCCATCAAAAACTTTATTTACAACCAAACAGTTGTAAAACTCGAAGACCAGAGCATGAACTACTAGTTGCAGTTATTACATCACATGCTGCTTTTATATTAACTATTAAGACTAGTTTGTCCGTCCACCTAAATTAGCCAATGCAAAATTTATCAAATAGACCACTCATGATTGTCTTGGCATATTTATTATACAATTCCTTACATCAAGATTCTACAGATTGTAACATCATGCCAGTGACTTGCAAGACTTACGGGGTTTTAATCCACGCCAGAGGCCAAGACAATTTCTTGGCTTTAAGTAATATGAGAATGCCTTTCAAACAAAATACTACATTAAATGTTTTAAAATACCGTAATAATGAATTCACATTCAGGGAGCCATCAAAAACTTTATTTACAACGAAACAGTTGTAAAACTCGAAGACCAGAGCATGAACTACTAGTTGCAGTTATTACATCACATGCTGCTTTTATATTAACTATTGAGACTCGTTCGTCTATCCACCTAAATTAGCCAATGCAAACTTTATCAAATAGACCACTCATGATTGTCTTGGCATATTTATTATACAATTCTTACACCTTACATCAAGATTCTACAGATTGTTACATCATGCCAGTGACTTGCAAGACTTACGGGGTTTTAATCCACGCCAGAGGCCAAGACAATTTCTTGGCTTTAAGTAATATGAGAATGCCTTTCAAACAAAATACTACATTAAATGTTTTAAAATACCGTAATAATGAATTCACATTCAGGGAGCCATCAAAAACTTTATTTACAACGAAACAGTTGTAAAACTCGAAGACCAGAGCATGAACTACTAGTTGCAGTTATTACATCACATGCTGCTTTTATATTAACTATTAAGACTAGTTCGTCCGTCCACCTAAATTAGCCAATGCAAAATTTATCAAATAGACCACTCATGATTGTCTTGGCATATTTATTATACAATTCTTACACCAAGATTCTACGGATTGTTACATCATGCCAGTGACTTACAAGACTTACGGTGTTTTAATCCACGCCAGAGGCCAAGACAATTTCTTGGCTTGAAGTGATATGATAGCGCCTTTCAAACAAAATACTACATTAAATGTTTTAAAATACCATAATAATGAATTCACATTCAGGGAGCCATCAAAATCTTTATTTACAACGAAACAGTTGTAAAACTCGAAGACCAGAGCATGAACTACTAGTTGCAGTTATTACATCACATGCTGCATTTATATTAACTATTAAGACTAGTTCGTCCGTCCACCTAAATTAGCCAGTGCAAAATTTATGCCAGTGACTTGCAAGACTTACGGGGTTTTAATCCACGCCAGAGGCCAAGACAATTTCTTGGCTTTAAGTAATATGATAGCGCCTTTCAAACAAAATACTACATTAAATGTTTTAAAATACCATAATAATGAATTCATATTCAGGAAACCACCAAAAACTATATTTATAACAAACAGTTGTAAAACTCGAAGACCAGAGCATGAACTACTAGTTGCAGTTATTACATCACATGCTGCTTTTATATTAACTATTAAGACTAGTTCGTCCGTCCACCTAAATTAGCCAATGCAAAATTTATCAAATAGACCACTCATGATTGTCTTGGCATATTTATTATACAATTCTTACACCTTACATCAAGATTCTACAGATTGTTACATCATGCCAGTGACTTGCAAGACTTACGGGGTTTTTTTCCACGCCAGAGGCCAAGACAATTTCTTGGTTTTAAGTAATATGATAGCGCCTTTAAAACAAAATACTACATTAAATGTTACAAAATTCCATAATAATGAATACATATTCAGGAAGCTACCAAAAACTATATTTACAACAAACAGTTGTAAAACTCGAAGACCAGAGCATGAACTACTAGTTGCAGTTATTACATCACATGCTGCTTTTATATTAACTATTAAGACTAGTTCGTCCATCCACCTATATTAGCCAATGCAAAATTTATCAAATAGACCACTCATGATTGTCTTGGCATATTTATTATACAATTCCTTACATCAAGATTCTACAGATTGTAACATCATGCCAGTGACTTGCAAGACTTACGGTTTTAATCCACGCCAGAGGCCAAGACAATTTCTTGGCTTTAAGTAATATGAGAATGCCTTTAGAAAAAAATACTACATTAAATGTTTTAAAATACCATAATAATGAATTCACATTCAGGGAGCCATCAAAAACTTTATTTACAACGAAACAGTTGTAAAACTCGAAGACCAGAGCATGAACTACTAGTTGCAGTTATTACATCACATGCTGCTTTTATATTAACTATTAAGACTAGTTCGTCCATCCACCTATATTAGCCAATGCAAAATTTATCAAATAGACCACTCATGATTGTCTTGGCATATTTATTATACAATTCCTTACATCAAGATTCTACAGATTGTAACATCATGCCAGTGACTTGCAAGACTTACGGTTTTAATCCACGCCAGAGGCCAAGACAATTTCTTGGCTTTAAGTAATATGAGAATGCCTTTAGAAAAAAATACTACATTAAATGTTTTAAAATACCATAATAATGAATTCACATTCAGGGAGCCATCAAAAACTTTATTTACAATGAAACAGTTGTAAAACTCGAAGACCAGAGTATGAACTACTAGTTGCAGTTATTACATCACATGCTGCTTTTATATTAACTATTAAGACTCGTTCGTCTATCCACCTAAATTAGCCAATGCAAAATTTATCAAATAGACCCCTCATGATTGTCTTGGCATATTTATTATACAATTCTTACACCAAGATTTTACAGATTGTTACATCATGCCAGTGACTTGCAAGACTTACGGGGTTTTAATCCACGCCAGAGGCCAAGACAATTTCTTTGCTTTAAGTAATATAAGAGCGCCTTTTAAACAAAATACTACATTAAACGTTTTAAAATGCCTTAATAATGAATTTACATTCAGGGAGCCACCAAAAACTATAGATTAAACATTAAAAAAAAACTGCTCATGCATAGTATTTCATCCTGAAATGTTATAGTCGGCAAGCTGCTAACCCAAAGATATATATTATATACTAAACAAAATATCAATTGCCTAATTTGAAATTTGATTTTACAGTCATTCATAAGTGATTTGGTAATTAAAAGTGTAAAATGTATGTATTTTCAACTTTAGAATGGCTTAACATGTAGGCTTTTGGTCAGAATTTAAAGATTTTTAAGTGAAGCAAATCACCATTATACATGGAGATCTGACCATACTTCTAAACATGCAGCTAGCTTAGAGAGGGAGTTATATTCTAAAATGACAGGTGGCAGCACCATACAGATCTGCAGTGTAAAAGTGGACACAACTGAGCTAAAACTTTATAAATTGGACCGTAGTATAATCCATAACAGTTTTGATAGATAAGGATATCTAAGGGATTTTACAACAGCTGGGTGGCCTAATGGTTAAAGCATCTGCCGATTCCATGTTTGCCAGCTCTGCTGAAGTTCACGGGACCCAGGTTCGATTCCAGGCCCGGCAGAGCCGGCACTCTTCATGAGCTTCATTCCAGCTGGATGTCGATAGCATGGGACGCTATATTGGAGGTGCCTTGTACTCGGGTGTCTATACTGAGGCAAGTAAAATACCCCATGGGGTAAATGTGTAACATGGTGTGGACTCCAAGCATTATCTCATCATTACATCTGCCTTTGGCAGCTGGTCATATAAGCTGACTAAGCTTCAGCAAATATCATTGAGAGACAACCAGATTCTGATAACAAAAAAAGAAAGAAGTTACACAATGTCCCTCTTGCAATGTTAAGGAACACCTAAATTTAAATTGGTCTTACGCCAGCATGCATTGCATTACAGCCATTACACTAGGATCTGGGATATTCAGAAAGCCTAGATGTCTATGATGGCAAGACCATTAGGTACACTCACATATTTCAAGGTCATGGGGTGAAGGTCATAAGATCAACTAACAGGTGTCATTTTTAGAATATTACTATATTGCTCGATTAGACGTATGTACTAAAATCAACTGTTTGACTTTGATACGTGCAGTGTGGCTAACCTAAGCCATGAATAAAGGTACGATGATTATTGAATGACTGAATTTATCATTTGTTTATGGAGTGAATAACTGCTTGGTTAATGGTGACATTCGAATATATTACAATTGCAGTTTCAGACAAGAAAACCTATATCGGTCCCAGGTACTATAATCAACACTGATTTACTTCATTATTCCTCGAAGTGTGCACTGGCGATATTATGCCATGCGATATATGAGGACTTCAAAAAATTCTTCGGGACCTCAGTTAAAATTAGTAGTAGTTGTATCACTGGTGACAATTGCTGAATTTTGTATTGAAATACCTTGTCTGTGATCTTTTTGAGGCTTCTGTTGATTTTTTGCTGTCTTGAGGTTTCAAGAGAAGACCTGTACTGTAGGATGAGGTAAGCTGGAGCTTGTAATTGGCTGTTCAGTACTGAAGTGAATGGTCTCTTCACCGGGCAAATTTCGTTGTCCCGCACGATAATATATTATTCCATATGTCCAAACCCTTGTCTTCTTGTAAGACTGTGGCTCTTGCTGAGATGACTGCATTGATTCTGTGGGTAAAAAAGATACACAATTCATTATTAGGATATAAGAATATTGTCCACATGGTCTTTTTATAGATTGATGAGTCACTGTTGCTAGAACCTCCCGTATGAGTCCAGAATTTGTTATTTTGTTCCATCTATAATATTGCTATGAGAGATGTCCTCACCCGACATGGCTTCTTGTCCAGTACAAAATGGAATATTTATATACATGATTTGATGGATGTGTCCATACTCTCCTCTTGCAAAAGAAGATGCTCCTAGAGTCGACTGTGTGCTGGTGCTATGAAAATATATAAGCAAAATTACAATAGGATTCAAACGGGCATGTTTTTTGGACCATACCAAGCAAGGAGCAGAACAAAACGGACAGGGATGTTAACCGTAGATTTACATGATTTAATGTGAGTCAAATCTATACTTTCTACCAGATACTATCACTCCTGTAGTAATTTCTATTGACTGTTTGTTATATTTCCCTTTGAAATTTCAGTTGTTTCTCCGTGAACATGGCAAACACACAGCAGGAAACTTGAGTTAATACATAAGTGTATATATGACAAAACTTCACATTTTTACAAATCTTACACCACTGGGCATGTAACTAGGCAAAACAATGCTCAACCAAGCCGTTTTCTTCCGTAAGGCGGCGCTACAATCCGGTGCGAAGCACCGGCCTTTCTCATAACCGATTTGCCACTCCCCCAGAATCGGGGAGGGAAATGCTTCCGTGCGTCATCTGCATACAAAGTAGTGCGATTACTACGCCTTATTTCTTTCTTCCAAGAAGCCACTCGCTGTGAAACTGGTTTAGACGATTTCTTTTGACTTTAAGTCTACTAACGTCATGAAATTGAACAACTTTACCGTCGAATTCCACCCACTGCAGAAGGTACTATTTTCGTAAAAAGCACTGAACAAGCGTTGTAACCGCGTTGCGATGCTTATTCAACGATCAATTTTTTACGTTATCCCTTGACACTTTGCGTCAGTTATCAGAAAAACTTGTGCTACGCACCGGACAAGAGCCGTCTTTCGGCAGAAATTGCAACCAAGCAGAATATTTAAGCATTTTTACTGACATAAGGAAACCAAAAGACATCAAACGAATTTGGGAAGTTACCTTTTTCTCAAGTCATCAGTCCTTTGAAGCCCAAGTTCATTGAAACTTCCAATGAATACTGTTCCTCTTGTTGACTATAACAAGTCCCAGAGCGAATCTGAAAAAAATACAACAATAAAAACGATTGCACTTTGTATTTATCTTGAGTCATATACCACTGTACCATTTTTTGCGCAGGAAGTGATTAAGAGTATTGTAATCATGAAGTATGTTATATTTGGTTTCAATTTACCAAAATGTCAGGGGGCACAATATTTTTTTTTGGGGGGGGGGCAACCCGCAGGGGGCACAATGTTTCAGCCAATCTGGGGGGGGGGCACCTGGGGGGGCACAGCCTTTGAGTTGGGGGCATGTGCCCCCGCCAGGCCCCCCCCTCCGCATAGCTACGCCACTGAGGGGCAGAATAACTGGGCACCTCCTGTCAGTTATTTACAAACGGACAGCTGGAAAATATATTACTATTTTTTCATAATGAATTATCAGACATGATTACATTAAAAGAACAGACTTTGATATGAAAACTTAGCTTACAAAAAAGCCCCAATTTTTTTTTTAGAAAATTACATTAATTTTAGCTTTAAAAACAGTGTGAAGACAGCATTTCATGGTTAGGTTTATAAATGTTATGTTCGAACTTCATCTTGGCATAATTCTGTAAAATTCAATCAAATCTCCATTGGGAAGTTTACAGGATTTATAGATTTTTATCTAAATACCGAAAATGTAGCATTTGATATATCTTAACATAAGAGAAATACAACAGTAAATCACTGTCCTATGGACATTTGACTAATCAGTTAATGTAGGTGTAATATGCCTCGTAAATTGTTTGAATAATTTAAACTACATAGTGTGAGCATGGGCTAAAGGCAATGTCAACAACGAAAGATAATCCAAGCGAGTCGTCCTGTCATAATATGGCGCGAAATGGTGTTTTGCAGTTTGTTGTGAATGTATCATAGTCAAATTGTGAAATATGCATTAATTAAAGTTCAACATTTTGACAGTTTTGTCGAAATCCCGAGCTTGAAAAAATTCTTTCGTTTAGTTTGTTAAAAAAAATCAAGATTAGGACTTTAACAAAACAGTTGTTAGTTTGAATTACACAGATACCTGTTAAAGTTGTTGGGAGTTGTGGCTATGTTGTTGTCACCACAAGGTGTTGTTGAAGATGCCACTGACCGGGTTTTAGGCAAAACAGTTGTTTGTTAAATTTTGCTCACCAACGCAGTGACACCCCCAACAACACCTTAAGGTGTCACAAACAAAGTGAGGCAAACAGGTGCATTTGCACTCAACAAAATTAATTTGAAATTCATTTAAGGAGACAATAATTTCTAAAATATAATAATAATAAATGATATATATATATATTTTTTTTTTTCTGTTTAAATTCATGAGGCCATCGATATGCAATATTGCGTAATTCATTCTTACCTGTGTGCGAAATTTAAAATTTTGAAAATTGGATGACAGATGACAAAGTTGTGAAATATTACGCACAATTATAATTTGGACAGTTTCGACCTATATGCACTGCTTCATCTGAGATTAATGGGGTCTCTCCAATCTAAGAATGGCTTATTTTAAGCAGTCTATTTGCTGCGAGCATAATCTTGTTGTAATCAGTCAGTGCCCTTAAACTGCATTAAATTGAATATCATTTTTGGTTTAATATTTCTGAGAATTATTTGTTAAAAGTATGGAAAAAATGCAAATAAATTTCTCACTGGTCTTGTCAGCCCTGTAAACAAATTAAAAGCGACGCTGCCTTGATAATCAGAGCAGTATTATCAAAACTGAACATTTATGAGTAAAAACAAAATTAAATAAATCACAGGGGAGGCCGTTTTGGTGGGGGCCGTTTTGGCAAGAGTCCGTTTTGACTGCGTACGTCATTGACACACTGTCGCACAATGCAATTTTTGTTTCCAATCTTACAATGTTTGTTTGCGATCATTGTTTCCCAATAAACAAATTACAGCGTAATAGAAGTTTCGCATAATCCAGTGTAAACTTGGGCGCAAAATGGAGGCGTTAACTATAGGGGAGGGGCTGTAATCGACGAATCTGATTGGCTAATGCACCTGGCCGGTCATTTGCATTGCTGTTTGTGACTATAAAAACCAATTCCCGCCAGAAATCGGTACACCACCATTCAGTGGCACTCACACACACTCAGAGCTCTGAGAACACCGAGGTATTTACATTGAAGTTTAGAGTTACATTTAACATATGCCTATATAATGAGAAAACACATAGGAATAATATGCTGCACATACTGGTTTACCGTTTTATGTATACACAATATACATAAATTTGTGCACATTGAATTTAGGGTGACATTTTAGAAACCCACAGGAATACAATTGCTCATTATACATTACACAATTTAGGATTATGTTATTTGATGGGCTATTAGGATTTTGTAAATGAATATATTGGGAAATCGGTTTAATGGATTGTTTTTGTCGGAGGTTATATGGGTAACTTAATTTAGGTTTATATATATTTATGGGTAATTAAATGTTGGAAGTGCAGCCCTCAAAGGCAAGTTATTGCCGCTATCAAGGTTTGAGTGATGAGGTGAGAGAGTAGTCCACCAATGTTACACATTTACCCCACGGGTGGGGCATTTTACTTGCCTCAGCATATACACTGAGTACAAGGGACCACTGATTTAACGTCTCATCTGAACGACAGGTGGGATGATGCTCATGAAAGGTGCCCGGGCCTGGGATTGAACCCGGGTCCTCCAGAGGAGCAGGCAAGCATCTTACCACTATATATGTAGTATGGACAAGTACGACATGACTGTTTATCATTGACTGGTTCACCCATCGATTGAGTTTACCGAATGACTTTCACCCATCATCTTCTACCTATAACCATCATCACCCATCTACCCTCCCCATTGCAAGAGTGCCCCAAGGCATTCCTAGCAAACAGGCTCAGGCATGTTCAAGGTTTTACAGCGCAATTGCGGTACACCAGCATTTTTTTTTATTATTATATGATTTATAGGATTCACAGTGATTGTTACATGATGTAATTGATTTATTACATTGTAACATGAGGTAATTGATTTATTAATTGACATATTATTGTAAGAGGGTACTAGGATCGACCAGACAACTCTACTCATCGCTGGACCAGTCAACACGAACAAATGTTTTTTGGTGGTGGACTAACACTTGTTGGAAATAAGGGGTGTTTTTGTTCAGTTGTAATTCAGTTAATAATGTTTATTTTGTGTAATATTTACATGGACATTGAGAAATACAACCAACTGCTCCCTAAGGCTTGGTGCATTCTTAGCAAAAAGGCATAGGAATGTTCTTGGCTTTTTAGTATGGCTTGGTGCATTCTTAACAAAGACGCTTAGGAATGTTCTGGGTTTTATTAACTATATGAACGATGAAGGCCTGGTACATTCGGATCAAAAAGGCATAGGAATGTCTTGGGCTTTAGTAAGGCCTGGCGCATTCTTATCAAAAAGGAATAGGAATCTTCTGGGCTTTTTAGTATGGCTGGGTGCATTCTTAACAAAAAGGCTTAGGAATGTTCTGGGTTTTAGTAGGGCCTGGTGCATTCTTAACAAAGAGGCTTAGGAATGTTCTGGGCTTTTTAGTATGGCTTGGTGCATTCTTAACAAAGAGGCTTAGGAATGTTCTGGGCTTTTTAGTATGGCTTGGTGCATTCTTAACAAAGAGGCTTAGGAATGTTCTGGGTTTTAGTAGGGCCTGGTGCATTCTTAACAAAGAGGCTTAGGAATGTTATGGGCTTTTTAGTATGGCTTGGTGCATTCTTAACAAAGAGGCTTAGGAATGTTCTGGGCTTTTTAGTATGGCTTGGTGCATTCTTAACAAAGAGGCTTAGGAATGTTCTGGGTTTTAGTAGGGCCTGGTGCATTCTTATCAAAAAGGCATAGGAATGTTATGGACTTTAGTAAGGCTCGGTGCATTCTTAACGAAAAGTCATGAGAATCTTCTGGGCTTTAGTAAGGCTTGGTGCATTTCTAGCAAAGAGGCTTAGGAATATTCTGGGTTTTTGCGGTACGCGGCAGTTTTTTTCATATTTATGATGTAATCTAAAGTAGGATTAATAGTAATTGTTACATAATGTAATTGATTTATTAATTGACATATTATTGTAAGAGGGCAATAGGATTGACCAGACAACTCTAATCATTGCTGGACCAGACAACTGTACTCATGGATCATCAGATTACCAGGTTTTTATTTATATATTAAACAAACCAAAACCATAAGGTTTTTTTATGTTCGTTTCTAGTTCGGATAGATTCCTTTTTTGTTACATGTATGTGTCAAATAGCATGATTATTAAAGACTCACTTATTTTATCTTTAACTTCTTGGACCTTCTCATGGCAATTTTTAGGGGTTAGTCGGTCAAAATTTATAATTAAATGAAATTGCATAGTAAATAAAACTTGATATTTTTTTTAATTTTCTGTCGGCATATTTCTCTTTGTATCAGTGGATCAGAGAAGCTAACAATGAAATTTCACCTAATCAACGGAAAGGACTTTAATTTATGCAATATAATAGGTCTGTTTTTGTGTTACATGATTGGGTCACTTCCAAGTTAGTAATTACACAATTAGTCGCTGTTGAGATTGTCAGTTCAAGTATTTCAGTTCAGCGATGTGTTTGTCAAGGAAAGCACATGCATATTGTAATAATTGTATGTCTATTTCAGTGATCCTCTCCGTGGCTGGGCAGGATGATTTTGGGTGCCCCTACCTTCCACTTCTACCCCCGGCTGAGGTGGACATAAGGTCAGCATTGTTCACTCCATGAATACCGCTGCAATCCGTTGTATCTAATATAAGTAATGTAAGTATATACAGTTCAGTTTGCCGAAGCCAAATTCATATAGACCCAAGATTTTAGAAATAAGCTCTAGAGTAAATAGTTAAATGTTCACTCTTCATTAACTACTTGGGACCTAGTTTTGGTACATTTTGGTCTGCTTTAATTAGCCTAATAAAAAAAAAGATAAATATATTCAATATAATTGTTCCTGTTTTTTCTATAATAAAATGATCTGACTGCAAATAATGTTTGTGAGGACTACTTGAATGCCTGGAAGATGCATTGCGAGTTAATAATTTATAGTAACCAAGTTTACAATGGATAATTTGGGAATCACATGTTTTGCAATAAAGTAAATATGCCTAAAATATTGAAATACCAGAAATTATTGAAGATTTATACTAACACCATGTTTCTTCATTTCAGAGAGCCCCTATCAGATGTAAAGCATAGACTAACAGATCTGGCATTACTCGGGTATGACTGGTACTAAAGTAAAAATGAGAGCAGCTAAGGTGATGCATTCAAATTTGGCTTTCCATAATGGGTACAAAGTTTGAGGTAATCTTTCAAAAAAATGCTTTCATCTTTTGTTTCTTTTGCTCAGTGTAAGGGGTGGCTTCAGTATGTCTAAATTGCCTATTTCGGATCATGTTAAATTGCATGCAGCTGGGTGGTCTAGTGGTGAGACTGGTCTGCTCCTCTGAAGGACTTGGATTCAAACCCAGGACAGGCCTCCTTTATGCGCAACATCTCAGCTGGATGTCTTTCTATCAGGTTTTGGCACAAGAGTATGCATTAGAATGCCTGAATTAGTAAAATGTATAACTGTTACAAAATTTTGACATCAGCACTCCTTTAGGATATGTGGCCTAAATTGCCTATTTCGGATCATGTTAAATTGCATGCAGCTGGGTGGTCTAGTGGTGAGACTGGTCTGCTCCTCTGAAGGACTTGGATTCAAACCCAGGACGGGCCTCCTTTATGCGCAACATCCCAGCTGGATGTCTTTCTATCAGATTTGGCACAAGAGTATTCATTAGAATGCCTGAATTAGTAAAATGTATAACTGTTACAAAATTGTGACATCAGCACTCCTTCAGGATATGTGGCCTAAATTGCCTATTTCGGATCATGTCAAACATGCAGCTGGGTGGTCTAGTGGTGAGACTGGTCTGCTCCTCTGAAGGACTTGGATTCAATTCCAGGATGAGCCTCCTTTATGAGCAACATCTCAGCTGGATGTCTCTCTATTCAATTTTGGCACAACAGTATGCCTTAGAAGGCCTGAATTAGTGTTTTGCATGGAACTATTATTCGGTAATTTTTCATGTTTATCTTGTAATGTTACCTATGATTCACAGTAATTGCTAAATAATGTAAGTGATTCATTCAATGACATATTACTGCAAGAGTATAATAGGATCGACCAGACAACTCTACCCATTGCTGGAACAGATGAGTCACAGATCATCGAAGGACCAGGTTTTTATTTCTATACTTGACTGATTGATGGTTAAATAAATAGATGAAACCAAATTTTCATATAATGGAGTTCTTTAAAAGATACCCAGAAGTTATTGAAGGTTTGTACGTACACCATGTTTCTCCATTTCAGAGAGCCCCTATCAGATGTAAAGCATAGACTAACAGATCTGGCATTACTCGGGTATGACCGGTACCAAAGTAAAAATGAGAGCAGCTAAGGTGATGTATTCAAATTTGGCTTTCCATAATGGGTACAAAGTTGGAGGTAATCTTTGAAAAGAATGCTTTCATCTTTTGTTTCTTTTGCTCAGTGTAAGGGGTGGCTTCAGTAGGTCTAAATTTGTTATTTCCGATCATGTTAAATTGCATGCAGCTGGGTGGTCTAGTGGTGAGGCTGGTCTGCTCCTCTGAAGGACTTGGATTCAAACCCAGGACGGGCCTCCTTTATGTGCAACATCCCAGCTGGATGTTTTTCTATCAGATTTTGGCACAAGAGTATGCCTTAGAATGCTATTTACAAAATATTGACATCAGCTCTCCTTTAGGATATGTGGCCTAAATTGCCTATTTTGGATCATGTTAAATTGCATGCAGCTGGGTGGTCTTGGATTCAATTCCAGGATGAGCCTCCTTTATGAGCAACATCTCAGCTGGATGTCTCTCTATTCAATTTTGGCACAACAGTATGCCTTAGAATGCTATTTACAAAATTTTGACATCAGCACTCCTTTAGGATATGTGGCCTAAATTGCCTATTTCGGATCATGTTAAATGGCATGCAGCTGGGTGGTCTAGTGGTGAGACTGGTCTGCTCCTCTGAAGGACTTGGATTCAAACCCAGGACGGGCCTCCTTTATGCGCAACATCCCAGCTGGATGTCTTTCTATCAGATTTTGGCACAAGAGTATGCCTTAGAATGCCATTTACAAAATTTTGACATCAGCACTCCTTTAGGATATGTTGCCTAAATTGCCTATTTCGGATCATGTTAAATGGCATGCAGCTGGGTGGTCTAGTGGTGAGACTGGTCTGCTCCTCTGAAGGACTTGGATTCAAACCCAGGACGGGCCTCCTGTATGCGCAACATCCCAGCTGGATGACTTTCTATCAGATTTTGGCACAAGAGTATGCATTGGAATGCCTGAATTAGTAAAATGTATAACTGTTACAAAATTTTGACATCAGCACTCCTTTAGGATATGTGGCCTAAATTGCCTATTTCGGATCATGTTAAATTGCATGCAGCTGGGTGGTCTAGTTGTGAGACTGGTCTGCTCCTCTGAAGGACTTGGATTCAAACCCAGGATGAGCCTCCTTTATGCGCAACATCCCAGCTAGATGTCTTTCTATCAGATTTTGGCACAAGAGTATGCCTTAGAATGCTATTTACAAAATTTTGACATCAGCACTCCTTTAGGATATGTGGCCTAAATTGCCTATTTCGGATCATGTTAAATTGCATGCAGCTGGGCTGTCTAGTGGTGAGACTGGTCTGCTCCTCTGAAGGACTTGGATTCAAACCCAGGACGGGCCTCCTTTATGCGCAACATCCCAGCTGGATGTCTTTCTATCAGATTTTGGCACAAGAGAATGCCTTAGAATGCGATTTACAAAATTTTGACATCAGCACTCCTTTAGGATATGTGGCCTAAATTGCCTATTTCGGATCATGTTAAATTGCATGCAGCTGGGTGGTCTAGTGGTGAGACTGGTCTCCTCCTCTGAAGGACTTGGATTCAATTCCAGAATGAGCCTCCTTTATGAGCAACATCTCAGCTGGATGTCTTTCTATCAGATTTTGGCACAAGAGTATGCATTAGAATGCCTGAATTAGTAAAATGTATAACTGTTACAAAATTTTGACATCAGCAGTCCTTTAGGATATGTGGCCTAAATTGCCTATTTCGGATCATGTTAAATTGCATGCAGCTGGGTGGTCTAGTGGTGAGACTGGTCTGCTCCTCTGAAGGACTTGGATTCAATTCCAGGATGAGCCTCCTTTATGAGCAACATCTCAGCTGGATGTCTTTCTATCAGATTTTGGCACAAGAGTATACATTAGAATGCCTGAATTAGCAAAATGTATAACTGTTACAAAATTTTGACATCAGCACTCCTTTAGGATATGTGGCCTAAATTGCCTATTTCGGATCATGTTAAATTGCATGCAGCTGGGTGGTCTAGTGGTGAGACTGGTCTGCTCCTCTGAAGGACTTGGATTCAAACCCAGGATGGGCCTCCTTTATGCGCAACATCCCAGCTGGATGTCTTTCTATCAGATTTTGGCACAAGAGTATGCCTAGAATGCTATTTACAAAATTTTGACATCAGCACTCCTTTAGGATATGTGGCCTAAATTGCCTATTTCGGATCATGTTAAATTGCATGCAGCTGGGTGGTCTAGTGGTGAGACTGGTCTGCTCCTCTGAAGGACTTGGATTCAATTCCAGGATGAGCCTCCTTTATGAGCAACATCTCAGCTGGATGTCTCTCTATTCAATTTTGGCACAACAGTATGCCTTAGAAGGCCTGAATTAGTGTTTTGCATGGAACTATTATTCGGTAATTTTTCATATTTATTTTGTAATGTTACCTGTGATTCACAGTAATTGCTAAATAATGTAAGTGATTCATACATTGATATATTATTGTGAGAGCATCATAGGATCGACCAGACAACTCTACCCATTGCTGGAACAGATGAGTCACAGATCATCGAAGGACCAGGTTTTTATTTCTATACTTGACTGACTGATGGTTAAATAAATAGATGAAACCAAATTTTCATATAATGGAGTTCTTTAAAAGTTACCCAGAAATTATTGAAGGTTTGTACTTACACCATGTTTCTCCATTTCAGAGAGCCCCTATCAGATGTAAAGCATAGACTAACAGATCTGGCATTACTCGGGTATGACTGGTACCAAAGTAAAAATGAGAGCAGCTAAGGTGATGCATTCAAATTTGGCTTTCCATAATGGGTACAAAGTTGGAGGTAATCTTTGAAAAGAATGCTTTCATCTTTTGTTTCTTTTGCTCAGTGTAAGGGGTGGCTTCAGTAGGTCTAAATTTGTTATTTCCGATCATGTTAAATTGCATGCAGCTGGGTGGTCTAGTGGTGAGACTGGTCTGCTCCTCTGAAGGACTTGGATTCAAACCCAGGACAGGCCTCCTTTATGCGCAACATCCCAGCTGGATGTCTTTCTATCAGATTTTGGCACAAGAGTATGCCTTAGAATGCTATTTACAAAATATTGACATCAGCACTCCTTTAGAATATGTGGCCTAAATTGCCTATTTTGGATCATGTTAAATTGCATGCAGCTGGGTGGTCTAGTGGTGAGACTGGTCTGCTCCTCTGAAGGACTTGGATTCAATTCCAGGATGAGCCTCCTTTATGAGCAACATCTCAGCTGGATGTCTCTCTATTCAATTTTGGCACAACAGTATGCCTTAGAAGGCCTGAATTAGTGTTTTGCATGGAACTATTATTCGGTAATTTTTCATGTTTATCTTGTAATGTTACCTATGATTCACAGTAATAGCTAAATAATGTAAGTGATTCATTCAATGACATATTATTGTAAGAGTATAATAGGATCGACCAGACAACTCTACCCATTGCTGGATCAGACGAATCACAGATCATCGAAGGACCAGGTTTTTATTTCTATACTTGACTGACTGATGGTTAGATAAATGGATGAAACGGAATTTTCATATAATGGAGTTCTTTAAAAGTTAACCAGAAGTTATTGAAGATTTGTACTTACACCATGTTTCTCCATTTCAGAGAGCCCCTATCAGATGTAAAGCACAGACTAACAGATCTGGCATTACTCGGGTATGACCGGAACCAAAGTAAAAATGAGAGCAGCTAAGGTGATGCATTCAAATTTGGCTTTCCATAATGGGTATAAAGTTTGAGGTATTCTTTCAAAAGAATGCTTTCATCTTTTGTTTCTTTTGCTCAGTGTTAAGGGTTGCATTCTCTGTAATTCATTGCATAATCTAAGTTAATAAAACACTGAGAGTCTTTGGCATTTACAGAATTGGGAGTAAGGATATGTTGCCTTGAAAGGTCTAAATTAGTGATTTGCACAGAGCTATTGAAATACGGAGATTTTTAACATAAGTGGGTTGGAGTACTTTTAGAGTATATACGGTCTAAATGTATATATAAGGTCTAAATTGGTAAAAACTAAATTTTGTACGGCATAAGCACGCAGGAGTTATTTAGGATATGTGGCTTCCGTATTTCTAAATTTGTTGTTTTGGATCATATTAAGTTGCATCCAGCTGGGTGGTCTAGTGGTGAGACTCGTCTGCTCCTCTAAAGGACCTGGATTCAAACCCGGGTGGCGCCTCCTTCATGAGCAACATCCCAGCTGGATGTCTCTCTATATGATTATGATTTAGGCATAGGAATATGCTTAGAAGGCCTGAATTGGTGATTTGCATAGAGAGCTATTACAAACACAACCTATTGGCATAAGCACTCAGGAGTGCCTTCGAGTATGTGGCCATAGAAGGTCTAAATTAATGTTTAGTGGTTTTGCATCATGAAAAGGAATTTAATTAGTTTACTTTAAAGTTGGAAAACCGAGAAGGTCTAATTTAACAAAAAATTACGCGTTTAGTTTCATAAACAGAAAAAAAGAGAGATAATGTGTATATTTATATGCAGTATACTTATAAGTAGTTTAATTTGATGTGCACTGTGATACTGGCATGCCTGCTGGGAGTCATCTCTTGCCGCAGAGTCACCTGTTGTTGCTGAGTTATTTCTGTCATCGGTTGTTGCTGAGTTTATTTGGGAGACATGTGGTTGTTGAGGTTTATGGAAGTCACCTGTTGCTGCTGAGTTTTGTCGGAATTGTTTGTTTGTCGTCATCAAATGGCTGTCATATCCCAGTGCATTTCATTGTTAATTTGATAATTATTAATTTCTTTGTTTACATTATCTCTCTTTCCCTAACTGCCATCAACATAGGCTGTTGATTCAAACAGGTTTTGTGTAGCATATGGTGTTAGTACCATGGTAGCTTAGATCAGTTAGGTCCAGGTCAAACTGCAGGCCTTGTTGTGGCGACCTAGCTTAGTCCAACTTTGTCATGCATGATTGAGTGGCATGCATTGCTTAATCTTTTCAATTAAGATTTAGTCATGGATGACCTGCAGTTCTATTAACTTGATCTTGCCTGCCATTGATGGATGACAAATTGCAGTCATATTTTGCAGTTTATTTAGTATTAGTACTCACTACTCATGAGTACCTGCAAAATATGTCAGTAGTGGGAAAAAATTCAAGTTGCGCATTGTCTAATGCCATGTTTTCTTTTGATGAACTTGAATGAACTTGAGTTTCAGGCAGATGGGGATCAGTGCTTCAAAAACACCACAATGGAACATCTCTTGCACTTTATCGTTAGGTGGGTACCGAAATAGTTCATTGATTTAATGCTGAGCTTTCATGCAGCTTCATGTTAATGACACAAATTGTAATATGATTGGGAATGCCATTGATGCCACATATGACTACTGGTTTATGGAGGGGAGAGTATGTTGCTGGCAACATTCTGCAGCAGCATATATTTATACCAGAAATTTACATTTATGCTATAAGGCTCTAGCATTTTCTTTATGCTACTGTATTCTAAATATATTTATATATAATCATACATACTTTTATTGATAACCTCAATATCATGAGTTGATACATGTGTCAAAAGAAAAAAGTCAGAAAAATATTCATCTATCACTAAATTTACTACAAATGATTGATTTGTTAAGTGCTATATTTGTCGCTATAAGTCCATGTCCGGTCCCAGTTCTTTCACTTTATGGAAACGGTCAGAATGACCTGCTCTTTGTAAAAGTACATTATGTACAAAAATGTGTTATCTGTATGTTATTGTATTTAAAACATTTAAACTTTTGAGGTAAATATCATTTTGGCCACCTATTTTTTTTTTTACACTAAACACTTCTTGTCATAATTTACCCAACCTTTCACTATTGAGACCAGTATGTTGATCACTGTGGGTTGTAATGATGAGGTACCACTAAATACTGTAGAACCTCATGATAAGGTAATGAGTTTGTGCATAGAAAATTAAAAATTGAATTAACCTTCATAAAAATGTGACCGTTCATTTTATTACCTGTTGACAGATTAGTCATATCAGTGGATCCGCGAAGCTAAAAATTAAATAATGTCACATTAATAAGTTTTCCACAGTTAACTATATGTCCCTGTATTAATGCTACTGGTTCTTGTATGATCAGCTACCAGAGGCAGATGTAATGATGGGATAATATTTAAGGTGACATCCGACAATTATTTTATTATAAATGTTTGCGTACTTAGGGCAACATGCCTAACTGATATTTAAATCAAATGGTCCATTTGAATTGGACTTAGATCAGCAAGGTTTACTATGGACTCTGCAAAATTATTTTCTCTAAACATGCAATCCCTGTGTTTCTATATTTGCTCTAAATATTTCTTGATGTTTTCAGACGAGATTGACGATATGCTGCCTTATGATGAATCTTGGTTTCCATACTGATGCACAAGAATACCACAGTGGAATCATCATAACTTCATTATGGGTTTATACCACCGTGTAAATTGTGTGTTGTCAATTCTTAGTCAAAGCAATTTGTAAACTATTTATTTATGTTGTTAATGCCAGACACTAAATCCATTGTAATTTTGAGGGAATGTAATTTTTTCTTATATATATATATATATATGTATAGTGACATTATTGCCTGTTGTATCTGCAAAAAAAAAAAAAAATTGAGAACTGGTCTCACCTCCACTCCAATAAATAATTGCCCTCACTCTCATTCAAATAAAGTTTACGCAGTTACGCTGACCAACTCATCACTAATCATCTCGATTGTTCCATCATGACCCAGCCTTTTATCCATTTGCTTATGTTGACGATACACATTTAGTTGCATCCCTAAATACTTTACACAGTCATGATGGAACAATTGAGATGTATTTATAGGTTATCACATGGCAAGAGACTGTATCTCCCTGGTGTCATCACCCGAGACTCTGTATCATCCCGAAACCCGTAAGGTCGAGGGATGATACAGGTCAAGATAGACTCTTGCCATTGTGATAACTTATTTATCCCATGACTGCTTTTTTATTGCTTTAAAATCGAAAATGTCAAGACTTCTCCCCTGAACACTGCTAAAATTTAATAACTATTGGATAACCAGAACTAATTATAGCTCTCCGAACAAATGTAAATTATCTCTAAAATCAGCTGAACTGCCACTGAGTCTATAATTAGCAAAACAAGCCTATTACATCATCAAAGATGTCACAAAAACGTCACAATTCTAGTCAGCTAAGTGCCACAGTTGGAGCTATAACGACAGTGTTTGGATGCTTTTAAGTTAGTGGATTCCCTGTGAATTGGTTTTTGGGAATATTTCAAGACATATGACAGCTTCTAACCGATTACAAGCCCAGGAAAACACACAGCTCACTTAAATGACCTCAGTCAGTCAGTGTCACACTTGAGTGGTGACTTGTTGTTGATCAACAAGTGGCAGTTTTGAGATCTCCTGCACAACATTTGATTTAATTTTGAAGGTATTAGTACCCTCAGAAGTGTTCTTTAATTATAGAATAATGAAAGAAAAATCGTTTTTATCCATTTGATGAGTCTGAAAACTTTGTTACATTAATTTATGTAGAAAATGCCATTTGAACTGATGACGCTTATGACACACTGAAATCCCAAATTTGTCATTTTTTTTGGACAAAACAAACTGATAGCAACAGCATTTCATAGGCCAGTTCAGTTTTGGAGGTGTGTCCTTGAAATTGCTCCTGATTGGTGGAAATCAATATGATCCCTGTTTATTGGTTGCTCATTGGTTAAAAATTTAAAAAGCTGTATCCTCCCTGCAGTTCTTGTCTCTGATTGGCTGAATCTCGTATCATTCGAAAAGCCGTATCGTCCCTCCAAGCCTTTGATATCATCCCTCTTAGATCAATATCACCAGGGAAAAAGACCAGTGTCAGGAGAAAAACTTGCTCAGTCATGGGATAATATCTGTTTACTAATGCTAATAGCCATATAATGTGACTTTTAGTTTTATACAATTCTCTTTTACTGACTTTAAACATTTTGTCGATTTCTCTTATATGGACTTTTTATCAAACTCAATTTTATGTTAATCTTGTGTCTGTTTGACTTTTTACAAATTGTACATGTACAGCACCTGAGAGCAGTTTTTACTGGTTAGGTGCTATATAAGTGTGACATAATAATAATAATAATAATAAATAATATTTATAAGGAGTTGGTCAGGGTAAACAACTGGTTGAAGGCTAACCAGCTTTCCACTAATAAAACAAAAACCAAGGTATTGATCTTCCACACCCCACAAGAGAGTAGTATTCCCATTTACAGAGAAATTAGCACCATAGAATTTGTTGAGGAATTTAACTTTTTATCATTGTAGATAAAACTGAAATTGGAGGCCCCATTGTGATATGATCACTAAAATGTTGTGTAAGAGTAGATGTACTGAATTGTTTGAAAAATACAGTGCCTCTTCATATATAACTCCTTGATTCGATCATGAGTCCACGTGTTTGGTTTACACAAGAAAGCTGTGCGGATTCTTACAAATAGTAATTACAATAGTCACACAGATGGACTTTTTAAGTCTCTGAACATAACTTAGATTTCATGACATTTGTGCACTGCACCCTACCTTCTGTTTTAAATGAATAAATATCACCAAATGAGCATCATAATTATGAAACAAGATCAGTACATAGATTTAGATTGCCATTAATCATGAATTTGCCAAGCACAATTTAAGGATAGATATATAAATAATTTAAATAACATGTCCGTCAACTATAAAGAAAAAATATATACACATAGTCTGGACAGTTTTAAGTGGTATATCAAATTTAGTATAATTGCAACATTGTGAACGTTGTGAGATTCCTTATTGTTATATTTGTTCAAGGCCAACCCTCAGTGTCCTCATATTCATAACATACCTTTCATATATGTCATCATTGATGAAGTACATTACATTTTTGCTTTTGTTAATTTGAAATTGTATAGAAACTATTTTGTGAATCTTGAATCCATGTAGGTGGCCTGACAATAGCGAAGGGATACCTCTTTAGTGGGGTTTCCTTACATTGTGTATAAAATGTGAGTTCTGTAATTGAAATTTTGAATATATATATGAAAGTGAAATAAAATGAATGAATCCTGTATAATACTTGTCTGATCTATCAGCCACCTAACTGCCCCAGCATGGAACATGCTGTAGTGGAACTTTGTGTTGTAGAAGTCAGCTACCTAACTGCCTATGCTAGAGTGGGCACCAACTACAGATTTGGCGCCTTTTGTGGGACCCTCGCCACTGATTATGATAGAAAATTGCTGGTTGAAAGAAGCTACCTTCTATCATTCTACTGGTTTTCTGTACTGAAAAGTACAAAAGTGTACTGTAAAGTTGTATACTTACTAAGTCAGTACAAGAAAGCCACTTGCATATTATTGTAATTCTGGTTTAAGAAGCCACCTAATTGCATGTTGGCAGCACATTTGTACTTGTAACTTATTTGTACTGACAAAATAGTTTTGCTTTTACTGGTTTCTTGTACTAAGTCAGCACAAATAGTGACATAACATGGCGTTTTCTGCATATATGTGGCCTTGAGATCAAGGACTAGGTCATCCTACAGAAGGCATATAACTCCGGGAGTTGCTAATTACTGGCACCCTGGATCTACATCAGATCTATCTCTGCTACCAGAGAGACCCACAGACCATGACTTCATTAGACATGAGTCAAGAGAGTCTCAAGACTGGGATGTAAACCGACATCAGCTCATTAGATAGTCACTGACTATCTCACCCCTGTGGAAGGGTAATTGCCAGTCAAAGTCATGGTGCACTCGCATACAAAAGGTCATATAGCTAACTTATTTATGGTCATTTTACTATACACAGACCAATGTCTCCCATTTCTGGAGGTAAAAAGGTCAGAAGAAGGCCCATACCAGGATAACTGACTATAATGGCTGGGATAGTACACTTGTATAAATTGCTGTCAGTTTTTAATAATGAGAGCATACCGAGACTAATTAGCCGTAATCAAAATAGATCAATCCATGGATCTTGAGATCTTTGGTAATTACCTGTAAGATCTTGTGAGAAAAGCCCATGATCTGGTTTTTCTTTCCTTCTCATCAGGTGCTGCCAGATATCTCTTTCTGGAGACAGCTAGAGCCCACAATATGTTTGTGTGGCTGAAAGCTAAAAAGCCTAGAACTGTGCAGGGTGCCATTGACCTGGCTATACAGTCTCAGCAGGCTACTGCAGATAACTGCACCAAGAAACCAAAAGGGGATGCTGCACAAAGTCTACTAAATGAAATCTTACTTACCAACTTGTTATGTCACAAGAGGTAGGCCTGCCAACGCAGGTAGCTGCACAGCTGATCAGACCCAGGACCCTGCATTGTCTGCAGACAGCTCTGTACACCAACAGCTGAATAACTTAGCTGACCATGTCAAATCCCTCACACAGCAGCTTAGATCCTGCCCCAAAGGCAAAAGAGAACCCCCTAGGTGCTTTTGATGTGACCAGCCAGGGCATTTCAAGCGAAATTGCCCAAAGGCTTCACAGTCTAAGCCTTTAAACTAAAATATGCGGAGTTGGATCCCATGCCCAAGGCCCCGCTGTTGTCTGGAAAGGATGAATGTTGGCCTGGTGTCCAACTGTGTTGCTCTTAGTTACTACCACGCGACATGCTAGTATGTTTATTTAGGGTTCTGCTGCTCAAGTCACCATGATGAGTCAAGCCATCTATGACCGGCTAGCCCCTAGTTATCTTCTTCATTTGAATCCTATGAAATGGCCGATCAACGTGACCAATGGAGGTCTGTTGCGCCTAAGTGGTAATCACTTATGGGAAAGCCACATTTGTCATAGAGTTAGGTAGATGTAGATTTAGTTCATTCATCCCACACTCAAAAGCAGAAAGTAAGCAAACTGCTTGAATATGAACACTGCTTTGTAGATGGAAAGTATGGTCTAGGACAGACCAGTTTAATCAAACACAGAATTGATACAGGAGATCACGCTCCAATCAAGGTGCAACCTTGTAGGTTGGGCTGGACCCAGCGGCGTGCACATGGGGAGGAGGTGGACAAAATGTTGGCTCAGGAGGTTATTGAGCCTAGTGACAGCCCATGGTCCTCTCCAAGGGTGCTAGTGAGGAAGAAGGATCAAGTTATCATTTCTTTGTTGACTTTAGGAAATTAAAGACCATCTGCCGCCGTGATGAATATCTGCTTGCGCGGATTGATGACTACCTTGGTAGTTTGGCTGGAGAAAAACGGTTCTGCACCCTTGATCCTTCATCAGGGTATTGGCAGATTGCCATGGATGTGGGAGACCAAGCAAAGACTGCTCTTACCAGTTCAAGGTCATGCCATTTGGGTCACCAACAGACCTGCTACACTAGAGTGACTGGTGAGCGGTTGACGGACGTCCTTTGAATGCTCGTTGAAATAATTTATACGTGATTTACAGAGCCATGAGTGAGCACCTATAACCCATTTTCCACGTCCGTGGTCATTCATAGGTATTATCCTTGACAGTGTACACGCCCCTTAAGGACTGGAACATCAGGCATGGCTTTGACAGCCACAGGTTTGCACAAGGTGACTTGCCTACTGCAGTGCCACTGCTAGGCCGAAGGCGGACCTCAGTCACCTGAGTGATCCAACTGGCTCTGACAGCCAATAGGGAATGCCCCGTATGTCCCTTTATGATTCATATGTCTGTGGATCTCTCCAATGAAGGCCTGCTCACTGACTAGAAACACTGTCGAGGGAGCAGCTGCAGTGTCTCCAATTAAGCAATATCAAAATTGTGCACGTGCAAAATGCCCGGAGGAGAAAAGGCCACCCAGTTGGTGGTGTCACCTGCCCTAAGGAGGCTTTTTTTTTAATTTTTCTAATCCTCACAACTCGAAGGTAACATGGGTATCAGCAAAACCATTGCTGAAGGGCTTATCTCACATAGACGAGTAACAATGCTGAGTGCTTAATAAATTAGGCAGTCGGGAATACACGGCTCTGCATGCCAACCACTCTGGAAAAGCTCATAAATACACGGCAATACTCGTAGAAAAATCGTCAAGTTTTAAACATGTTTAAAACTTTTTAGGATTGTCGCCGAGCAAATTTGCTCTGAAATTGCTCGGGATTTACACGGGATTAGCTCGCCGTGCACTCTGAGAGTACACTTGGTCAATCTGGGAGTACACTTGGTCACTCTGAGAGTACACTTGCTCACTCTGGGAGTACACTTGGTCAGATGGATTGCTGTGTGGACGTGATTTCCTCGCCGAGTGGTCGGCGTGTGAAGAAGGCAAGCAATCAGCGAGCAATCTGGGAGCAATCGGCGAACGATCGGCGAGCGATCGGCGAGACCTTGCTTTTTCTAGTCATCAAATGACCAAGAGTGAAGCCGATTGATTGCTTTCCAGCGATCGTCATTACTCTGCTTCGTCACTTGGCTATGTGAGATAGTGGCTTTAGTCAGGAGTCATGCTTACTGGCTTGGGCACATGGATGACATTATCAAGTGGTGTGATCCATGCCAAAAAAGCAAGGCAAGCACCCAGAAAAGGGCGCCTCTGCAGCAGAGGCCATTGGGTAATACCCTAGATCGTGTCACCATCGACATATTAGGCCCACTCCCTGAAACTGAAGGTGACAACAAGTAAATCGGTCATTGTAGACTACTTTACAAAATGGAGTGAGGCTTATGCTTTTTCAGACCAAAAGTCTATGACTGTTGGTGGTGCACTTACCACTAATTTCATTGTGCAATTTGTCCGCCCTCTGCAATTGAACTCAGACCAAGGTCCTTGTCTTGAAGCATAACTTTTTTAAAACCTCTGCCAACTGCTAGGCATAGGCAAGACCAGAACAACTCCCTATCATTCCCAGTCGAATCGTATGGCGGAGTGATTCAATAGGTCTTTACAAGACATGCTGGCTAAATTAGTTGATAAGGACAGGTCTAATTGGGATGATCTTCTTCCCTATGTAATGTGTGCATATAGGACCAACCCCCATGAATCAACAGGTATAACACCCAACTGGATGATGTTAGGTAGAGAGTCCCGACTTTCCTTTTGACCTTGTGTTTGGCTGTGAGGTCCCTGATGACAGGTCATTAGACCTGTTCAGAATATGCTTTTCACAAAAATTCATAGCCTGCTGCACTGATTCCCATGCTTTTGGGTCTGAGAAAGCCAGAAATCAAAACCATTTTGATCTGTGACCATGGGTACCTTTGCCTCAAGAGCCCTGAAGTTATAATGTCGATTTTCGTCAAAAATGCCCAAAATTGTAGGAGGGGGGTTGCCTTTCTTCTTCTCTAGCTTCTTAGGAAATAAAGATACAAGAATAAAACTTACACCATGTGAACGATAATAAAATTGCTTTTCTGGTGGTATCAAGAACGTACAACTTTATTACAATACAGGTTTCTTTTTTGTGAAAAAACGTGAGAATTTGTGTTTCGGAGGTAAAAAAATCAGCAATATGACTGATTTTGAACCCCCTGAGTGCAGTTATCACACCTAAGTTTACAATCTAAAATGGCATTATGCTGCAACACTTGTCTACAACACAAGAGCATCATTTACATCTACAGCATGAGAGAGTCCAAATGTAGCAATGCTACAACACATATCTACAACACAAAGCATCAAGTACATCTACAAGCACAACAGAGTCCACATGTAGCAATGACACAATGCTACAACACGAGACTAAGGCATGACACATCTACAAGCATAGAAATTATGCAGAATTCAAGGAATTATAAGCTAGAAGTCACTTTGTCACAATATTTTGCTGTGTGCTGCAAATTATTGTCAGTAAGAGGACACACAATCACACATGCATTAAGAGTCATTCAGTGTGGATTTTTTGAAACTGTCAAATTTCCTTCTATGAAGCTCAACAACCTGAAGTAATTGATTTCTCTGCTCCTGATTTGTTATTATTACAGTCGCAAAATCAGCCATCATTTTGACGCCACGTTCGGCCACATCATTTACAACTTTGACTGACTGTACAAATTGTTCAACTGCCTTGAAACTGTCATTTTCTACCCAATTTTCAACTGGCTGTCTCATCCAAGTTATGTCAACATCTAGAGCATCAAATATGAAGTGAGACTCTGGGCCAACCAGATCAGGGAGAGTTGTTGAATTTTCAATGAGTGGAAATACAGGTTTGCCTCTTTGAAAAATGTCTGGCTTTTCTGTTCTAATTAGTCTGAGGGCTAACTGTTCCTTAAGTGAATTGGTCATTTGGGGATGTCTGCTAAACAGAGCAAATGGTACAATCTCTTGTGTGAGGTACCATGTATGATGCTTCATTTTGTTCAAAGATTTTGTCATGGCCAGACATGTGCGCTAGTCTCTCATTTCTCTGATCCATGTAGAAGCAAATATCCTCTTCTTTCTTCTCCTTGGTTAGCAATCTATTGCTTCTTATCTTGTCAATGGCATCGGGTGCTCCAATGTCAAGGAGCTTGTCTAGTTCCGTGCTGAAGGCATGTCGCTTACCATCTGGATCAGTTGAACTTGCTTTATTTCTTGCTAATTCATGTGCGATTCATGAATTTTCATCAAGTGCAGCATCGCATTCTTTCTAGTCATAGTCTTTATCCGTGCCATTTGCCAGAATGGAATGATGACATCAATGGTTTCATATGCAATAACATGATTATCTTCAGTATGAGAGTCACGTTTCAAGTACAAGAAATATTGAAGAGCCTGCTTGTTGGTAGGGAGCTTTGATCCACTGATGGAAGCAGAGGGATGGCCAATCAAAAACACTTCTGTGGATGACCTAATTGACCTTGTTGATGCTCTGGCTACTTTAGGCTTTTTTTCTGCTGGTTCTCCAGGGACAGTTGTTTTACCACTTCTAAGCACTTTCTCCAATGCCATGGCAGTGCACAGCACAGCTCCACAAAGACTGATCAAATCTGAGCTCTTCTTGTCTTGTGGTTTTCAGGCAAGGCACTTGCAACAAACTGCTTTAAAGCAATTTGTACAGCATATATATCTCTCGAGGAAACATTTTAGCCCTTCAAGCAGCAGTTCACTGTGTCCATATTACATCATTACAACTTCTAACAAGCAGCAGCTCTCGTGCTTTCCAGAATCAAAAACATTAGTCAGAGAGGCCTTGAGTCAATCCTTGTGTATATTACTTGAAAGACCAATATGATGATATCATCTATAGATTTATAGGCCCATACTTGTCACTATCTGTACCTTTCACATGCATGAGGCAAAAGTTCTGATTGTCACAAATCACAATGTTTGTCATTTTCTGAAACCTTGAAATATGGGGTATGATCCTTTTTGATACCTAGGTGTCAAAACTGCACTTAATAGGTTCAAACCCAGTCATATTGCTTATTTTTTAACCTCCAAAGCACAAATTTTTTTCAATACTAAGAAACCTGTTTTGTAATACTTGATACCACCAGAAAGGCAATTTTATTATCTTTCACATGGTGTAAGTTTTATTATTGTATCTTTATTTCCTGAGAAGCTAGAGAAGAAGAAAGGCTACCCCCTCCTATAATTTTGGGCGTTCTTGATGAAAATCGACAGTATAACTTCAGGGCTCTTGAGGCAAAGGTTCCCATGGTCACAGATCAAAATGGTTGTGATTTCTGGCTTTCTCAGACCAAAAAGCATGGGAATCAGTGCAGCAGGCTATGAATTTTTGTGAAAAGCATATTCTGAACAGGTCTACAGGTCATGCCCAGTGGAATATGTGGAATGGGGGTATTACGCACTGGCTACTTCACCTTATTTTGCTAGGCCAGAACTAGCTAGGATAGCAGAAAGACAAGCCAGACATTATAACAAGCTGTCAGGCAATCCTGTCTATGAAATTGGGGACTGGGTACTTTTATTTTACCCACCAATAGCCAAAAGAAATTGGGTCTAAAATTGTCAGGGCTTTACATGGTCTCCAACCAGAATGAAGCCCTCAATCAGGGAAGAGAAATATTGTCTATTTCAATAATTTACAGGGTGCAGCATAAAAACTTCCTCCAGCAGCTACTGCTACCTCTTTTGTTATTACCTCAATTTACAGTGATCATATGCAGATGCAATCATACACACGAAAGTGATAATAGTCCTAAATTATCTTTATGAATATATTTTCTTGTCTCTCATGAATGATAGATAATATGGATCTAAATATAGCACATGCACATGTTTGTTCACTAAGTCTTACATTGTCTTGTTTTGATGCAAATATACTTGGATATTAACATCCACATTGTAATTTGCAGACAATTTGGTATATACGAATGAATATAAATTATGAACTTTCTTTAGCTTAATAGCCAAATTTAAAATATTGGTGTATATTGCTATAATAGTGCTCTTATTGTTCATGTACACATAATATTATATAATGTCTTACAAAGATATTGTGAAGATAGACCTGCAGGAACCCTGTAACAATCCATTCTGTTCCGAGTAAAGCCAAGTGAGAATAAAACGTATTGTCTATCCCTTTCCTGTCATTTAATTGTTCTGTTTCAAAGGTCAGTTTGCTAGAATTATCAACACAATAGTATATTCCCTTAGCTAATCTACAACTAAGATTATCATTTTGATGTTCAAAATAGTCACATATAGGCGATGGCAATGAGCCTAAGGAATATGTATGTGAAATTCAGCAACAATGTTATGCCACAAATAAATACAAATCTTAAAGGTTTATTTTGTATAGAATAATACTTAACACATCCACTTTATTGCCTTCATAAGTCAAAATAGATTTTGCTCGCTATTTATTTTTAGCTGGCAACTGAAGGAACTATACATTATCAATGGCCATATGCCGTTCAACAGTTACTGAATTGTTGGGTTGCTGATTCATATTAAATTTATGGCATTTAAATTAGTCATATATATAAAGATATATATATATATTTTTTTTTTTTTTTTTAACAACTTCACAGGTATATACTATAACAACAACATTAAGTATTTGGAGTCAAGTGAAAGTAACATAGATCATTATACTAATTATTATGAAATTGCTTATTATAAACAAAAAACTGTTGAATGGGTTGAGTATTGCAACACTGTGATCAAATATCTAATAATTGTATGCACATGAATTCTACAACATTTGCGACTGTCATTGGTAAGTATGGTATGCTAAGGAATATGAAAAAAATGTCAAAATGAAGTTTAAAAGGTGAAAGTACTATAATCTAGATATATCATTGGCAAGATGTTACTGATGTAAGGAGCATAGCGTCCTTGATATAAGGGTTCGAAGGATTACCAAATGTTCATATTTTTCTTATTATATAAAACTATTAGTCAATAATGGTCAAGAAACCCCACAAAGGTATCTCTACACTATTTCAGACATTTTCTTTCCCATGTTTGTATGCATGTAGGTGCAGTAGTGTGAGTTCTGCTCCTTTGTTTTTACATTTGTCTCTAAATATCTTAAATCACAGCTGAGATATGTCAATGTGACTGTCCAAATTCACAACTAAGTTATATAGATTAATAAAATGTAAAATGTTGTCCGGGTAAATGCATCAATGCTAGAGTTCTGCTCCAGTATCACAATTTAACACAATTTTTAGCATCTTTTTCCGATTTTCCATTGAATATCAAAATGAAATTTGAAAAGTGAAAATACTACAATATAGATATGTCATTGATAAAATTTCATTCATGCAGGGTAAGTTTTAAGTATGTAGGTGCAGTAATGTCCGAGTTCTGCTCCGGAAACAAAAAAGAAAGGTTTTCAATTTTTTCCCAAATTATGGCCAACATATGTCAATGTGACTATCAAGAGGCGTCACTAAACCATATAGTGTATTACTGTATGAAACTTAATTAGGGTAAGTGCATTAGTCTAAGAGTTCCGTCGGAAACAAAAAAGTTACGCGCGCACGCCCGCCCGTCGGATGGACATTGATGTTAACAATAACCCTTGCTGAGGGTTAAAAATCACAGAAATTTTGTATGAAGGAGGATTCTGTCCAAATATTATAACATCACAGTGACCATTTAGAGATGTCACAAGACTGGCCATTGGTCAGTCACAGATGTTCAAAGTCCTTTGTGCAAATGGCTGCCCAATAGCACGCCATATTAGTCAACATCGTTTCAACATTGGCTGTCACCCATGGGTGCAACCCAGTGGGATGGAGGGGATTCCTCCTTACAAATTTATTTGCTATATTTTTAATATAAATTTTTAAGATTTTGTGGCTCTTTCGTCAGGGGCGACCCTCGGCAAAAGTTGAGCGGATCTAGCATGCAATCTGGGTGGTGCATGAATAAAGTCTATAACTCACCGGCCATGAATCAAAGGAGAGTTCCTTCGGATTATGTTAAGCTTTAGTCATTCTGAAATTGATCTGTTCAAATTTGTCAGATTGTCAGACCATCACAATCATCCTCATTCAGAAAGTCCATGAGATAGGCCCACATGCACCATGAATATGTGATCACATGCCGATGTGATGACCTGCATCCTGCTGTGTTTGAATGCCAGTAGTCGTTGACCTAGAATGTGGGGTATTTCCACTGCCATGGCGTGGTTATCACGTGATAGGGGCTGCTGGTGTTAAGCAGGGCGTTGTACTATCAGTAAGGTCTGAGCTTGGGTTCTGATAGGACGCGTGACATTGGGACAGGAGGAATAAATATGTGAAACTTAAATTCTTGCTCTTGGACTGAGTCAATGACAGAGGGACCTTACAAATTGGTGCCCGATGTGGGACTTGACTCAGTCCAAGGAGAGCTTCTGTGCTGCAAGGATTAACCTCGCATTGAGGAAGGATTATCTTTGACATTATCTTTGGCACATAGGAATACATAAAGGAATTCCTCCTGCATTACTCACTGCAGTTGAGGCAGCTAAGTGTTTTCACTTTCTGGAGTGCTAGTTTGTTTCAGTGGCACTGCCCCAGTCACATTGTTTGTCTTTTTGACAATTTCTTGTTTGTCTTGTTTGAAATTTGTTTGGAAAGATGCCAGGTACTTCGAGTTTAAGACCCAGGCCTAATAGGGTGTTGCATCAGCCAGTTGACAGCCTCGTGGCTGGCCAGCTGACTGACACCCCATGTGGCTCCCAGTCAGGCAGCATGGTGGCTGGGGAGGCCACTCCCAGAGTACCTGCTATAGGCGCTGACCGTCATGGAGACTCACCTCTGCCAGGGCCCTCCCATAACAAGGGCCCTGGTAAGAAAACGAAGTCCCAGGTTAGGCCCTGGGCTACAGTGAGTTTAAGATTTTTCTGATAAGGAGTCATCTGATGACCCCTCAGCGTCCACTCCCCCATCCTCCCCTGAATATAGGACTAGAATTGGGAGAGAGCCAATGGGGGCCAGCGGAGCTGCTCAGGCCGTAATGGCCGGCAAAGCTGCCCCAAGTTCTCATGCCCACCCTACGAAAAATCATGGAGCCGGATGGTAGACCAATTAAGGTCTCTGTTCTGTTCCACTAGGGCCCTAGATGCTTATAGAAATAAGTGGTTTAATGCTAAAAGGGGCCCAGACATGGATTTGGAGTCCTATGGATTGTACCTGTTAGATCTGTCCCGTAAGGCCAATCCTGTGTCCACTGGGGAGGAACAAGAGAGGTTTGCAAAAGAGAGGTTCGTGGATACCTCTGGGTCCACAAATCTGAGGTTTTGGTTGGGGGCCCTGAAACCCTCCACACTTCAGGATGCCATTGACCTAGCCACTCAGTATGAATCTGCTTACCAAGCTGCCAAGCCCCGCATGCCCGACATGGGGCCCCCAGGGGCTGTGGGCATGGTGCAAGCAGATGAGCCCAAGCCTTTCCTCTTTTCCCAGGTGACTGGACCCCCATCTGGGGCCCCAGTCACCGAAGCCCGGGTTAAAGAAATTTTCTATTTCCTTATGCAGGATGTTTTGGCAGGCCGAGGTGGGGAGGGAGTACTGCAAGGATAGTTGCTGTGACCACACCTTTTTCCCACTTCTAATGCGTCCTTCAACACTGGGACCTCAGAGGGCAATAGGGATGAGGAGGATGACAAGTTTTTGGGTCCTTATAGGGTGGTGCGTAGGATGGGGGAGGTCAATTATGAAATTGAGTCCCCAGGCCCCTGTATAGTGGCTGCGAGTAGGCGACCCCCCCCCCCCTTGCCTGATGATCTAGATCTGCCCCTTACATTGAGGCATGGAGTGCCACAGGCCATGCCTCCTGATACTGGGCGACTATGTGTAGCCCCCCCAGGCCACGTGTCTTACTGGCAAAGACAATGGAATGAATGTAATAACAACAAGTTGCATTCAATCTTACCTTGCATTCAAAATAAAATACCTAGTAGGTTCAATACTCGCAAAGATCAAGGAATATATCACAGATGCCTCATAGGACATTCAAGACTTACGCATTTACACCTTTTAGTCAATGAACCGGCACCGGTATGCCAGAGTTGTCGGTGCCCCCTAACAATCAAACATATTTTATTAGATTGCACCCACTTACAATGCATTAGAAGACCTCTGTTTCAAGCTGCTACCTAACAACATCTCTTTACTAGATATCCAACCCGGACAATTATTGATTTTTTATATGCTTCTGGTTTCTACTACCAAATATAGATCATCAATCTTAACCTAGAGAGCCTCTACATAGCCCACTCAGGTGCTGATGAGGCGTTAAACAATAACTCACACACACACACACACCCCCAGGCCACGTGGAAGTGATAGGGGATGGGGGAATCCCCAGACCACGTGGTGGGAGAGAGAGAAGCCCCTGCTGTTGCTGAAACGCCTGACCCCATGGTCGCGGATGCTAGAGGGGAGGGTGTCCAAAGTCCTCTGAAAAAAGGACTCGAAATTTGATCCCCAGGCTGTCCCTTTTGTCCTATGAGACAGAGATGGCCTCAAAACGATATGGTCACAATGTGGGGTTGATTAAACAAGAAATGGTTTATTAGTTCCCCTGTTCGTCTCTTTATTTTTATAAAAAGATGGTACTTTGAATAAAAAGTAAGACTAAAGTGTTTTTAGAAAACAGGGACCCTCTCTTGCTGTGATATGAATTTATTACTGTAAGTTGCTTTCTTTAAATGCTGTGTTGACGTCGCGTATGAAAAGGAGTGAACTGGTCTTTATTTTTAAATAAAGACGGCCCAAGCATGTACCTATTTGTGTGACTTTTAAAAATGATGCTACCAGTGACCTTAGATCATTTTGTAGGTTCTTGTTCACTCGCCCAGAGGATAATAGTTGTGTTTAACTATTGGGAAAGGCAATTTTTATTGCTGGAAACATGTGGTTGTTAAGTAACTTTGGTTCTTTGGAACTGTGAAGTTATTAAGTGGACATTGATGAAGAAATTGGGGCATCAGCAAACCCGTTTGTGGAGCTGGCAGACGTCATGATGGCTGCCCTCCAGAGTGCTGGCATCATGGATTGGGATCTCGAGGCTGCCAGGAAGGAGCTGTAAGCTGAGAGGGAGAAAAGGGCTGGAGCAGACGTAATGATGGATGACCTTTCTCCAGGAAATCCAGAGGCTGCCCACAGAGCGAGTCACCTCTGGGAGATGTGCAAGGGGAGAGGCCCCCTGAACTAGGTTCTCCAGCTGGCTGAACCTGGGGCCTCCCCAGTCTCCTCCCCAGAAAACATGATGAAAACCCAGATAGCCCCCCATCTGCAACATTGGTCAAGGACGGATAGACACTGGGATGTTCTTTTCACTTTCCATGGGACTATCAATTGGAATACGCCCCTGGAGGGGCTTATACAATTTAGTGAACGTTGGACTCTAGAAAAAAACGTTGGACTCTAGAAAAAAAACAGCCCAAAATCATAGATTTTATATTTAAAAGTGTAGCTGTCAGTTTGACAGTTGACAGCTGACCCAGGTCACGGGGTCAATGTTACAGAAACTTTTAAGAAGGAACTTTGCCTTGTGCAAAAGAACTAAAAAGTGACTCTGTTGCAGTTGTTTGTTTGGGGTTATGACATTGGGTTATCAATGTGCATGATTGTTTTTGTCATTGTAATTTGACTGTTTGTTTATTATGCATTCCTGATCGCCAGTCACACGTCCTCCATATTGTTAGATTTTTAAGGTATGGGAGTTTTATGAATACTTTAAAGTTAAAATTGTATTAACTCCAGGTATTGGGTGCACTAAAGGTCTCCATCGCTTGTCCGAAGGCATGAGGACATGCCTTCTCATTGGGAGGATGTGATGTGGTGACCTGCATCCTGCTGTGTTTGAATGCCAGTAGTCATTGACCTAGAATGTGGGGTATTTCCACTGCCATGGCGTGGGTATCACGTAATAGGGGCTGCTGGTGTTAAGCAGAGCGTCAGGGTCACATTAATTGTTGTAGTTTTACCCGATCATCTTCACATTAAATCAAGGACATGAAATCATAGAAGTTTATCATATTAGACAAAATGTTAATTGTCATAAGTCATACAGGAAAACTTGATTGTTAACTATGCTATTAATTGTATGTCTTCACCCAAGCTGGAGGCTTAATGAATTCAATAAATAAAAATCTATGCAGGGAAACTGATTTTCAAATTAATTAATTTTTTTATAAAATATGTTTTTATTTCATTTCTTGGCTTTTTGATTGAGGAAAATAATTTTTTTTTGTTTCACCTTAATATTACTTAATTGTAATTGTTGTATGCATAGGCAATTGCTTTTTTATCAGCCTTTAATTTATAATCACTGGTAATTACAATATACATTAACTTTAATTAATTGATGAATGCAATAACATCTTAGGCTTCCTTTTGTGATATTTTGGTGAATGACAATTGAGACATTGACACCAATCTTTCGATCATTTAATATGTAAAATGGTGCATTTGAAATGCCAGATATAAGAATGGATACCTGTAATACATGTAAATATTGAAATAAAATAGTGACTTAATAAATTTGACTGTATTGTTATCTTTTAATAAACATTTTATTCACACACAATGTTAAAAATAATATATACATGATGTAGTGCATTGAAGTAATGCCACCAGTTAAAGGAGAAAAAAATAGAATAAACATTTTGGACCAAAACTTTACTGGAATGCTGTCGTATTATTTTAACTAGAAATATTATGCTGGTCATTAATAGTACATTTATAAGCCTTTAATACAAAATATTTAGGTGGCCGTCCTGGCCCGCTGGGTCTACCTGACGCAGAACGCAGGTAGGGGCTGCCATCTTCCTTGTTATGGGCTTCCCGTGGACCGAAAGGTATTTCCCGTTCTAAAACTTGCACAGCCAACCAGAAAATTCCCTGCTGGACCAATCAGCCATGGGAGATGGAAAACAGCAAACTGCCTATTGCGTTTATGCTTGGGCAGGTCCCAGCCAAGCCAGACAGCAGTACAACCTTTTGTCGAGAATTGTGAAAATGCTGAAGATTGTGACTTATTTTGTTGTTACGACTTTGTATATGTGGCAGCTGTTTTTTTGTGGTTTTGTGCCATTACACTAGGTGGCAGTGTGAGCCCATTGAGTGGTTTATACAAGGGCTCATAGAGGGCTAATCCCTCCATAAGTTGAAGTGGGAGAAAGCAGCCTCAGGCCTGCTGTCATTTACCACTGAGTTGCTGGTCAAGCAACTTAGATATTTGCACCTACTACTTGTTAAAGTGGTTTTTGATATACTTTCCAGGTATGTTCTTTTCATTCTCATTATTGATTCAACTCTAGTTTTGCATTTGTTGTATTTTAATATATTCATAAATTGAAGTTAAAACATTCATGGCTTTACTTTTATTGTTAATTCTAAGCCATATACAGGTTTATACTATTTAACATCTATACCATTCAGTTAATATAATTATTATATGCATTCTGTACTTTGTGTACTGGTTGGTGTGCACACATTTAGGTACCTTTATCATTATAGGTACCCATGCACCTCCATGCATCACTTGGTCTTTATTGTAAAGTACACTTAGTACATTAATCAGAAACCCCTTTCAGGGTAAGCAATTATATTAGTAGATTATTTCTATTTCTATTTATTGTCTGGTCATTATAAATTATTAATAACTTGTATCGACTATTGCCATTTGTTTGTAATTTGCAGGGTTTCTTCTTATGCACAATAAAGATTTGAACCATCAGTGCAGTCATTTTTCCTGTTACATATACAATGCAAAATGCAATGTCCTGTTGCTTTGTGGGAAAATGTTCCAATGTTTGGCAAGTTGTGGCTTAGCGTTGGTCCGCACATTTCACATTAACAGTCCGCATTTTTACTGACACTGGACTACCCACATTACCACAAGTCATTGCAACCCCGATCTCTCCAGTTTCTTTCGAAAGGTGGGGCTACGATCCGGTGCGAAGCACCAGCCTTTCTCAAAACCGATTTGCCACTCCCCTGAAATCGGGATAATCCTTCTGCGCATTTTCTTCCAATGAAGTAGTACGATTCCTACACCTAATTTCTTTTTTACTACTACTACAAGGAGCTACTTACTGTGAAACTGTTTCTTTTGTCTAATACTATGTCAGCATAACAAAATTGCACAACTTTATCATAGAATTCCATCAACTGCAGCAGGTACTATTTTCGTGAATGTCACTGAACAAGCATTGTCACAGTTACGACACCTATTTAACGATCCTTTTTTTACCTTATCCCTTGATGTTTTTTGTGAGTTATTAATAAGACAGGTGCTATGCACCGAACAAGCGCCGTCTTTCGATTAGAAATTGGAACACTCTGGCAAGAGTGACCAAAAATGTAAAAATACACAACAGAAACATTGAGCGCTTATGCGTCCGTAGTAAGAAAATGAAAACACAATCACTGATGACGTCACAACCCGTACATGAGGCAGACGTTAATGATCCCTAGATTTGATGCCGCCTCGATCAGTGGCCAAACAGAAAGATACAGTACATGTATGTGTATACTGTATGCTGTCATGATTGAGTTGTGAGTAGGAGTTTGAACATTTGGTAGGAGTTACAATACAAGTGCCAGCCCTACAAAAACTCAAACAAGGCCTATTCTTGCCACTTCTGATTCACCAGAATATGGTCAAGAATTACATCTTGCAAAAGCTACATTTATAGGTCTAAAAATCGAACAATTCTATGGTGGTCATCAGTTGGACTTCTGTTAGAAATATTTACCTTTTGATAGATAAATGTGGCATTAGGTAAGCTAATAGCTTCCAATTTAAGCTCTTCCTGAGTGATAATAATAGGAAATCTACTGGAAATTTTATAGTAGGCCTAGATATATATATATATCTGTGGTGTCCCATAGCAGGGCTCTAGTGAAAACTATAAAATACTAAAATGCTAAAAAAGTCTAAATTCTTGCCAATTTATCGCATACATTTCTAAACAGCAATAAGTCACAGTAAATGATAAATTAAAGAAACTTATTTTGTTGAAGACAATTTGAGCATAGGCTTGTGTCTATATTTAAAGCACAGGTGGCCGCTATATTAGACAATGTCTACATAATTATATTACATTATGTAATTCGCTAACTTTTAAGGGATTTTTTATTGTCATCCTTAGTCCATGTATTGCGACTAATGCCAATAAATGTATATTTTTAGTCCATTACTCACCAGAAGGAATTGAAAAACCACAGCTTGATCTGCCATCTAGTGTTACTTGCTAAAAAAACTAAATTGTGATATCAATTCACTACAAAGTGAGCACATTGGATCATTTTAATTGTTGTTTTATTCAGACATTCAATTTTAAAAGTGAATTTCATATTTCTTATTTTCTTCTACAAACGAGACCAACTTTTTTTTTCATGAAATCATGTGATGTTTTGTAATTGATAGACACTTAGACACAACACCAAATGCAATATTAATTGAGATGATTGTTTAATGACTTAAAAAAAAAACAATTAGTTATAGCTACTTGGGGCATGATTTTGCTTGAAGCAAGACATGAAATGTGCATATCCAAGCTTTACATCGCAATATATAATATTACATAATTGTAAGACACTTGTGCTTTATTTTGTCAATATTGGGTCTTTGGTGTCCATACTTCCATTAATTTTGGTTGATCTATTTCCTTTCATAATGATAATACAATCAAAGGTACTTTTACATTTACCATTTGAACCCAACCATTTATTCCTAGACACTAAGTCACTAGATCATGACAAAGCATTTCTACAGTGTATCAGGTCATACTTAATGCTTATATCATTAAGAGTGACAATTTGGGCTTTCTTTCATAAATAAAAATTGATATTCATTTTGGTTTTTTGGTCATCCTTCCATCCACTCCTTGTTTCTGGTTGAACTGTCACATTTCATAGCAAAACATATTTATACCTAGTATCAATAAAGACACTTAAATGATTCATTGTTGGATCTTTGGTTATCTGTTTGTCTTCTGTTAGATTATGCATGGTTGACCAGTGGAATTTCTTAGCAGTTTGTCATGTAAATATTCATGTAATTGTAGGACACTTCGGTTTTATTTAACAATAGTTCAGTATTGGGTATTAGGTCGTCTGTCTATCCAGTCCTGGACCTTGGGATGACCTTTAACCTTTTCCAGAAGGGCTTGTAGCTTAGGAACAGGTTCCATGTTGACCTTGACCTCCAAAGTGTTACTCCAGGAGATGCTGTCAAGCAACATCAAGTCTGCCCAGGTCATCTGAAAAAAATATGAGAGAAGTACAATTTGTTACAATTTCTGTGAACCAGGAACTGCCTCTTAATGCAAAGTAACGCATGGCCTCCAAAACAAACAGTCACCTAACCATGACACCATACACGTGCTATATTCGACTGGACGTTTTTCACATGAGTAGCTAAACTTGGTGGTGCATTGTACTCAGCATTTATATTATATCCCACACTTGGCTGTGTTCCTCAAAGAAAACCTATTAGGAACAACCCATGTGGTATTTTTTGTGATCCACCATCCCTAATTATAATAAATTGTGTTCCACCATCCCTGATTTACATATTTGACGGACTACTTTAGGTTGATCAGTTTCAATTTCATTTTCACTTTCACACTAAAATCACAGCTTCGCCTATTATATAGACTACTATTCATGAACAGAAACTAGGTTTGCAGTAAATTTGCTATTCAAAAGTAATTTTGAAAACTAAAGGTTGTCCATAGTGGTCATTGGTCATGTTTGGACAAGACTTCAGTTCAAAGCACTTTCACTTTCACTTTGCCTATTAAATCTGGAAAATGGCCACAGCTTCGTCAATTCTTGACCAATTTTGACCAAATAGAAATTGGCTTGAAGCTCAATTTCGGTTCTATTTAAATCTGCTACAAGTTCCTTTATATATTTCATAGATAATTTGTATCGGTGACTCGTTTTTACCGACAAAACAATATGTTGATCTCAAACAGTGAGACATCCACAACATTGAACATGACTGGCATGAAGCTGAATCTCTCCTCGTTTCAAATATACTAATATTACATATGTATAATTTGTTGTTTATCCGTACCGGCGATTTGTTTTTACCGACAAAACTGTCTGTTGAACTCAAACAGATAGGCATTCAGCATTGTTGCCATGGAGACCAAATGCACAGTGGCGTCACTGACGAAATTGGTTGCACTGAACCATGATTCTGACTAAAATACTCATATTTTTCTCATTAAATGATGAAATACATATTTCTACATGAACAAAACACAGGTTTCTATAACAAACAAAATCTATCAAACGCCTATTTTTCTGCTAAAAGCCTTCAAACTTTTTAATGGGATGACGTTGTGACGTCTGTCTGTGTGGTTGGTTCTGTAAGGTTCCCCAATAAAGACAAAGTGTTAATATTCCAGTTTTAAAGTTTTATTTTGCCCTGCCCCGCCGCACAGCCTGTCTAACGTCTGCTTCTCCAGCTACTGACGCGGTCTGGGTGTATTCCCGCCAAGACCCCGTGGTCACGTGGTCCGGGTCACCCAGTGCGCGTCAAGTCGGTCACTGACCTAGTAAGGTCAGTGACCTGGGGTCATCACATTACTCCCTTCTTACTGGGAATATGCCCCCATATTCAAACTAATACATGGAGTAGGCTGTACGACGACGATCAGGACGACATAAATAAACGAGATTCATTCATACAATTCACCAAAAATCATAAATAACAATCGCCCTGCAGCGTGACACTAAAAAGCTGTCACGCCCGCCCCCGGGCCTGGTTCTTCCACTGGACTGGACCGTCATCCACACATGGTTGTCCTTTGGCACCGCTGCAAACACAACATACAACACACAAGAATCACATAATACACATAGAGTATATTATCCATGTCCATCTTCTCCTTGGACAAGGGCCAGTATCGCTTTCTGGATCTGCAAGGTCTTTTTGCGCGGGAAAACCAGCTGCTCGTAATTTCGAGTGATGACATTGTTATAATTAGCCGTTCCATAATTTCCAGGCGTCAATGTTTCTAATTCGGCCATTATAAAAGTCATAATTTCTCTCGTCTCTGCATTACCTCCTGGCTCCCCGCGTGGTGTGTGGTCCGCCCTTGTGTGATGTGTTGATGTCCAGCGTTCAAGTCCAGTCCGTATCCAGGTGCCATTTCGTGGGGGGCGCGTTCCAGGTCGTCATCATTGGTCATCGTACAAGGCCTTGCGTTCAAGGCCTTGCAGAAGAGGATCCAGCTGCCCTTGCCTCCTCCATCCAGCGATTACGGTCAGCTGTCAATCGCTTGACCTCCTGGTATAGGAGGTCAGATTGCCGGGCCATGGCTTCGCGTTGCTCTATTTCTGCGCGAAGCTTGGCCCTCAACTCCTCGTTCTCGCGTCCAGACGCGGCCGTCTGCGACCTTGCCCGATGGACTTCCAGGACGATGTCCTGATACTGGGCCCGGGTCACCATCTCTTCCGCTCCTGGTGCCCTCGTGGCCGCCGCCGTAGGATGGGGCCTCTTTGGTGTTGTCAACCGGCTTCGCGGGGACACGCTCGAAGCTACCTCTGCGTCACGCATCTGCACCACCCTGGTGCTCGTGGACGCAGTGGTCTGAGAGGGAACCCAACCAGCCATATAAAGTTTACCATGGGATTTAAACATTTCCATAACCACTACAGCCCTTAATTCTTGCCAATTAAGTTATTTTCCTGATATTTCCAGTGTTATGAGGCATTTTACCCATTCTTATTACCTAATTTCGTGTTTGCCCCTGCTTTTAACCAGCAGTGCCCAAATTCTACCTTCGCAGTATTCCTCCCTCTTTTATTCAAAAAGGGCTGCACTTGTAGTGACCATTTGGGTGGCACGTCTAAAAACCCACTCTGCAGGACACGACCACGTGTTCCGTCCACGAGAATCAGGTACACGAAATGTCCAGTCACTGAAAAGTGACTGCTGCGACGCACCTCTTTAAAATGTCGACATTTACCACGTGTTTGAGAGAATCCTTAATAAAAATAAATAAAAATCATGTGCATGGGGAAGACTAAGTAAAATCAAACTATATATTGTCTAAATGGAACTACAACTGGTATTTATTGTATAAACATGTGATCACTAGATTCTCAAAAACAAAGTGCCAGAAGTCAAGCAATAAGTGCTATTTCCCTCTGATATGCAGGAACCAGAGTCTTAAAGTTACTGGTAGCCTACATTGTGGCCTAACCTATCAGGTGGCTTCCTCAGCCTACCTGGTAGAAATGGAGCCGCCTCCGGATCCAATTCCCGAAAAGGAGCTGAGGGCAGCTCCAAATCTGGAAAAGGAGCTGAGGACAGCTCCAAGTCCGGAAAAGGAGCTGTATCCAGATTCGAACCCGAATCTGTCAACCTCCTCGTGTCCAGGGGAACGCGTGTTTGCAAGCCGCCCCCTGTGTCCTCCAGTCCCCGCAGCTCCGCCCCGCTCTGGCCGCCCAGACCAAGGCTGCGCTGCGTCACCACTCAATTCTCCGGGCAAGGGCGGATCCCGCCCCTCGTCGAGGGGGGTCGCACTTGCTCCGTCCTCGTACAGTGATGGGTCCAAATACGGATCGTCTGATGGAATATCAGGGATCCGGATCATGTCGTCTGGAGTCACCTCAGCTAAGTACATCTTGAGCTGATTAATGTGAACGATGCGTTTCTTGCCAGTCGCTGGAGCTTCAATTTCATAATTGACCTCTCCCATCTTCCTGGTGACTTTGTATGGACCCAAAAACTTCAAAGCTAACTTCTGCTTGGCCAGGGGCGGATAAAAGAACAAAACCCAGTCTCCAATATGGAATGACTGCTCCATCGCCAACCTGTTGTAATGCTTAGCTTGCTTCTGTGCTGCTCTTTTCATCTGCGACCTGCACTTCTCAAAGGATTCCTCCATGGCATCACGGATCCACTCCACATATTCCACTGGACAGTGGTGCTTATGCTGGAGAGCGTGGCCATACATCAGATCCACAGGGAGCATCGCCTCCCTGCCCAACATCATTCTATTTGGCGTGATATCTGTGGATCTATGGGGCGTAGCCCGATAAGCACACATCACGTAAGGAAGCATGTCGTCCCAGTCATCTTTCCTGTCATTAACCAGCTTCGACAGCATGTCACCCAATGACCTGTTAAAGCGTTCCACCAGCCCATCGCTCTGGGGATGATAAGCCGTGGTCCTGGTCTTATTAATCCCCAAGATTTTGCACATTTCTTGGAATAATTTCGATTCGAAATTAGTCCCTTGGTCACTATGCAAGTGATAGGGAGCCCCAAATCGCAAAATCACGTTGGTCACCAAGCAATCAGCCACCGTATAAGCCTCTTGATTAGGAAGAGCGAAGGCTTCTGTCCACTTAGTAAAGTAGTCGGCCACGACTACTATATACTTGTTATTGGACTTCGTGACAGGCAATGGTCCCATTATGTCAATGGCCATTCTTTCCATCGGCATTCCAACTGGCACCTGATGCAGGGGAGCCTTTTTCAGGCCACCCTGGTTCCGCTTCTGACACACATCGCACCAACCAATCCATCGCACCACGTCTTCCTTGTAGCCAGGCCAATAGAACCTCCGTCTCAACTTGGATATGAGGCTGTTAATCCCCATATGGCCACCAAGACGAGACGTATGAAGCTGGTTGAAGATGCTGCGTCTGATGCTTGCTGGGGCCACTATCTGCCTGACTAACTCACCTGTAGGCAGCTTGTGGCTTCGATACACGATACCTCGCTGCAACTTCAAGCAATAGAACTGGGCCCATATATTCCGCACCTGGGCCGAGTGCGTGACAATGTCGTGATACGGCGGGCGCTGTCCAGCATCTAGCCACTTCTTGGCGGTCGCTATGGCCATATCCTGGCCCTGAGCGTACCGTATTTCCTCCAAGGTGAAAGACTCTATCCAGTTTGGATCCAGAGATCTTTCGTTTCCCTCTCCAGCCGTTTCTCCAGCTTCTGCCACACACACTCGCACCTGGGGTTCCCCGGCTTCTCCTGAGCCGACTTCGGTCACTGGCCGAGGCTGTCCACACGCAATCGTGCGGAAGCCTCGTACTTGGTTCCACTGCGTGATGGAAGCCACAAGGTCACCGTTCTGGCCATGACCTTGGTCAGGGCATTCCTGGCGCTTACAGGCTCTCACTGGGATGCGTGAGCAGCCATCTGCGTTAGCGTGTTTCTTGCCTTCTCTGTATTCGATTACAAAGTTGTATTCGGTCAAAGAAGCTATCCATCTCGCCAACATTCCTTCCGCATCTTTAAAGTTCTGCAACCACACTAAGGCACGATGATCAGTGCGCAAACGCACTGAATCCTGTCCATACAAGTAGGGCCGAAATATTTTCGCCATTCTGACCACAGCTAGCAATTCCTTGTATGTCGTGCAATAATGCTTTTGTGGCGAAGACAGACACTGCGAGGCGTAGGCAACTACGCGCTCCTCTCCCTCAATAATTTGCGACAATACACCTCCTATCGCAAGATCAGAGGCGTCCGTGTCCAAGATGACAGGGCAACCTTCACGAGGTAGCACCAAGATTGGTGCAGTCGTAAGGGCCCTGATTAACCTTTTAAATGCGTTGCTGCATGTCTCATCCCACTTAAAGACGGCCTGGTGCGCTGTGAGAGCATGTAGTGGTGCTGCTAGTCCAGCAAAGTCCCGCACGTACTTCCTATAGTACGATGCGAATCCTACAAAGCAGCGCACCTCTTGTACTGTAGTGGGTTCTGGCCACTCTCGCACCGCCTTTATCTTCTTAGGATCTGGTTTCACTCCCTCTCTACAAACCACATCCCCCAGAAAGGAGACCTCACTCATAAATAACTCGCATTTGCTAGCTTTTAGCCTTAACCCAGCCTGGCTAATGCGTTTCAGTACAACTATCAGGTTACCTAGACACTTCTGGAATGTGGAACCCTGTACCACTATATCATCCATGTAACATAGACAAGTGGACAGGTCCAGCCCTCCTAACACTAGCTCCATCAAACGTTCCAGTGTAGCTGGTCCATTTGTGACTCCAAAGGGCATCACTGTGAAGTGAAAATGCCCTCTAGGAGCAGTGAATGCGGTTTTCTCTTTGTCTCTATCGTCCATGGCTATTTGCCAATAGCCAGACGACAGGTCCAGGGTACAAAACCATTTGGCCCCTGATAAAGTGTCTAAACAGTCATCAATGCGTGGCAAAGGATAAGCATCCTTTTTAGTGCACGAATTCAATTTCCTATAGTCCACACAAAACCTGAAAGTGCCATCTTTCTTTCTAACCAACACAGGGGGGCTGGACCAGGGGCTATTACTGGGCTCGATCACTCCGAGTCTCAGCATCTTATCCACTTCGTCTGACAGCGCCCTGCTTTGAGCCCACCCTAATCTCCGGGCCAGCACTTTGAAAGGCCGATTGTCACCCGTGTCAATTTTGTACGTGGCTTGACTCGTACGTCCCAGCCCGTATTTACCTCCCTCAAAGTTTCGTCCAAAAGAGGCTGCAAATGAACGGGCAGTCGTGTTTCAGTGTTTTTCCGCTTGAGTTCATGATTGACCTCAGCAGCATGCACCGTTTTCGGTGGATCCACTTGACCTTTTGCGATATGAACACTCTCAGTCGTGGGATTGGCTATCCACACGTGGGCACCAGAGCATTGGGATTTCAATAGCCCTCTAGGTATCATTATGTGTAAATCCTGGCAAACCTTGGGCAAAGACTCGAATACGAGGTCGCCCCCGTCAGATACGCCCCAGGATACCAAATTGACTGAGACCTGCGACACGTGGCGAGCTGGTATATGGACGTCTTCGTGTATAATTGCTCGGCCTGTTTTTCCAGGGCGACCTTCTATACACGCAATGTCAACGCCTCCCAGTCTCAGCATCCCTACTGAACACATTAACAATGCACCGTGTCTCTTCAAGAAGTCCATCCCTAATAAACCAGGGAGACCTCCCATATCCGCTACCAAAAATTCACAAGGATAGAGCATTCTCTCTAAACAGAGAGTGAGCTCAACTTTACCATAAATATTAATAGGTCCGCCATTGGCAGCTGAAATTTTGCCTTCCACAGGTCTTAACTTCTCTCGATTTGCACCCGGTATCTCGTCATATTCCTGCTTGCTCAGCAGTGATACCTGCGCTCCAGTATCGATCAAGAGGTCCACGTGACGTGTTCCTACACTGATCGTGATATACCAGGATGCACTCGAGTTTTGCATGGCCACATGTTTGGGCCAATGCTGTCCCACTTTTACCCCTTCCCAACATTCTGGAGGATGAGGGGCTGCTTTTTCAGCAGGTGAAGGATCCGGGACGGATACTTCCTCCACCCTCACTCGTTTTCCGACTGCTTCCTTTCCCTTTTATCCTTGCCCCCCTTTTTACCCCGATTGCTACGCCCTTTGGACCGTTTATCACCGTATTTGTCTGACCGGTGCTCCCTGTCCTTGCTGGACGCCCTCCTCGTAGAGCGATCGTCATCGGCTTGACGCCTGGGGCAGTTCCTGCGGAGATGTCCGGTCTTTTTGCACCGGTAGCATCTCCGTGATTCTGGGGAAGAGTCCTGCTCCTGTCGACGAGTATTGCTGTAGACCTTTCCCTTAGACTCTTTAGCCATAACCTCGCCCATGATAGAATAAACTAGATCTTTCAGATCTTGCCTCGTGATGGCTCCCTCTTTTCCAGAAGGCGGGCCGACACGTGTAGAGGTTGAAGCAGTAGCAGCCACCGAAGCCTCGGGCTGCATTATAGGCAAGGCGACAGCGCCAGCCGGCCCGACGTCAGGCTTGCTCGTTTTCGTGGCCTCGTACGCTGCTTCATACTGCACTGCCAGATCAATGGCTTCTTGCAGTGTAGGCGGTTTTAATGCCGCCAACCAAAATCGCATACTCGTAGACCCAGCCGTTTCCATGAAACGCTCTTTTGCAAAGCGTTCCTGCTCGGCGGGGGTGGAAGCGGGATTCGCTTTCCTGGATAAATCCAACAAGAACAACCCATACGTTTCGAGGTCCATCTCTGGGCCCCGTATTGCATTAAACCATTTATTTCTATATGCATCCAGGGCACGATTTGAGCAGAACAGGGCCGTCAACTGGCTCACCATCTCTCTCCAATCGTCCCGATAAGTTAAGGGCCTCATTTTTAGCTTGGCCTGACCAGTGACGCTGGTCCAAAGATGAAAACACCTTTCCTCGTCCGTCCACTTATTGAAAGTGGCGACTTGAGTAAACTCGTCTAAATGATCGATGAAGGCCGTACCCTGGCCGTCATATTTAGGAGGAATTGCTTCCTTTCTCCGCCTGTACCTCGAGGAGCCCATACTCCTTTCCGGAGTACTATCGGCCGCCATGACAGCCCGGGCCGAGCCACGTGGTTCCGCACGCTCGACGACTGGGGGCCGCCCTTCAGGCGAGGAAACAGGCGTCGACGCGGAGGAATCGTTCGATTCATATCCAGCTGGCGAGGGTTCCTTTCGGTGCCCTCGATCGCTGGTCATCCGCCTACTCTCCTGGCTCGCCATTGCGGGTCCAGGAATGGGGGTCCTATCCGCCGGGGCCTCTCGTCTACGAGGGCGTCCCGGCGTTCGCACTACTTTACTCCTAGCCGAAGCACGTAGAACTGACTCATCCGCCTTTTGCGAGGGGCCCGGCACCGGAGTCGATGCGGGCTCACTCGTCTCGGCTGTGGCCAAGCTAGGTCTTCTACGTAACTTTGCAGGCATTGTTCGGTGGGGCAAAACACACTAAATAAGAGAAAGTATTGTAGTGTGAATTCTACTTAACTGTAGATATGTGTAGTCTGAAGTTATCAAGTCGCAACGTTGATGCTGCTGACGCTCAATGTAGATGCTGACGGTTCCTGTGTTCCGCTGCAACTGACCAGACCACGCGGTCGCAAACGCCTTTATCCATCGTGGCTGTCGTAAAGTCATTTTTTTCAAAAAGTTCTTTATGTCCATGCGTCATCCATGTCTTCCGTCCATTGGGGAACCCTACACTCGATCCTTCAAGTCCCACATCGGGCGCCAATTTGTAAGGTTCCCCAATAAAGACAAAGTGTTAATATTCCAGTTTTAAAGTTTTATTTTGCCCTGCCCCGCTGCACAGCCTGTCTAACGTCTGCTTCTCCAGCTACTGACGCGGTCTGGGTGTATTCCCGCCAAGACCCCGTGGTCACGTGGTCCGGGTCACCCAGTGCGCGTCAAGTCGGTCACTGACCTAGTAAGGTCATCACAGTTCTCTTCTGTGATTGGCTGCTGAGATGTTTATGAATATTAATTAGATTTGTGATCCTCACTGTTTGTGTAGGAATATCAATAGGAAAAGTACAAGAATTTGTTCAAAACATTTCTTGATTTATTAGTTTTCTCAGCTAAAAATGCTGAAAATATCTGTAAAAGTGTGGGATATAAATAAAACCCAATCACAGTGGTTGGGTTTTATTATAATGTATTTTTAAAACCCACCCTAAGGTATATGCAAGAATGAAGATTGTAGACGTCTGTTTATATTGGCAGTCTTGGTATAGCTCAATATTAAATTACTGTTTTGACCAATAATTCACCTTAATAATATCTCTATTTGTAAGTCTGAACAAGGTTACACAAAAAAAAACCTTTTTATTCATACCAGATGTCAATAAAGTGCTATATTCATCTTTTTCCATCTCACCTTGTTTCCAACAAACCACCCATCTCCTGATTGATTCTGCATCAGAAGCTTCTCCATCTTCAACAAGAAATCAGGCATCTGTTCTTCTTCATACTTCTTCTTCATAGCTGCCTGCAAAAGTTTTTTTTGACTGTGCAACTCCATGAGACAAGTTCTTTTGTTTCTAATTCAGGGTGAGTTGCACTGAACATATATGAGTGGTATAAGCATGTTTGTTTGTTATTGCAGCTTTTGCACACTATAAAACAGTTCTAATTTCAGCAACTCTTCAAAGTCTTGGGCCTCCTTATGGCAAGGCGGTAACACTAGGTGAATACCTCAAAATGCAGTGGTCAACACAAGGCCCTTTGCAACAAATACTTTAGTAGTCATGTCTGTCAAGCTATCCCATACTTGAGGTGAATGACCTCACATGTTTACACTCCATTGAACAATATACCTCACCCTACCTGCTAATTCTAACAGTACAGGCTGTGAATTAATACTTAGCGTAAAACATACAAACATGAGTGTTCAATCAAACTAACCTTTTTTGTCTCATCCTGTTCATATAGTGTCTGTGTAATTGGAAATTTTAAATCCACACAACAATCCACAATCATGTCGCATCGAAGGTTCTGTAGAGGGTCATTTCCAGCGAGATCTGTACAGGAATAAATGAACCGGTATGAGCAATATATCCTGAGTAGGAGACACTAAACTAAAATGGTTTACCAAAGCATATTTATATAACTTATTTGATTTCATTGCTCCAGCGGTGCCAATGTTTGTACTGATGAAAAAGTAAACTAACTTTTTTCCTTTTATATCCTTCCTCAGAACAAAATGAAATGTCAAGTGCAAAGGTCCCTTGCGGGTGACAAGAACTTGCCTTAGAGTGCTGCCATTTCCATGTCTGCACTGGTTATTTCAGTAAATTAATACTAACATCCTCATTTAATGTGTGAGATGTGCGGCCTACAGTTATAATACATTTATACAGCAAATTATCACATTCATTTTCTGGTCTTACCATATTTATTGGCTAAGTATCTTGCGATTGCTAAAGTCTGACAATATCGAACTCCATCAATGTCAATCACAGGTAGTTGTCCGAAAGGGGCATCAAATTCTGAAAAGAAGTATAGCTGTGTTACTAACATCACATGTCTTTCAACGTTAATATATGATAAAGCAACTTGTTTTTGTCGTTTAATGAACAACTTACCAGCTTTCTTTGCAAACCATTCTGGCAAATCCTTGAAGCGAATGTCCTCGTAGTCCACACCGGCAACTGCAAAAATGTATCGGATGACCTCCACTCGACCTCGGCCATCAAAGTAAGTCAGCTTGTAATCAGCCATCTTGGAATGTTTCCTGGAATTATATTTTTGTTTTTATCAATAACGATGCTTCTAATAACTTTCATAATCCACTGTGGTAATGTACTATGTTTATTTTTTGTCTCAGTTCCTTAGTAGCATATGTATTGAGACGATAGCTATAGTGCTTGTCAGCATAGTGCACAGGAATTGAGCCATATTCATGGTTTATTAGAGCCTTTGGTAGAGATTGATGCACCATATCTCACATAGCCTGAATGGAAGATTGGATGGATATTGGTTTTTTTTTAATCACTGACAGGTATTGCAGGGATAGGCAGTGCGTCAGACTGACAAATTATGTCTCCACAGGTATAGGAAAATGACAAAACATAAACCAGGCAATGACTTAAAGATTGACAGATTTACCAGATAAATGTACATCCAGAAAATAAATTTTTCATCTGATGCTTATCATATTGAGTTCTTAATTATGAGGGGGACTTGTTTGATAATTAGGATTATAACTCCCCAACTCTCTTTAAAAATATTTGACACCTATATACTACCAATCTTAGAATACAATAGTGAAATTTGGGCTGGCGAGAAACCAATAAATTATATAGAAAAGCTACAATTGGGATATCTCAAGAATATGTTAGGGGTAAGAAAACAAACATTAACTTTGGCTGTATATAGCAAGACAGGTAGATTTCTATTACATGTTAGAAAAAAAGTAAGAATAATAAATTATAGCACAAAATTGGAGAAATTGCCAGATGATAAATTACTGAAAAGATGCCTTAATATTCAAAAAGATCTGCATGCAGAAGTAGCTGGTTTGGCAGAGTGAGCCACATACTAAGTACTTGTGGTACAACCTTTGATAAAAATAGTCATAATAATATTCAAACTATCTGCAGGACTGTTAAAGTCAACCTATACCAAAAACAGCAAGAACAAATACTTGCAGAAATTAACGATACAACTCAGCAACCTAAGCTAAGAACTTACAAACACATTAAAACTGACTATAGATTAGAACCTTACCTACTCCTTTACATGAGTAGGAAAACATGCAGTAAGATAGCTAGATTTAGAACCAGTTCCCATAACCTCCGTATAGAAACAGGAAGACATGAAAAACCTAAAATACCAGCTGAGGATAGAATCTGTTTAAAATGTGAACTGAATGAGGTTGAAAATGAAATTCACTGTCTTGTGGCCTGTCCAATCGAGATGATCTAAATGCAGTTGCAAAGAAATATATTAGTAACTACAGTACACTAAACAACATAGGAACATTTAAAGCCATAATGACATCCAAGGAGCCTGAGGTGCTGATAAACTTAGGAAAATTTCTTTTACAAGCTGACCTTTAAACAATGCATTCACCTGTCTCCGAAAAATTGCACAGTCTATATATCCTGAAATATAAAACTCTGGTTTTCTAAAGGCGAAGTCAAGTAATTCTGTAAATATTTATGTACTTCTTATTTATCTATATAGAGCGGTATTTTGAAGACACATCATTCTGTTAATAGTTATATCTTTCATGAACTGTATTTTGATAAACATGTAAATATGTATTATATATGTAAATTATACATTTTTGCTTGTGATACAAGATGTATGAAAGATTTTGATTTGATTTTGTAAAGAGTGGATGATCTAAACTTACAACTTAAATTAGGTGGCTGGTACAAGCTATTCATTCAGTTGGAAGACAATGACTTTCTGAAGTTACAGATCATCCAATACAGATTAAAGTTTTTCTTCAGACTGCTCTGCTATTCTGGATGCATTGACCTTTCAGTACCCCACTATTGGCCAATATAGCTCATGTTACAGACAGATCCAATCACCCAATAACCATAAAAGGTGGTTACTCATGTCATGCAACATTTAGAACATTTTAAGGGAAATTCCATTAGGCTAAAACTAAACTATATTTAGGTCTGTCTGGAGCATCACAGTAATAAGAAAATTAGTTGAAATTGAGACAAATGATGATTGAGTATAATCTTTGATGTGGGTTTGTAGGGTGAAAATTGCTTGAAAAAAAGATAAATTTATGGCAAAAATTCACACTAGGTCGGTCTGGCACCAGTGCATAAGAATTGGGACCAAAAAATGAAATGAAATAGACAACTGGGGTTTCATTCATTTTATTAAGCATTTAATTTACTTGTTTAATGATGCCACAGGCCATATACGCTAACATGGTCCTGTTATTAGTTTTTTAAATAAATGAAATCAGCTAATTCAGTCAGTTGTAACATGATTTAGTGCAAAATTTTTCAGTTCAGCATTGTTGTTTAAAAATTTCAAATTTAGACAATTGATCATTAGTTTGCTTCTGTGTTAGGACAGTAAAACCATTAACTGACAGTTGATATTATCACAATACTGTTAGCTGTTTCAAATAAATAAATTAGGCGATATTGAATTAAAAATGTATTTTGACTATATACAGTTCCGTCAGTTGAAACACATTATCAACAGCCATAATTATTGCAGATCTCAAATCCAGAGTTTTTGTTCTTCATATCCCCCTCTAGTTTCTGAACTAATAGGGGATGGAAGGTTAGCATGCTTTAAATGCCTCTCAGTTTAGATTATCTATTAATAATTTTTTGGTCATCTCTATGTATCTACTTTCATCTTTGTCAACTTTTGCTTTCCCAATACTATGAAACACACCAGACACTTTGCTTATGTTTTCTCTTTTACTTTTTAGGTTTATTGCATTATAATGAAAAAAAATGCTTGACATTATCTAGCAAAATGGTGAAACATGGCAAAATGTTCACATGGCAAGTTAATTGAACACAATGTTTATTGGCAGCAGGGATGGGCTGTGGAGCCATTGTTATAGTACCATAGTATCATGCAATTGTAATGCCAATGGGATTGTTTGTAATTAGGATAGAGCAATATGGATGAGGATCGACAATTTCGGATGTTGATATTTCTGCTAGGCATGATCATGAAAGAGTATCATCAACAGAAACATAACATTGTACAGAGGAACAACATCACTAATAAGACCACCTCAGTATGCCATATATATTTATGACGGTAATTTACCGGACAATAAAGACTATTTTTACCATTAAATGTATTAGTTTAAATTGAGTAAAACGTTATTAGCCGATTAAATCCAACAAACTAACACGTTAAGGCTTGAGCATAGGATTTTAAAATTTTTATTGATATTTTTCTAAGTTTATGAGCATATTAAGGAGCCTTGTTGTTCTATTTTCTCCATCCTACTAGCTCGCTGCATAGCCCGCATGCATGACCTGCTGCCTAAGGTAGACATAATGATAAGATGCTTCTACACTGTGTTATCCAATCACCCAGTCACCCCCCAATGGTGGGGTCTTCTTACTTGGCCCAGCACAGGCATCTAGTGAAAGGCACCCTCAATATAGTGTCTGTCGGTTTGACTACTCTGACGTTGGGCCAACTTGTAGTCAACGAGTGCGAACATTATTTAGATTTTACTTGCCATCTGCATAATCAATTCACATAATGTTAAGAACTTAAAGCTGAATTGTCACTCAATATGACAGTTGCCAAAATCTATTGCATTCACTTCAATGCCTTCTTAATACTGATTACCCACCATCCAGAGCCTTGCTGGGTTCACTGTCTTTCTATGAAATAAATAAACTTCACCTAGCATTTAATTTTTCATGCCATCAAAAATCCAATATATAAATACACCAAGTGAGGAAATCACAATACTAAACAATGGGTGATGATGCCATTTCCATTGTATTTCCAATGTTTTGGTCTTGATTTCTTTCAATGTATCATTTATTTTTTATAATTAATGCCTAATAGATTCATTAGTATATAGATTTAGTGTGCCTTGATCAAATCAGGTGATTTTCAATCACTTGAGAAGTTTTAGAAAAAAGTAATATTGACAGACAGTGGAGCTTTATAGTTTAATCAGTGATAAATTGTCATTAACAACACTTGATTGAATATAGTGCCTAACAAACTAATAATTTGTCTGCTGGTCTATTAGTGTTTCATACTTAAATAATCAATTTTACAACATTCAGACTATGATTCATCACATTAAAGTATAATGGACCAGCAAAACATGTGGAAAAAGAGGCTCTTCCCTCTGACCATCCAACCGTAACTTTATTGATATATTGGTGTGATTATTGTGCAAATCTATATTCAGGAGAGTGAATATGATTATCAAGGAAAATAATCAAAGAAAAAGTGCAGTAAAGCAAAAACCCAGACCAAAATCAAGTGTCCGAAAAAATTTGACCACGGCTGTAATTTGTTTTACAATGCATTTGCCACCAATTTACATCAAAGACATATTTATCTAAAATATATCATGAATAATTTTCAAAGGAAATACTCCAGACACATTTTTGCAACTCAAAAGATGTTCTTGACATTCTTTACAACTAAGAAAATATTCTAAAAAATGACAATTTTTTTTTACAACAGAGAAAATATATTATAAAACAAATGAATGTTCCAATTAAAAAATAATTTAATGATAAGGGAAAATAAGTGAAAATAAGTGAAACTGGCAATGTAAGGCAAGAATGTTATAATTGGAGTTCTAAGTCACATCATTAGCTATAATTGAGCAGAAATTTAAGATGTGCTACTTGATAATAGATCCAAACTTGCCTGGTGTTTTTTTTTTATCTTTATTATCAATATGTCCTACCTGGTGCAATTCAAATATTTCTTATATGTTGTGAAGAAGAAATATGGACACAGATCAGGCAGACTATAAAAAAAATGATATTATCATATTACACTTGAAAGACTGAGTAAGCTTAGCCATATGATCAGTTTTTGCAGACAGGAAAGAAAAATATGTAAGCTGATAAGACGGACTATTGAGAAAATTAAAATAGGTCCATATTTGTGGCGTAACTGAAGATTTCTTACAGACTCGTTTTTGTTGTTCCTTTTTAATTGGCTGGCTTATTGGCTTAAGCTGACTTTGGTTACAATTTAATGGTTCTCTTAGAAAATTGCAAAACATAATACAGTAAATAATCCCTTAAGTGCAGTAGAGTCATGAATGTTTGTGTAAAAAATCAAACCCAAGAGGTGGACCACCATCTACCTGTCAGAGAGAAACCATATTACCAATTGAAAATTGATCTATGCAGTGGAAACTGGCAATTCAGAACATCTTTGGGGAAAATTTCACTGGTCTTAATGGCAATGTTGTTTTTGTGGAGAGGGAAATTACTATGAAAGACAACACCTGGGACCTGGGTTAGATAATTTTTTCTTAATGGTGTGAGGTGTTTATTTTTTAGCAGGACTCCACTTTATGTTAAACAGTAATATTTCGCACCAGTTCACTCAACCACGTTGCATTGAGTCATTCTATTGACTCAACGTAAAATGCCATTCTGCTTGGATGAATATGTTAAAAGCACTGGCAAAAAAAGGCAAAATAACATTAACATTTCAGGCTTGTCAATAACAGTGACTAAATTGTTAATGCCTTCAGTTAGCAAAATGTAATGAGTTCCAGCACTCAATGCTAGATTTTTTGGCTTATGAATCATTCATGATGTCATTTACATGTAGCACATACAAGTGTTCATAATATTGATCACAGTTACAGACCAATTTAGAACACCTATAACAATTATTGTCAGATGCGTCTGATGATAGCCTAATTGGGAAAGCTGGCTGCTTGATCAGTCATATGCATGACCATTTTTCATCTCACAATAACGATCAGCTTTACGTACAAACAGCCATGCATGTAACCACTTCTCAACTTTAGACAATAATTGCAAGATTTATTCCTTGTTGTAATTATGAAAGTAAACATGTTATACATTATTTTGTATAAATGTATTCGGGTGACTTGAATAAAGTTCTGCTTTACTATTAAAACCAGCAACATTTGCTGATATCCACTGTTTGACCACTTCATTGAGACCACTTTGCTGTCAAAACCATGCCATTGTGAAATAATGAGATTCACATTGTGTTATTCAAAATAATGATGTAAAAGTCGGTTAATATGTTCAAAACAGGTGAGCACCACATTGTCTTTTTATCCTGCCTGTCTCACAACAATGCAATTTGTTTACAGAAAACACGCAATAGAACAGTCTGTAATGTATGTGTGTAACAGTTTATGCATTGCATTTTCCATGCTTGGTGACTAGCACTGTATATAACAGTTAGCTGTTTTGTGAGCTGTCATGCACGAAGTATTAGCATGTAGTAATTAGTTGCAACAAGGGCACCAAAATGTAAAGACCACTTCATTATAATATAAAATGGCAACTGAAAATTGTCAAATAGAAAATGTGTATTTGAAATTTTTGCAGCCAAATTGAATCCGTCAATGAGACAAGGATATATCCTGACTGAGTGGAAGTCCGCTGAATCGACAGCATTACCCAAGGAATCACCACGAAGCATTGAGACGGACCTGCAACCAGTTAGCTTTACCCCCATTATAACCAAAATCATGGGCAGTTTCATTTGTCAGTGGATCTGGGAAGAAATTAGTGGAAAGATTCTTCTTGATCAGTATGGCTCCATGAAGTGAACAGGAACTGGTCGGCTGCTACCGATGGTCTTGGTTCCTATGTCAGTTCTCCTAATAGATTTTAAGAACGCCTTTGACCATGTGGACAATTTTCTGGTGTTAAAGAAGCTTCTTTGCCTTGGAGTACATCGATGCCTGGTTCGTTGGGTTGCCTCATTTCGGTCTTGAAAATGTCAGCGAGTCAAGACTTCAACATGGGCGGGACTCACTGGCAGCGTACCCCAAGGTAAACAACTTGTACCCTTGTTATTCCTGGTCATGGTGAACTACCTGCACACAAGCTTGCCTATGGTGAAATATGCGGATGATGTTACCTTATGTCAAATCAGCAGTCATGATGCATCAACGAGCATTAACCAACTCCAGATAGCTGCAAATGATTGTCTAAACAACAATATGAACTTGAATGCAAAGGAAACAAAAGAACTGCTCATGCGTTTTAGCAAATCAACTACTATCCTAGGACATGTCCACACTATTTATTTGAAAGCTGCTAAGCATTTGTATTCCCTCATCGTGTTGAAAATACCTGGTGTAACTGTTGAAGATATGCTATAGTGCAATGATACAACCGGTTATGGAATACTCCTGCCAAGTGTGGCATCTAAGACTTTCAAATCCAGATTAAATTATTGGAATCAGTGCAAAAGAGAGCACTCCGGGTTATTTACAGTAACATGGATTACAGCTATGAATATCTCTTAAACACCAGTAGTCTGCAGTGTTTGTCAGAGAGGAGATCAACATGTGTATGAAACTTTTCAATTAAATGCACAAGGAACAGCACATACTCTTTCCTTTCTTGGTGCCATACATGAATGAAAACAGAATAACCAGGGTGTCCAAGGATTTTAAGTTCCCTTTATATCTCACTAACAGATTCAAAGACAGTTTTATCCCTTTTTTCATAAATCAACTTTGAAGATAGCAACTTATTTTAATAAAAAGTTTAATTCAATTTTATCATCTTTATATTTTAATGTTTCTACATATTTATATAATTTTAATTAAACATTGTTTTATGCATTTACTTATGAAGTCTTGTAGGAATTTAATCCTTGAGATTACCAGGTAATAAAGCATTATTTATTTATTTATTATATATTCTTACGTCCTGGCTTAAAGAATTATTTACTAATTGTACTATTAAACCTGATGAAAAATTAATGTATGCTAGAAGTCAGTTAATTTGTTTGGAACAGGTGAGCATCTTACTGTCTACTGATCCTGCACATCTGACATACAAAAAGTATAATACAATAAAAGAAATTCACTGACCTGTGGCTGATTTAAATTTAGAAGTCAGTTAATTTGCTCAGAGAAGTTGAGCACAATACTATCTTCTCATCCTGCACATTTTACAACTCAATTTTTAACACACACAGACAATAGGATAAAAAAAGGTCACTGACCTGCTTTTACGTTGTATTATTCAACCTGACATGAATGTAGACGTCAGTTAATTTGCTCGCACCAGGTGAGATTTAGCTCTGATGCTCTGTGCGCTTCGATGGCTGGAGCAAAAGTGAGGCTGCACACAGCTGGCATGTGGATATTCTTGCAGAGCTGTGTGTGGCACTGAAGTTCTAAATATAAATGTCAGCATTGTCACAACAAGTTTACTCACAGCTTGCATGAACTACTTATTATGAAAGAGACATGTTCAAGCCATATACTGCGAGTGAATGAACTATGATTGACTATTTTTTATTTTCAACTAGAGCAATGTACATACATATATCTTTATAAAACAACTGTGGTATCAAAACAAGATAGTTGGGGAAATGCATTGGTTTTAAAACCTATATTTAAATGCATTCCCCTATCAACTGTTTACATAAAAATAAAATAAAAACAATTGAATACATATATAACCATTTATCAATTACCAAATTATGAATCTATTGGAACATATATATTTGTAAGCCATCTATTTCCAAGATGTTTAATTTTATATGGTTTCAGTCTTTCCTTTGAATAACATTTTGCAAATATTTTCGCTTAACTTTTTTCTTTAATTATTCTACATAATCCAAACCATAATTTAGGTGCCCTTCCCAGTAAACTTCTATTGTTGCGAAGTATGGTGAGGTGTTCGTAAGTCATTTCTATGTTTTGTAATATATACATGATCTGATATTTCAAAAATATTACTGATTTCTTTTGGTAATGTTACTTCAACATATCTATAGGTAATGTTCAGGACTGATGATTTAATTAGATCTTCAACCTTCAGTATATTAGCTTTTTTATAAATTTAAGATAGTCTTACTCTTCTTCCAATGTTAAAAATCAATCTAAAAGATATATTTTGCTGTTTTTTTTTTATCTGCTTTAAGTGTCTATCTTTCAACATTGATAGCTAGGTACTAATTCAGAGGGCTTTGAACATTTGCCTGACATATAAGTATCTTTGATCTTAATGGTAAAACATTTTATTTTTTAAACTTAAATTGTGGGCTATCATTCATGTCAATATAGTTTTAATGTGAAGGTCCCATACTAAAAAGTATCTACAGTCATACCTAAGCATTAAATATCACTCACGCAACTTCTTTCTTTCCCACAGAGAATCTGGCTTCCTCTGAAGTTTGGCACATATCTTTTTGATCAAAATAATATCAGAAATGTGCCAAACTTCATAGGAAGCCTGAAACTCAGTGGGAAAGAAATAAGTTGTATGAGTGATACTGAGTTTTGACAATGTGAATTATAGCAACACTTCATATCAAACAATTGACTTTATTGCTCACATTCAAAATTGATAAGACAAAAACTGCAATATATATATATATGATTACTTAGTTTTGCGTCAGTCTCTCACGTAGCTGATTCCAAAACAGTTCTTGTCCTTGAGCATCTTGGGTATACTCAAGAAAATTTGTGTTTTCTTGTCTGCTGTAAATTATTTGACGAACCAATTTTGTTAATTGATCCCAAGGTATGAGAACTTTAAAAATGAATATTACTGTACTCTTACCTCGGTCCAGAGCTAATTTCAGCTCAAAATTACATCAATTACTTTTCCCAAAGCCAGGTGTTAGTAAGCAGAGGACCAGTTTGCTTTGATCAATGGCATCCACTATAGTTTTGAAAACTGGTTCTCCAGGAAGACAGTCTCGCTTTGCACTACAAAGTTTTCTCCCCCATGTTTCCTCAACTTTTTCACAGAATTCTCTACTGACCCATTCATAATCATCATTATCATGTGCCATAAATGCATCATACTCATAAGTGGGTTCTTATTCGGTCAACATGTTGTAACTTAATAAACCCAAATTTGATTTGATGCGTTTTGAATAGATCCTCCATCGTCTTTGAGCCACGTAATATTTGAGAAACAGTGTCCATTTGTTCTTGTATGCAATTGCCATTAGTAGACTAATCACAAAGACTGTACCAAGAGCAGTGCACAAGGGCATTAACCACTTGTAGCAAGATACTCGCAGATGATCTATGTTTATGTTAAGAATCCTTGTCGAATTGTCTCGGTACTCACACGTAAGTGAATCTTTGTCAACTACAGTAATGTTGGTTGCTTGAACCCATTTGATGAATGGTAGAGCATTACAATCACAGGTCATTTGGTCACTTTTTACATCCAAAACTAGTGAAGGATGCTTGTTTAATTCCTGGATGAATCTCTCACTCAAATAAGGAACCTTGTTCCAACTGATATCAACCTCTTGCAAGGAACTTGCATCTGCAACATTCAGATATGTGGATGAAATGGAATTGTGAGCCAGTAATATCTTCCTCAGCTTTGTGAGGTTAGAAAAAGCTTTGTCACCCATAGTAGAAATCATGTTGCCTTGCAATGATATTCTTTCCACTCTGGGTATATTCTGGAAAGGGTTTACCAAACTGGTGACCGAGTTATTATCAAGATTAATGGCAACAAGATTTGGCAACGGTGGGAAAATTGTTTCTATGGAAGAAATCTGGCACACTTTTGCTTCTAAGAGAGTCAAGTTTTGAAACTTCTTCAAATTTTCAAACAAGTCCATTTCAGGTGCAAAAGACATCATTGATAGATTGTGATCCTGAACATTATTCAATTGATTTATGTCGAGGTTGAACAAGCTTTGTATTACAGTTGGTTGGCAGTTATCCAAGTATAGAGACTTAACAGATGGTGGCAAATATTTGAACAGCAACTTATCAAATGTGTTCCATGGATATGAAGGAGGTATTTTCAATAATGCTTTTTCTCTTTGCCTCAAATTGTATAGCGTCAAATTGTGAGATGTGCCATTCCATTTTGAAGGAGATTTATTATCTTTGCTGTTCTTCATATTGAGGTTGCCCGGCCTGCTCTTACAGGAAATTTAGGAGTGTATTAATCATTCATTGAGAAGTAAAGATGATCCTCTAAGTCTATTTCATCTGGTTCACACATTTCCTTCGCCCATGTTTGTATAGGGTTTTTTTTATCCTTGAAATATGGCAGAGTGACAGTGACTAAATTGCTGTTATTAAGTATTGCTTCAACTCTTTCAGGCACATGTGGCTCGCTGTCATCAAACTGAATAAATGAGTGGCCAAGAACAATTACTTCTGCCTTTGCCAGGGTTTTTATGGTGTCTGTGTTGAAGAATACATTACTGATTTGTCTCATTGAAATTCTTTTCAGATTATCCAAATTAGAGTGGACCAAACCATAGTAATAATAATCCCCTACTTCTGCACCACAATACCCAAAGAAATCCAATGACAGACTCTTCAGTGATGGCTTTACCATGTTAAAATTTACAGGTAAGAGAGACACATTCTTGAAATATGCATTACAGGCTATATTCAAGTATGACAGCGATTGCAGTTGCCTTAAAACAGTTTGGCCCATCCTGTTAGTCCTGTATGGCTAAGTGAAAGCCTTTTTAAGGTAATGTTTAGAAGCGTTGAGAAATAATTACATGGCAGGGAACCCATTGAACTACCAGTTCCCACAAACATAAGTGTTTTCAATTTTCTCATGTACTCAAAACCATCAAGTGAGTTTTGATTTGTAGGCAAACCAGTTATTGCAAGGGCTTGCAAATTTTTCAAATCCTGAAAAGCAGCTCTAGGATATTTCTGTATGATGTGATTACCACAATCATTGCTGGCCATCATCACCTAGACACATATTATTGTGACCAAGATGCAGGAATCTCAAATTGGTCAATCCTTGGAAAGCATTGACAGGTAATGATGATATTCTGTTGTATGAGAGACTAATAACTTTGAGTTGTGTAGCTCCAGCAAATTCAGAATTCTGTATCCCATCAATGTTGTTATTATCTAACAAGACTTTGGTGACCTCTGGAGGTATTTTTGGAACTGAAGATAGCTGGCGGTGGCGACAGTCAAGAGTGGCACCATCTTGAAGACAATTGGTTGCAAAAACTGGAAATTGGTGTCATTGTCACATCAGGCAGGAAAGCAAGGAGACATATAAGAGAAATAATTAATCTGAAAACTGAAACATAACAAAAAAACCTATTAATATGTATTACAGCTGTGCTACTTGATCTAACCAAAACATTGGATGGTCACATTCAGATCTAAAATTGGTTAATATACTAATAATAACATAAAATGCTAACTAAATTCATTTTCTGCAATAATTTACAGAAGAGGTGACAAAAAAGTTGATAGCTTTTTTTTTAGACAAACATTCATGTATAAATAACTTGCACAAATTCTGTAATGGATATGATTACAGTAAGACAACTGATTATAGAGTATTTCTCAGTTCCTCTGCACCTGGTAGTTATCAAACCAGGGACATTTTCATCCCAAGGCGAAGACCATATTCTCTTAGCCATGGTCTGTTGTAGAGAGGACGTGGCATTGCTTTAATATTACTTGATAGGCAATCAGAACAACAACTGTGTTCCCCTCAGGCTCATTCAAAACTGCAACAATTAGTAAACAATAACAAAGAGTCTTATCTCAGTGTATTATATTTATTACAAACTGTAACTAAAATAACATGGATAATAAATGTCCATGATATATACAGCTGTCTTTGATAATTGTCAAACATATTAGCAATAATTATGGTTACCTATAAAGATATTTGCAAACCAAATACTGGAGTTCTGGCAATATACGAGGCACATATACATTACTTCTAAACATAGAGTCATAAAAATAATTCTTACACCTTGATGGTAGAAATATTTACATATTAATAGTAGTAGTAATACCAAAATGATTATCATGCATGATATATTTTCATTGTACATTCCACACAATGAGGCGCATCAAAGTAAAATGCATACATAGTAATAAATATTGTACTATCTCTTCATATGGATTTATATTATATGATATCAGTATAACTATTTACATATCATTTATGTGGCATCTTTGTATTATTCTTTGTAGAGTTTTTTTTTTTATTATTGCCCATCAGGGTCTTCTTAAAAAGTTAGGCTTATAACCATCTGTTAACAATGGCCTTGTTTATATGGTTAGTAAAATTTTCCAAGGGCAGAATCTGCTTGAGGTTAGTATATGAACACATAAGATAAGTGTCACATGGTATGACCATCCAAGGTGTTACTGGGAAATTAATTCACAATTCTAAAACTGGAACTTCTGCCAATTTCTAAATAACAAAATCATAAACACATTTTTTTAATATGTAAGTCAATGTGATACTTTAGAAACAACAAGTGGAGCTAAGTGGAGTCCTTAAACCATTTGTCACCTCATCAACACACTCCTTGACATAATAGTATAAATGCGCCATCAAACAAAGGTTGTATAGACCGTCCTGGAGCTGCTTTTAAAGACCCCAGTTACATGACCATGATTAGTATCTTACCTACTGTGTATATACTACCTCTTTCATTCTTTCACCCTGCAATATTGACCAAAATGATTGAGTCATGAGTAAAATGTTTAGTACATGATTTTATAAATTAGATTATTCGATCATGTATTTCCTCCCATCTCAACAAGAGAAATCTAATCAATGGGACTCTATGGCCTTACAGGATCAGAATCAGGTATTCCAATATTTGCATTGGCTTGAATAAAGCTTTTCAGTCTGTTCCAGCAAACTTCTCTTTCTGAATCAGATTCTCCATACTCAATATGATTATAGAAATGAGTGATTCTACTGACGTAATTATGCTCATTCCCATCAACTTGCTCTTTGCATAAGAAAAGAACTGATTCCTCTCCTTTAGCCAAGATCATTTCAAGCTCCCAAAGACAAACACCATCTTCACAGAAGTTAGGTGATATTATGCTCATACAGGTAGTAGCAGCATTTAAGGAAGCAACCGATGATGTCTTAGGATCTCCTATGTCAATGTCACGTCTGCGTGAAAAAGTTGAATAACCCCATTGTTCTTCGAGTCTTGGTACAACTTCTTCATAAAGCCAGTCTGTATCTTCAGCAGCACAAGAAATGTACACATGTGGTGCATCATCTCTACACAGTTGTTCTACACTGCCATGTCCACTGGTTCGTAGCACTTCACTCCTTCTGTTTTGCCGTAGATGATCTTTCATGATATAATATCGGAATTGGATTCTGTAACGATTCTTGTACATGAGTCCCAAAACAATGACAAGAAAAGCAGTAGGAAATAGTGTAGCCAGCACAACTGAAAGATGTGTTCTTGTCATGAAACATGTGAAGGTCATCCAAGTCGTGTCTATGTCAGCGATCATGTTACCTTCCGCACATGTCATAGTATTACGGCTTTGAATTTGTACTTCAGTTGTCTGAAACCACCTGATAAATGGTAGAGACTGGCAGGTGCAATCAAATTTATTTCCAGACATATCCATCCATACTTCATGTTTATTAACAAGTTCATCAATTGATTGCATGAATGCTTCGCTTACTGATGTAATAATATTTTGAGAAATGTCAATGGTTTTGATGGCAGGCGATCCACTTAAGTCTAGATTTAAAGTAGTGAGATAATTTTGATTTAGTTTTATCACTTCTAACAAAGGTAGATCTCTGAATGAACTTTGCTGAATATAATTAATGTTGTTATTGCCAAGATCAATATGCTTAAGCTTTCTCATTAACTCAAATGGGGACAATTTTGCTTCTTTTGTGCCAATATTCCTCAAGTTGTTTCCATTCAATAAGAGTTTCTGTAAATTTGGATAGTTCAATGGCTTCCATGCGAAGTTGTTAAAACCACATTTGCGTGCATCCAATATTTGCAAATTAGTCAGATTTCTCAGCGTCTTAAATCGTCCAAAAAAATTTGAATTTGCAATGCTAAGATATGATAGTTGATTTAAGGGATTGAACTGGAACTGAAACACATCCATCATGCCAAATGTGAAGTGTTCAAAGTAGAAATAACGAAGGGATAATGGTAAGTTTCTCAATAGTAATTGACCTTCTTCATAAGGTGCATCTGGATCGAAATCATTGTGTTCTGGAGCAATAGATGGGAAGACATCTTCTGGTCGTTTGCGGAAGAATAAATTAGGTTCATCATGAATATTATCTGAATCACAAAACTTGCCATAAAATTCCTTTTCACTGAATCCTACATCTCCAAAATAACTTAAGTCAGCTGTCTCCATCTTAGTCTTGTTGAAAATGTCAATCAGTTTCTCCACATTCTGAGGACTATAGTTCACGTATATCATATTTGCTGGGAATCCAAGATACTGCAAATTTGGCAAACTTAGAAAGAACTCAAAATTTCTAATATATAGATGTCCTGTGTTCATGAACCGTGCTGACCAGTTTTGCAGGTCATACCAAGAACTAGAATATTTGTACTCTGATAGGACAATTTTTCCTTCTCCTGCTCCTGTCCAGTCTATGATTAAAGTTCGCAGTGTAGACTCTGGTAATTTGTTAACAGCGTCAGTGATATTGCTGTAATACAAATTCTTATTACAGGCAAAATTCAGGTACTTCAATTCCTTCAGTGGCTGGAGAGCATGTGGACAAATCTTTGTAATGCCAGAATTTCTGAGGGATAACATTTCCAGAGACACATTTGACAATGTCTTAAAAGTGTTACAGCCCAAAGCACCTCCATCAGTATTAAGACCATCAGAGCCAAGAATCATCAAATAGGTCAGATTGGTCAGGTCCCCAAAAACTGGGCCAAGATCGGCATCTTTGACAAAATGCATTGAAAGCTGCTGTAAACTTTTTAATGGCTGAAATGCTTCATCTGGATAACTTTGAATAAAATCCTTGCATTCATTATTCACCAACTGTAGAGTTTTAAGATGTGGTGTGGCGTTAAATATCCCATTGAAATTGGAGTCATTGATACATAATTTGTTTCTTCTAAAATCCAACTCGTTAAGATTTTTTAGTCCCCTGAGTGCATTTCGACTTATGTGGCTGATTTGATTGTTGTTCAAGTACAGGTTTATCAATTTTGTTAAGTTTAAAAACACATCGTCTTTGAGTGATGTTAAGTTGTTCTGAGCTAAATCAAGGGTAGTCACTTTGCCATCTATTTGCTTTGGAACATCTGTCATTCCACACCCTCGGCAAGTATATGTTGTGTGATTCATGTTGTATTTACAGCAGGTGTCAGCACTTGTGTCTCCCTGGTGGATTCCTTCCAAAATGTAAACCAGCAAGAGCCAAACGGACCGGTTTCCTGAAGGAGCAGAAATATATTTACTGATTTTTCATGGAGAATTTGAATATTGTTTATTATTGTCCATTGTATTATTAATAACATTAGGTAAGTATTTAAATCACTGTAAAATACATTGTATAAACAATAAAAAATAAATGGAGGAACTTTTTCAACTTTAAAAAGATATAAAATAAAAAAAACATTTAGCATTTTTAAATAGCCTAGTATGTGTGATGCATGGATCATTAAGGTCTTCTATTGTTTTTGTGTTTTTTATTTCAATTCCTGTAAACTGCTGTTTTAGAATGATTTTTGCATCACACTTTAAGATATTGATGCAGAATCAGTTGTTGTAGTTGTTTTGTGTTCAACTGCCGAAGCCGCAAACAGTAGTCATGATTTGAGATGCCACTTATCATGTAATGGAATCAGTAATCCTGGCTACAGTCATACATTTGTTTAACAAATTTAGAACTTTCAGTCAGAACATCAATATTCCCATTTTATTACTTAAATCAATAAAATATATGGTTTCCTGTAATATTATATGGTAATGTCAGGATTGTAATAATTAGCATTCTTCATGAAAGTGTTTGATTTCTTCTGAGAATGTCAGAAGTGCAATGTTACTAAACAATATTCATATGACAAAACCTGCCTGGTGGAATTTCAGCTCTTAAGATTCTTTCAAAAGTTTCCTGTTACCCTACACAAACAGTTTTTCTTCAATTTCCACTTCATTCTAGAAGCTTGGCATTGTGGATACAATAATGTAGCATTTGAAACATCAATAAATATGGTAAACCTCCTAGCTGTATTACCCATTTGGCATCGGGGTTCTTTTTTGTTGGAAAATAAGCATGATCAGAGGAAAAAAAATGATGGTTCTCTAAAATAGGCTACACTTGTTCCAGATCATTTTTCTTTTGTGCATTGTTTATCAATTGTTTATCAAAGGCTGAGTTAACTGCTGTAGTAAACATTTTGTAGTTGCTATATTTGGATTTTAAAAATGTATGAAAGTTTGCACTGAGGTGTATTTTTTACAAAGTGTGAAACTTAACATAACTAAAAAGTTAACTATATTTACATTATTTGGTTTATAAACTTGCTAAATGGTTCAATGATGAAATCCACTTCACATTTTTTGGTCAAAATATTGCTGTGCATTCTTTCAGTAATTATGCATTTTCCATCATTACTATGTTTTGACAATTTCCCTGTGTCGAACTGAAGTTTGACAACAAAGGTTTGTACCCTGCTAATGGATGTTGAATACATGAACATCAATCTCTGTATGTTACGCTATTCAGGTGTGTACAGGGGTGAGCTCATTTCTGTTGTACTTTATTTTTTCAATCAGTGATTTTCATTCAGTGATCCTACATAGTAAGATTATTCCTATCATGAACATATTACGTGGCTTGTTGAACATTATAATTCACAATAAGCATAAACTCACTCCTATATCAAAATAATATATATACATTTTGTATCATGGACTAAGAATTTTTTTTTTTTCTGCGACCTGTGGTTATTCACAGAAAAGAAAGTTTATGAACTTAATCAGCTGTTAATGAATAAACTAAAATGGTTTCCGGTTTGAGAAAGGGCAGAAATCATGATGAGAAAAGTAACATACAGTGAGGGTAAATGCCACTTAGTTTAAAAAACTAACAGTAAATTGAAGTATTTTATTCTTGACATTGGTCCAATTTTAACCATCCCATGCTTTGCATGATGATACTGATAAAAAAATTTAGCATATGCTAATACAGTACAACTCATTGAATCTGGCGCAGTTTTGCCGTCTCTAGCTATAGCATATATATGTATACATTTGTAGTTATTACCCCCATATTCTGGAGTTAACTCACATTTTTCTTGCTTCTATCTCTCCACTGAGCTAACTTATACTCCACAAATTGGTTTGATTGTTTATTTTTATTAACTGAGCTGCTGGGTGGCCTAACGGTTAAGACATTTGCCAATTCTACTTTGGCCAGCTCTGTTTAAGGTACCGGGTTTAATCCCCAGCCCCGGCACTCTTCATGAGCTACATATCAGCTGGATGTCGATCGCATGAGACATTAAACTGGAGGTGTCTTGTACTCAGTGTCTATGCTGAGGCAAATAAAAGACACAGCCATGGGGTAAGTGTGTAAAATGCTGTGATCATATAAGCTGACTAAGCTTCAGACACAGCATGAAGACATTGACACTGACAACCCTTATTATGCAAGAAAAATTGAAAATGTAACGCCCGCCCTCCTGCCTATCGGACAAGCACTTAACAATTTAAATGATGCCTGTGTGCTATGTGGGATTTGCTGAGGGTTTAGCTGCAGTGCAGCCTATGTTTTTTCAGGTAAATATTTGAGAGTAGTACTTACCAATCATGATTGGCGATGCTTTGAAATCTGAATGATCTTTTTTGTAGCGTTTCTTCTGCAATTAAGAAATGTTATGATCATTATGAATATGCCTTTGATAATATACAGTAATAATGCAATTACATAAATGCAACTAGCATGGATATAATTTATTTATCTAATAACTATATCTCCAATTAAACAATTTGTCAGATACACTGCGTGCATACTTATTATGAAAGTATGTTATTGTTCAATAATTCTAAAAGTTAACAAGCAATGATGTATGCAGTGATTAAAAAGCTCTACCCCAGCCAAGCACTTTAGATGATAGCAAAAGAATCCTCATCATTTATGCTTAATGTGAAATGAAGCAAAACTGATGAAATTTCAGTGAGCATAATTATTATGCAAATCACAACCGCATCACTTTTGCCACTTTATTTTGGAAACATTGTGGAATGATAACTTGTTCAATAGCACACAGGGATGGAATAACATCTAGGACAGCACCTAAAACAGTTTTAATTGCATCTTTTTTATTAACTTTTTCAAAATAAGCAGTAATACCATGTCACTATTTCAGTATTGTTGGTATCTTTTTCAATTCAAAAGTGGGATTAAGTCGATGTAAATTTTTTCCAGTCCCAGTTTTGGGCTAAGAAGGTAAAGTGAACCCCTGCAGCCTCGTCATGAACATCCTTTTCTTACCCTTATTGATGAATTTTGGACGGTTTGTGGGTTTGTCTCTTGTCATTTTGGCGTAATCCCTTAGAAATGAGCCTACCCATTGAATAACAGTAATGCACTCTGTATAGGTCATATCAAGCTATTTCAGATCAATTACTTTATTTTTTTGTTTCTGGGATAGAGGGATTGACCTTTTAAAGTATTTGGTGATCTCTGCTATCACAATCCACAAATGGCTGTGCAAATATATGGATGGAATATATGTATTTCCCAACCGTACTGAACTTCATAGGCAAAAGCAATGTTTTCTATTTTATACTGATGGACACTTCAAATACAGATCCATTAATATACTTGACTGTCCTTGATTTACCTTTCATTTGTGCATAGTATCATTAAATGGTCAAATCTTATCGATTTGATGCTTGGAATTATGTTGGGTACCTAATAGCCAAATCTGGAGGTCAGACTGGGTTTATCGATTCCGCAGAATATGAACTCATTAAAATGTAGAACAAGCTTTCCATCCTTCGAAAATGCTAAAAATAATTGTTACAAGAGCTAAAAAGGAAGTTGGAATATTATTGTTGAATGTTTTGTGCAGTTTGGATAAATATACGAATAATACAAATGTATGTGTTTGTTACACCATATGAGGATATCGTGCGACATAAACTAGAGGTACATACATTACAGTTTCAAATTTGTGTTTGCTCTGCTCTTCTTATATGCTTTTTACAATATTCAATGATATATTCCAAATTTCATCAAACTTTCTGGTTATTTCTGATACTTGAATAATAATTATACACACCTAAATTTGACCAAATATTAATTCTATAGCACAAAATATATTGGCACAAGATGTCTGTACACCTTCAACAAGGAAATAAAACAGATTTCAAAACACAGTGGCACTTCATTGCTTAAATATATAATAGTTATGCACCCAGTGTATATTGAACTGAAGACAATTTCAGATCAATTTACCTTTTTTTTTTAGTTTCATTGGTCATAGTTGATTTAAATACTTTTTTTGCACAGTTCTCAGAACATTATCATGCTCCAATGCAAAAATCCGTACTAAGTGTTGTTATACTGAATTATATGTATATTACCTTTCATGCAGTGAAGTGTGAAACTTGTGTAGTGGTGCTTGTCTGACTCCCAAAAACGCAATAGAATGTGTTCTGTGTTCATCCGGGTGTTGTATATATATGCTAATAAAGTATTAAAAACACATTTTGACCTGAGCCAGTTTGGGGAAAACCATTTTTAGCAACATTTAATCATGTTTTAAACTTCCTAGTGCAGCAAATAGGTCAGTTTTATCTTAACTTTAGAATAACATTTTTTAATTGATGCATCATGAATTAAATAACATGTTCTTCCTGAAATATATATATTTATTCTGTAATATCAAATATGCCTAACTATATCCATTCCTTTGCATATCATTGGATGTATCTTTGGCCTCAGAACGAATCCTCCAAAGATGTTAGCATACTGCACACACTGTTTACCACAAATGATTCAGTATCTTTTGTACTCAACTATATTTTAACTTTTCAACTATATTTTACCTTTTTGTAAAATACTGCCTTTATAATGTTGATGCTGTTGTAACAGTAGCACAAGGTAAAATGAAACAATCAGATTGCATTAGAAATGAAGATTGTTCTAAGTTAGCCCACATGACATTGTGATACTTTCGATTCAATGGGTGGGTGGGTGGGTGATTAGGGCTTTACGTCCTGTATTTCTGCACCTGCTGGGCTAATTAGGACAGGCAGAGACCATGGCAATGAGATGAAGGATGAAACAGCCATCCAACTTAGGCTCGACCGGGAATCGAACCCGGGACCCAGCGGTTGGAAGCCCAGAGCGCTACCTCTGAGCTAGGCCCCCGCCCTTTCGATTCAATGGACTGGAATCAAAGTGCTAGCATAAAGTATGCCAATTTATTTGTTGCATAACATAATTTTATACCAGGATATACACTGTGTTATAAGTTTCTTCAGATCAGATTCTTAATACTACTTACTTTTGTGACATATACTCTAGTACAATCAAACATGAACAGGAAAATATATATGAAGATTAGATGAAAAAAAATGAATAATTTTAGATATGTCAAAACATAGAAATTAAATCAAGCATCAGACATAATATTATACTGACTGTTACACAGTTTACTATATCAATATTATTCCACGTTATGTTATATTGTTATTTATTTTGTGTCACATGAAATATTCATATTTCTTTGGATAGCATCTTCATGCTTCATATTATGTTTATCTTTAATTCTAATTTGTAAGAAAACTGTTCTAAATATTTGAAAATGACTAATCATATTCAAATTAATTAATTGACATGCATTTAAATAAAAAAAAAGTCTTTTGCAATTCAAATTGTTTTATAAAATATAAAACTGGGATTAACGTTGTTATACATTGGTCATCACCAGTAGGGTGTCCCAATGAAACTAAAAGTCATAGAACTCCGGGTTCAGCATTTAAAAAAATTATTGCTATCAATATATTCCCCATATCGTTTTTCTTTGGTGGTTGTTCCTGGTAGGAATAAAAGCCTTATCAGTAAAATTCCCACATGAGGTTAATGGTTTATTCGTGCCAAAAAGTCCCCAAAAAGATTTTTGGCATATCAACCACATCTGATGTCATTAATTTCTCATGTCACTGATCAGTAAGGTCAAAGAAAGAATTGCCAAGAAAATTATTGTGTTTTGTTTCATAAAACAGCTAAGTTGATTTATGGGATTGATAGTGTCAAATAATATACCATCTTCAAGTGGTTATACCAAAATGAGTGTATTAAGTTAAACACTGCAAAGATTACACTGTTACATAATTGATAGATAGATAGATATGGAAAAGGCAGCCCTCTAATGCAAGTTCTTGCAGCTCCCAAGGGTGGAATAGAGCAGTCCACCCATGTCACACATTTACCCCATAGGTAGGATATTATATTCACCTCTGTATATACACCAGGTACATGGAACGACCATTTAAACATCTCATCCGAACAATAAAAGAAAAAATACCCGTACCAATACAAGATATAGCAAATGCATACAAAAAGGTGTGTAGAACCTTGTTCTAGCTGCTAATTTTAAAATGTTTGCCCAGTCAAGCACCCCCCCCCCCCCGCACTGGGGCCTCCACCAATGATGACACACAATAATTTTGCTCATACCCAAACCTACTTCAATATATATTTGATAAAGAAAGTCCAATTCAGGATGTCTAATGTTTGCATATTGGCAACATGACATTCAAAAAGAGATAACAGGCATGAATCACCCATCTAAAAGCCCAGTTGGGTTTAGTGCAGTGAAGTGGACCCATGTACCGCCTACAATTTGATTACAGTCCCACCTGCCTATAAAGAAATCTTTGCAGATGTTAGTTAATAATTTTGGCCTCATGTTAGTTAAATCTACCCCTTGTATTCAATTTCTATGCTGAGGCAAATAAAAAGATCCCACCCATGGGGCAAATGCCTGACATTGGTGGACTCCTCCTGTCTGTCTGACCTCATCAATTAACCCTCAATAGCAGCAAGAACTTGTTTTAGAGGGCTGCACTTTCCACATCTATCTATCTATCTATCTATCTAGCAATGACAATCTTTTCCATCAAAGTTTACTTCATAGCGAGGCAGTCTCGTTCGGGAAACCACACTGTTCATCAACAATTAATAATTCAGCTATATATTTAAAGCAAATTTGTATGCCTGGGAAATTACCTAACTGACATTATAACGTTATGAATAGCATCACCGATGCTCGATTCCATAGTCATTTTATGAGATAATAAGATGGGCTATGTCTCCATTGAATTACCAATACATTTTCGTACAAATACAACTTTTGAATTTTGAATATCGGACGCAAATTGAAGGTGCTGTTTTATAATATATATTACGAAGCGATGAAGATAATGATTATTTGCCTAGCAATAAAACTGACCATGATATTTTTCAGTGATATCTGATATTCTGAAACGAAATGGAAGCGGCAGCACATGCACCTATACTACATCAAATAAACTATAAAGAGCTTAATAAATTAACAGTTAAATTTACAGTATTTTACACAAACAGAGACAGGGCTGAAATTACATGGCCTTGGAATAGCATGGCTTTATGGAATCGGGCCTTGAGGTCACCATGACACATAGTTATTAGAGGACAAGAGGGTTGTATGTATAATATTTTGTACCCAAGATCCCATATACCTTGAAGCCTTGACCATTCTGTACCTCACGTGATATGACCTATTTTAAAGTTCTTGTAAAATTCCATTGACCTTTCTCTATGTCTTTAAAATAAGAAAAAAAAAAAGTTTTTAAGTTTGTCCACATCAGTCGCGAAAAACATAGTCACTGTTCTAAAGACAAGTATATCTATTTAATCAGAAATCTGGGTACATAGACATTCGGGTTGATATCATTGTATTAAAATTGACAGTATAGTAAAACACGGCAGGACTATAAAAATACATGGAAAATATCTAAAATACACAGATAAATGTTTCACCAATAAGTTTTAGATCAAGTTAATGGTTTTATCCTCTCTTAAACTGTGATCTATTAAGTTACCATGGGTAAATATTTAAATGGATGAACTAATAAACTTTTCCTGTTTTCAATTAGCATGTACAGTTGTTATTGTGTTGATGATAATTTTGAGGTTTTCATAAATGCCTCAAGCATTCTTGTTTCAGAATCTATAAGAGATATGACACATAAAGGATATCTTAGGGGTTTAGATTCTGATACTTTACTGTAGTCATTGGATACTTCGTTGGTGTCCTGTTTTGTGAAGAGTGGCCGTGACATCACTGTTGTTTGTGTACATTTAGTTGTGCCTGATCACTAATATCTTTTGCTTCACACCTTTGAAGGATTAACAAAAAGGCCTAAATAAGGCATGTTGGCTTTCTTGAATAATATTGTGCAGCTTTGTATGCAGGACCATGGGTCAAAATTGGCTGGGTTAATTTTTCCAAGATATAATTGAATCTTAAAATTCCCCCCTCTAACATCAATGGACTCATCCTATGTTATTCTGATTTCCCGGAAATTGGCATGGTTCATTTTTTTTATTTCAGGTGTGAAAGCTTATGTTTTATAATTTTAGTATGTCTGCAGTCTGTTCTGTTAACCCTCATCATGCCCATGTAGCTGTACAAAATACTGCCTAAGAACCTATAACTGTTAGATGTCATAATTGCAAGTATTAATCAGTCTTATCCTAATGGTGACGATCTATGAGCTGCTGCTCTCTTGTGGACATTGTTGGTGGAAACACTCCAGTTTCCTGTTTTAGCATGGTCTGAATCTGTTCTTGTATTTGACAGTGCTGTTACCAAAAGTAATAATCTCAGAATTATTTACAAAAATGATGTTAAACCATATATGTTGATGATATATCATGCATGTGGGTCATTGTGGTATTTTAATGTTATTTGCATTTCAAAAGTTGTCTAACATGTACCTTGTGCTTTTGATCAATTGATGCTAATGTAGCAATGTGCAATAAGCAATGCATAGGAGTAGTATGGAAAGTGGTCGCGAGTGTCTTAATGTTTTATTGTAGTTTATTTTCAATCGGTTTTTTGGCTACTACGGTCATTAACATGCTCGGTAATGGAGCTTTGGAGCTGTTTTACCCGTCCCTGTTTTTTCCTCGTGGAGAAGTATAGGTCGCAAGTGCGCTCTTATTTTTAACTTATCTATTTCTCTTCGGTTTTTTGGGACTATTCACACATAAACAACTTCCTTGTTTGTTTAGGTATGTTAGCTTTATATGCACAGGGTAAATAACAAACAATATGCACAATGTAAATAACAATCGGAAATGTTCAAGTCAAACATAGTATAAAGTTCAATCGATAATGTTCAATGCATTAATGCAGACATTACTGTTTGCTTACTTGCCGCTGTGTGTTTCAACCCCCATGTGGTGGTGGAGTGACAGCGCGCTGTGTTTTCACCCGAATAGCTAACAAAAAACTCCAAAACAAGAAACATGAGGCAAAACATAGATAGTCTAGTTTTCCAGGTGAGACCTCTAGTTGTACCTGCCATATTGAAAAAACATATCTTGACATTTGGAAGATTTTGTTATGTCGAAGGTTTGTCTTAACCCACTTGCACAGTGTCTGGTGGTTTCTGGAGTGATTGTTTTTTGACCCACTGACAAAGTGTCTGGATGTTTTTTCGTGTGGGCCCTGTTTGCACTAGTCGATGAAATCTTTGTACTAGGTCAATGTCCTTTTGCTCCTTAATCCAGCACATAGATGTATTGCTTGTCTTCACTCAGGTGGGAACGGAATTTCAGTTCTTTTTCACAGTTTGACCAAATTGAGAGATATCCGTATGGTTTGCTGGTTAGTTGCTCAAAAAGTGTCACAATTCTTTTTGGGTCTTTTATGTGCACTTTTTGTGCTACGAGTCTGATCACTGTTTCGTCCAGGTTGTTGGGAAACAACACAAGGTGTGTGGTGTTTCTGATTAAGGTTAACCTTTCTTTTCCTGGGCGAAAAATGTTCTGCGTCGAGAGGATGACGCTGAAGCTCAAGTGATGGCTGTATGCTGTGAATATTTTACTGATGAGGGGGGAGGAGCATGCTTGTTCGTCCAGGTCTTCAATGACTAGAACCGTTGTTCCATCTGGATTTTTTAAGAGTGGTAACACAATGTTCTCGGGTGGAATTCCATCCAGGGTGATTAGTTTGGTTCCAAATTTTTCCTTCCATTGGACCTCATTGGTGGTTGGCACACCTCTCATGTACACTATTCGGGTGAAGTCTTTTCCAAAATCCCATTTCTGTTTTCTAAAATTTTTCCCAACAGTGTGGATTTACCAGTAGAACTTGCCCCAGAGATGACCATTCGAAACAAAGGAGGCAGACAACCATTAAAAACTTGTTCCATTATGTGACGGGTTGAAGTTCGGCTCGGTAGAAGACACCTGTGATTGGTTCTGAGTCTGTCAATGAAGCGATTTTGTAGGTAGTTGGTTTAGTATGTAGCACTTGTGAAATTATGAATTTTTCTCCTGTGAAAGTAGTGTCCGTAGATTTCTTGAATCTCCCAGAGTATCTTGTTATGCGTATGATTTGCCCTATTTCTAAATTTTTCTGTCCAGCATAACCTGCCGCTTGCCTGAAATATTGAGCAAACTGGTGTTTCCACACTCTAGTCTCATTTTTTGATTTCACCGTACAGGTCTATGTTTTGATGATGTCACAATACAGGTCTATGTTTTGATGATGTCATCATAGGTCTATTTCATGCTTTCGAAATCAACTATAAGCTAAATTTACATTATTATTGATGAGGGTATAATGTTTCAGTAACATTCATTCTTAAAGTATTGCAGAAATTTTGATTAGAATCCAGAAAGTATATGTACATAGAAATTGGTAGTATAAATAAATTCAGTAAAATGGATTACATTTACAATTTGTTCAAATTTGTAACATGTCCCAAACATTTTTTGGGGAAAGAAATTGTTTGATAAGTGTCTGCAAGCTTATGATGTAGGCAATGCTGTATTATGACACACAGGAGTGGATGGCAGGGTGGTTTGTGAAATTGTCTCACCCGTTTGAGAATTGAGAAGTTCTACACATATGTGATTAATTGGGATAAACCCAACTTGTTGCTAATGAACCTTTTTGGGTGAATCAGAAAACTTACAGTCTGAATAAACTTTATCACCACGCCTTCGCGATGTTTAGCGGGCGCGTCTTTTGAAGATAAAAAGGAAATATTTTCAGACGTTGTGAAAGTAGTCACATCAAGGATGCCATTTCAGGTAAAGATTTCTTATAATGACAGGTGCCTCATTCAATGTCAATGTCTCAGTGCTACTGGGTCTGAAGTTTAGGCAACTTATGTGACAAGCTGCCAGTGGTAGATGTTATGATGAGATGATAAGGATTGAGGTCCAGACAAAATGACTCAAAGCCTTACAAATTTATCCCATGGGTGGGATTTTTTCCTCGCCAACATAGACATTAAGTATAATTAAGGCACCTCTAAATTACAGCAGATTTCATAGACTGAACTTTAAGGACGTCATCTGAATCTTTGCTCCCATTTGCTTGTAGTAATAATCATTTTATCAAGCGTAAAAAACCCAGTTGCTTTAAACGCTATGAAAAATATATAATTAAATATAGTAAATATATAAATAAAATAAAATGACTAAAAGAGGTAAAATTTCCCACTAAGAGTCTTCCAGCCAATGTGAGCCCTGGATAATCATGATGTTATCTGTGAGTTGTTCCCAGGCCAGTGAAATTTGCTGTAATGTCTCATGCAAGTGACATCCAGCTGTGATGCAGCTCATGTAACGTGCCCAGGCTGAGGATTGACAACTGTTGGGTACTTATTTAATAATTTGATGATACAAACCAACTTCACAGAATGAGCCAGTGAAACCATCAGGGCAAAAACATTGGCAGCAGCCATCGCTTGCAGGTCCTGGTGTGCCTCCATTGTAACAGCAAAGGTCAGAGCAGTCAACATCAACTGGAAAGTAGTACAGAAACATCTTTGGATATGATACAAATATTAATATATGAAGGTGAGCTTCTGACAGAAGTTCTGTGACTTATTATTCTAAATTTGTGTACATTGTAGCACAGACATTAACCAATAAATTTCATTGAAATACGTGGTATGCCAAACAATAAGAAGGTAGCGCACTCCACAAGACTTGGAAACACTCAGCTGGCACAGAGAAAGCCTGTGGTTGGGCAGCAGAACCTTTGCCAGTTTTTATTGAAATGCACGACCTTCTCTTTTATTATTCTACATCGTTTTATGATTAATGACATAACAGTACACAAACTTACCAAGGCAGCATTTTGTGTATTCTCCTTGAACAGCGTTTATGCCGGAGCATGGTAAACTGGTGCAGGGATCAGGAAACTGGAATTCTACTTGGGACACCGTTTCAAATGGGAAGCTTATCATGAAGTCTTGGTACTGTCCAATATTAGGTACTGGGAGGGACTGCAAGTAAATCACTGATTTAGTTACTCTAGTTTCCAGAGAAATTATCAGGGTTAATAACAATAATGAGTAACTGCAATGAATGAATTACTGACCCATTGCGGATTGGTTATCACATCACCATTCTCATCATAGGCAACCACCTTTACCGTTTGGGAGCTAGTATGAGAAATCAGTTGGCCCTTAAGATAATTCAGTTGGTAAGTGCAGTTTTCTTGTGCCCTGAATTTCAGTCTGAAGGTTTGGTCAGAATCGCCAACGTCAAATCCTCCAAAATCGTCGCGAGGATCAGGGCACCAAGACATTCTAGCCAGTGTCTTCTTCAGGTCGTGGGCGGGATTCTCCGATGACAGTTCTACAAACCAGTCCTCGTTGTTGCCATAGTTGAAGGTCGACTTTCCAATGTCTTTGGTTGTACAGTCTGTGGGCAGAAAACACAGTGGATATTATTGGATAATACAGTGGAAAACACAGTATTTCTGATCTGAGGTATTGCCTGGTCAGCATATTATATATAGAAGGATACAAAATTAATGTCCACTTGTTTTTTGTCATGTTTTTGCTTACAATCCATGGGACAGCATAAAATACAGACATGTAAACTATAAGTCAAACTGCTATTCACACTTTTTGATTAGAATTAATTTTACTGCTTGCTATATTTCTCATTGCAATTACTTTTGTTTCTCTGTTACCATCCCAAACAGCTATAATGGTGACAAGAATGCAAAAATGTATCGTTTGAAAGTTGGAAATTTTAGATGATTGGGGTTTACCTAATTGCTAAATATTTTTGTCGTTCCATTATGTTTATTTAAAAACCTTACCCGTAGGGGGGTCATCAGTTGGACAAGCAAGGGCAATGATGTGTTTGACATCTTCCTCCAGTTCATTAAAGCTGGATACAAAGTACGCTTTGTCATCCGAAGAAATTAACTGAAGCAGCTGTTTAGCTGGATCAGTGAGCCCTATACCAACTGATATCACAGTGCAGATTCTTTTGAGTAAATCGGCTTGGGGTATGGTGTTATCCACTTCTCTATTGTGGATTCCGTCAGAGAAGAGGAAGCACAAATTGGGTATATTTGGTCGATCACCTTTCAATGTGGTTGAAAGATTGTTTTCACTTCCTTCAAGAACGGTCAGTCGCGCTTCCCGAAGACCTGAAGCAATGTTGGTAAAGCCTCCAGTCAGGACAGTGAGGTCACTCTTCACGTCAACTGCATTGTCGTGTTCATCTAACAGAAAGCCTAGAGATGAATTTGTAGAAAAATACACCGCTCCGATGTGAGAGCGATCAAGGCTGACTGTAAATGCATTCACTAGCAGCTTCATGCCTTGTTCAAACTTAGCATATTCTTGGCTACTTATGCTGCCAGATTTATCAATGATGAATACCACATCGAAGTCCGCATTGCACACTGGAACAGAAGGAGAACAATTCAATAAGCATAAGGGTTAATAACTGAGAGAGACTGAATGGCATTCTCGTATAGCACAGAGATGGTGTTGCACAACCCAGTGAAGACGTGAGGTAGTGCCATGGTCACAGTCAGGTCACACACAAATCGCAATCATGATGTTACAGAAGACTATGTAACAGTTACCTAACTGTGTCCCCACAATCATGATGTCATACAAAAATAGACAAACAGTACCTATCATATATTGTGAGGTCATATAACATGATGTTTCTGTCACCTCGTCATTGGGGCCATGCTGTGAGGTCACACACCATGATGCTTCTGAGAGGTTTCTGTGAGGCTGTGCTGTGAGGTCATGCACTGTGATGTTTCTGTGAGGTCATGTAAAATATACTGTTATTGTTGTGCAAACCCTTCACACTGTGACCCATCTGTGAGGTAACTGTGAGCACATGCAACAACCTCTAAAATCTCTAAATTTGAAATATCTACTCTCTAACTTTGGCTCCCGTGCCATTGTATTGGCACCATTTTCAACTGTTTGAGCAGCTGACATTGTGGGTTTCTGAAAATGCCTGTTGTAAGTATTTGAAACTACCTTCCTCTTACTTTGATCAAACTGTATTTCAATGTTAAGCTACTGAACACCATCTGGAGGTTCAAAATAAAGGGAAATGTAAGCCTATACATAGATTTTCCAGTTATATATTAGCACAGATTAAGTAGTCCTCCATTTTGTACATGTGAATGTTAGGCTTATGTAATGGGGGCATTCATAACAGATGGGTTTTCAGAAAATGCTTGGCCATTACAAACACATTAGGTAAATGCTGATTTTGTTACTGCAATGATATTGGGCATTACATACCAGCATAGTAAATCTACTTCAGGAAGTAAAAAAAACCCTCAGCGAATCCCACACAGCACAGAGGCATCATTAAAATTGTTATGTGTTTGTCCGACAGGCAGGAGGGCAGGCGTAGCACTTTCATTTCCAGAGCAGAACTCTAACACACACTTTCGTTTCTAGAGCTGAACTCTAACACTAATACACTTACCCTAATGAAATTTTATACAGTAATATAATAAGACCCAATGGTTATGTGGTATTTTTTTATATTCCCCACGAGTGGACAGATTGGCCAGGATTCACGAGTGGCGTTAGCCAGGAGTGAATTCTGAAGCCAATCTGTCCACAAGTGAGGGAATATAAAAATATACCACATATCCACTTGGGTCTTATTTATACCCCACAATTTTCACTTTTAGTTGAGCTGTCTGGCTATGCATTCATGTAGTATAGAAAAAATTCATGAATATTAATTTTTGCCATTGACCAATCAGAGCAGTGCATAACTGTCAACAACGTCATCACCTCAAAACTTTCTGGGACATTTTCACATTAATAAAAAAAATTACGAAATGATATTTACAAACCAGTTGTTAAATATTTCTTGTCAGAATTGTTTTTTATACTAGATTTGGACAGAAAATGTTTTATTGTTCCGTATTATTCGATTGTATTACCGAAGCGATGACGCTCCTGTGACGTTGCCCATTGCAACACAGCCACACAATGGCTTGTATCTGTGGACTGAACAGATCATTGACTTTCTGTTACGTTTTTTGCTCCTGGAATCGTTAATTCTTGTCCGATTTCAAAAATTTAAACTTTCTTAAGGAGCTGACAATTTTATCTTCTGAATGGTTGTAAAATTGTGACTCCGAATATTGTTTTAAAGCGGCGGCGCTAGTTTAAACGGCGAAGCGCTTAGCTGCAAAAAGAGATTTTTTGTCATTGGCCTGCCATACATAGAAGTATGTGGTATACATTTCCCATCCATGTAAGGTAAGCCATGTAGTATACACATGTATACCACATAGGCTATACCACATGGCTTTTCTATGTGGTATACAACTGATTGTGGGGTATCACTCTATATGGCCTAGTGGTGCCTTGTGATAGCCACATTGACATATATTGGTTATGTTTTACAAAAATTTTATTTCTTGAGTGTTTATATAGTGTGTGCAGATCCTATTTTTTTAACTCAAAAAAATCTCAGGCAAAAAATTATCGTGGGAGACATAGGTAGCGTATGTAAAGTTAATTGGTACTAATTAAAGGGGGATTTTATGGCTTAGATAGTTGGGGTTCGACTTGTTACTAATATTTCTGTCAATGTTGTGTTACTTTAAGACAAAATATGACCAAGAAACAATTATTATAGATCTGTAGGGTGCAAGTCCTGGTGCCAGGATCGCCTTACTAATTACATATATTTCGTGTCTACAACTAAAACTTAAATGTTATCTAGGGTGTACTAAAGAAAGCCTGGTGGTAAGGGAGAATAATGGTGTCTTTCTTGGATGTCTATCCTGTTATCTTACCTTCCTTGCAGCCGTATTTATCCACTGGAGGAAGATTCTCGTCCCGTTTTATGCTGTACGAGAAAGAAAAAAGGCCGGTCAGTTCAGTTATAGCCAGGAATACACTGCTCTCCAAAATCTTATGAAAGCTCTGTATAGCAGAAGATTTCCAACAATATTTTCTTTCCATTTGTCATCACGTAATTGTCCAAGAGTTAGTTACTAAAAAATAATGTCTTTTTTTTCCAGAGGTGAAGAACATCAGAGTTAATTATTTGATATATTATTTAACTGAGCAGTATTCAACTGATAGTAATGGGCCACCTTTCGTCAAAAAAAAAGAAAGAAAGTAACACAATGCTCAGGTGTGAGCAAACCAAAAAAGAAACTTTATTTTTGGCATATGAAGAGTATGAGCAAGTGGTAAACAGTGATATATAAGAAAATCCATTGATAATTTGTGGAATTAATGTACTTGGTATGATAACATCTCTGATATTACTAACTCTACAGTTGTTCGTTATATTTATCTTATATTTGGTAGATGTTGTGAGTATTCTCTGAAAATTTGAGCCGTTTTCATTTTAATAACAGAATGAACTTCAGTAAAATGACATTTTTACCGTTTTTAGTGTGACATTTTGAAGTTGGGTAAATCTCATTGATTAATTTCAATAATTCGTGCTAATAACTCAATATCCTAAACTATGATTTTCTCATGCATATTAAGTCTAGTTTTCTAAACTAAGATAATTATGCATTTATTCTTTGCTCTGCTTGTTCACTGCTCCTTTTATGAAAAAATACTCTTCATACTAACATCATATTTAAGTTTTTTTCGAAGAAATTATGTATATAATTGTGATATAGACTGCTGAAATTTTTGAGAAAGATAGGGATCATAGTTGATAAAATATCTGTAACTAAAACTTTAATCTATGAATTAGAAGGAAGACTATTTTTTCCTGAACGTTATGCTTCATTTATAACTCCGATTTTTACAAATTTATTGATCTATTAGAAAAAAGATTACAGCACTAAATCATGGTGCTATTTGTTCTTCATATCATTCTAGACTATTTCCAAAGTACCTTATGTTTCCAGTGTAGTGAAAGCCCAACAAAAAATAGAAAATGGGTGTCCCGAGCGTTATGCCCTAATGTTAATGTTCTGAAATTTTCTGCCCCAGCCAATAAACTGAACAATCCTGTCACAAAATAATCAAATTTTAAGGACTGAGCCACCTGTGTTCTTGTGTTATAGGCCAATTAAAACAAGAAAATAATAAATTTGCAGCTTCTAGAATTTGGATATTAAACTATTGTTGAATTTTGATAATTTTTATAAAATACAACAGATTCATAAGCATTAACCTGTAGCAGACAAAAGATATGATTAAAAAATAATTGCAGTTATTAAGAAGGTTGTGAGTTTTAATGAAGAATGAACTTCCAAAAACCGCAAAAACTAATGCTTTGGTTATGTAACACTTTGGCTTCATTATTTGATGGCAAAGTTGATTCCTTGCGTTATTTGTTACATAATGAGAGTTTTATAAGGCCTTACTCACTCTTTTTTAGATCATCTATTAACTACTCTTTTTTTCTTAATGATATACATTGTTTTTATACATGCTTTTATACTAGTTTTGTATTGTTGTGATGTACTATATGAAAGTGAAACAATAAAAACAAATAAAATAAATAGTGCATGCATTCTCATGTATATATCAATAGCTGTCTGTGGCTTCGATTTCAATGTATTGGTCAATGTAATTTACAATAAGTTTATGATTGTACTAGTGTTGGCGAATAATTTGAGCCCTCGTGGCCAACACAGGGTTCTGCACATTGCACACCTAGCTGCACGTTGTGCTCTCTTTGCCTAGCTCTCCCTATACCTAGCTTTCCCTATACCCAGATCTCAGCTCTCCCTATACCAGCTCTTCCTACACATAGTGATCCTTACCCACTGTAATCCTTACACCTGGCATTTCCTAATGCTCCCTACACCTAGCTCTCTCCACACGTAGTGCCCCTCGACCTAGCTTTCCATACCTTGTCTAGATTTTAATGACCTCTAAGGTTACTATAAGATGTCTTTTAACATAATTCAAACAACAATATATCTTTTGTAGCAAAGTCATCAAATATTTAAAAAAAATTAAAGACTCACTTAGCTGATGCAGATCCCAACAGCAACAGCAGCAAAGGCAGGCAGGAGCTTAGCTGAAGCATCTTGAAGTTGAAGGCGGACTTCACTTCCAGAGATCAGACCAAAGTTCTTCTTGTCAGGAGACTTTTGATCATCTGATTTAATCTGCAGAGACGCCCTTCTTTTATATTCCCAAAATCATATGATTTTTCATCAGAAATTGGTTTTTGTATGCCACGTCATTACTTGGTTTGTTATAATAATAATTAATTTGGGTAATTTAGTTGTAAATTGTAAGACTTCTTTGTCATAACCAGTGAATAAAGCAGCGTGTGGTGTATTTCGTACAAAGCAAAATTTATTACTGTCCAAGCTTAATTACGACATTCTGCATAAATTTAACATTAAATCAATTGATGCAAACCTATGGGGGTTCTTTGTACGTTTCACTCACTACATGCTGTTCGGAATTATTTGCTTTTATCAAATTCCAACTAACATTTCTCAATCTTTTTTTGATTTGATTTGCGTAGTGATATTAAGTTAATTGGTTACGTTATCATATATGCTTATTCCAGCCAGCAAGATAATCCAAGTTGTGATTATTACTAATTTAAATAAGATACAAGAAGAATATGAATAGTATACATTATATGATAGCCTATTACATGGCATTAAAACAAAAAGCAAAACAAATATATGTACAGAGCAGTTCATTCGCTCAATCTTAGCAGTGCTTTAACTTTACTTTCAAGGTTTTCTACGGTATAGTACAAACTCTTGTCAATTTCATTTCACATCTGGGAACCTAGGTATTAGAATGAGTTATTATAGCCACATTTACGATGTTGAATCTTCTGTGTATAAAAGCAGGATGATCTCTAAAACAGTACCGATACTATTGTCTAGTAAAGATAGAACATAAATAATCAAGTGCCAAATTGTCAATAAATTTGTAAACTGCTGTTAACAAATATTGGGCATCAGTGGGCCAACAGCAGACCAACATTAGGCTGACTGTGGGTCAACATTTGGCTCACTGCAAACACATGACCAACTCAACATTAGGCCAACATTTGAAAGAGGGAGTTCTAGACACACTTAAAGAAAAAAGACTGAGACCTAATCATTTCATCTTAGTCAAACATGAATGACTAACCAGATTCACATTCTTAGCCGTAGGGGAGAGCGGGGAACAATAAGAAATGGGGAAAAGTGAGACAAACCCCCTAGTTTCAACACAGTGAATGTTATAACATTGCCCTTTAGGGATTCATGCCAACACTACATAACCACCAGAATGTTTCATTTCCTGCAAGACTTAAAATTTTACGGTTTGGGTTTTACAACAGGTAAAGTATTATTTTTTTATGCACGTGAGTTTTCAATCTTTTTATGCAGTACCGTCAACTCTCATTTATCCGGGCCTCACTTATCCGGTTACCTCGCTGTCCACACATTTGGCTTGGAACAAATCTATTTAGTGCATTTATCCCTCAATTAACTGGTTCCCTCAGCTTTCAACAACCACACAGACATTCTGGGTGCAAAAGTGGGGAATCCCCTTAGTTAACCAGTCATGCGTGGCCAAGTAACCACTGCTGTCAATTCATTGTCCCTGAACTTATATGAATAGCTCTTTGTTATGATTGACAGTTGACACCTTTTGATTTCAATAAACATATGATTTAAATGCAATTCACTTCGGTGAACTCAAATGAGACCAGAGCTCTTTCACCTATCAAGTGTCAGTTGTAGATGCAATTATGACAAGATCACAGAGTGAATTAAATTATGCAGAAGATACTCTGTGGACAGAGTTGTGCGGATAAGTGAAGGTTGATTGCATTTGAAGATAACGGAGATCATCTAATATTATACAAAACCTTGGATGGTGGTCTTTAGTTCCTGACATTGATAAACAATGCTGTAGCCACATGGACCTCAGAAGGTGAGAAGTTCATAATAAAACCAGCAGAGGAAAGGGTGAGACAGTCAATTCTTCATAAGGGAAATGAAAGCTGGATGTCAGTTGCATGACATGTGCAATTGATGATAAGCTAAGTGAATGAACTATGGGGTATATGCAAAACATAGGGTTTTCCATCTCATCATTACATCTGCCTGCGGTTTCCTGTAAAATAACCTCCTAATATCAAACCAGTAGTAATGACAATACAAGGAACTTGTTCCCTAAAATAAGGATATTCCAAGACATTTTGCATTTTTGTTGTCTCTCTCTGTCCCTTAGCTTGTCTCACTGAAACTCCACCAGTGGGGAACAATGAGGCAATAACTCTGACATTGTGTTGAATAACTCTGATATTACACAAGGTAAGAACCTCTGAAACTGCTGGGAAGTTTGCACAACTATATACCTACATGTACATCTAAGGTGTGAAGCCAGTGATTTTAGAATTTTTGTCATGATTTAATACAAAAATAGTATCTCATTGTACTCCACTCTTCCCTACTGACCAACACCATAAGTCATACTTAGTCATGGATAAGAGCTAAAAACAGCATATGTTTAACAGGCATTTTAAGAAATTTTCGAATTTGTCTGAAAGTAGAAAACAGCAGAATACCTATTAAACTAATATAAGGTATTTTTGAAAACCATGAGGACTTTTTATGCCAGCAAGTAGGATTAAGACGACTGTGTGTCACCCAATGAGCCACTAATTACAGGCCAGCTAATAAGAGAAACTATAAATAGAACTGCTGCTTTATTGTGATCCTTGAATTACCTCCAGGCGCACTGGCATCTGTGGTGAATTGGTTAGCATGCCTGCCAGAGTTCGAGTCTCACTCCTTTTACTCTTACATATAGGTGGAGCAGATACTGTACCTTAGTTTTTTGGTATCTGACAACATAACTCATGCCAAAATGGTTAATTTTGTTTCATTATACCAAAAGGACTTAGATTAGGTAGGTAGGTAGTACATGTTGTAGGTTCAAACCCAGCTTGGGACAATCTTGAATAAAGGCTGTTCTTTGAGTTTTTTGTTCACAGAAGACTTGTGTGGTAACATTTTTAGCTTACTGTAAGATCACATTATTCACTGGGTTAGGCGAAAAGGCTAATTTGGGAAGTCTATTTGTCTGTTTGACTAACCCTATTGGTCAGTAGATGGCTGCAGTTCATCAGAACCACTGGGTCCCGGGTTCAATTCTTGGTCGAGCCTAAGTTGGATGGCTTTTCATCCATCAAATCATTGCCATTGTCTCATTTAGCCCAACAGGTGCAGAAGTACAGGATGTAAAGCCACCCATCCACACTGTTCATCAGTGTTGCAAGGGGCATGACCAATGCTTATTTAACAAATGATAAGACAGTCAAAATATATTATAGGCAGGTAGTCATTTCTGGCATCATCACTTTGACTAGATAACTAGTTAGTCACTGCAGTAGGATCCGTACTAGCATTGTAGCAGAAAGGTTTGGAGCAACACAAAATAGACAGTCTTACTTTCTCGTCAATGAAAACTCCTCTCTTGACCAGTTTACTGTAAGTTTCCTATTTTTCCCATGATAAATTTTTGCTAAATTGCCGGCATATATATGGTCATTTATGATGGTCACAGAGACACAGCTGAAATTACAATGCAGAATATAACAAACTTTAAGGTTTCAACCGCCCCCTCCCCCGATAATAGGTACCTTCGCACCACGACACCTTCGCACCACGACAGTGATCGTACGTCTTGTACTATAAAAGTAGCTCTATTAAAGTGGCGATCCCCGACAGTAGGTTTTGCACCATGAAAGTGAAGGCTAATTCAATAACTGCAGGTATGCAGCTTTGTAAGAGAAACTCCTCCTCTTACCGTACACCAATGCAATATTGGTCACATCTATAAGAAACCTTTTAGGTGTGCATTATGTAGGTATGCAATAATTAAACCAGTGACTAATGGAAGCCTATGTTAATGCGACCATATCTATAGATCTATTTTGTCTAGAATACCTGATAATACCTTATTAGAGGGTGATATCTTGCTCCCTTTGTTGTGGTAGTATCATATTTTTAGTCATTAGTTTGGGTACAATCTTGAGTTAAAAACAATGCAAAACGAGATTTTTATAACTTACAAGATTAGTTTCATTTTGCGTTGTCTTCAACTCAAGATTGTTCCCCAACTAAAGGCTGTAGAAATATTACCACAACTAATAAGAATAAGATAGCGCCTGTCTAATAATGTATTAACCAGTATTCTAGGTAAATTACATCCAGAGATAAGTGCGCCTAAACATAGACTCCCAGACCGCTAGAGACTTGGACATCCAGCCAGTCCACCCCACTTGCCGATTGTTTCTTGTCTTTTTAACCATTAATACTGCATCTACTGCAATGGTAGATCTATCTATGATATATAGGGGCATCCATGGAAATTAATACAGCTATGTATGTTCAATATTTGTGAAGTTAATTGGCTAAACCGCCAGTGAGGGGGGCAGGTTAGCAGTTTCGTTGCAGGGAAATTGTAGGAACTTTGTTGGCTTCTGGGGGCAAAAGTAGGAACTGTCCTTGTGCGAAAGTGGGACTGTCATGGTGCGAAAGTGGGACTTTCATGGTGCAACAAGTGGTGCGAAGGATACTATCTCCCCTCGAAACCACGAGACCGCGAAGTGTACTCCTTGGCCACCATACAAAGCTGTTAATCACAGTTACAACTGTTCTCCTGACATCAAGAGAGCATGACAGTTAGTGACATGGCAGATGCATTGAGTTAGTACCAATTGGGCAGCAATGGGACAGAGCATCAATTCGTACAGTAACAGCATTATTTCTCAAACAATGTGAATTACTATTGATCAACGTAGGCCTGCGCTGCATGCTTTTCATAACAAAAGCACTGTGCCACAGTATTGGCAACAATACACATCCGTACAAATTAGTTTTTATCAGCTAATAAAAAGGAATTTGACTTGTTAATTGCTAACATTTCTGCCATCAGGGAGCATAGGGGCTCAAAACTGAGCCACTAAGCATGTAGATGGCCGGTTATTCGGTTATTCGGTGGATTTTGCAAATAACTATCCCTTGTTAAGAAAACTAGCAAAAACATACTAAAATCTGGCTATTTTTGCCCAAATTTGTGCGGTTTTTGGCCCAGAATGCAGCCCCAATGTTTATTTCAGTGCCCCTTGTGGTGAATGTTATAACTACTGCACTGTCACAGGAATGAGTTCATCACCCTCGTGTTTTTCTGTCATGAGAGACATCGGGTCTAGTTTTATCTATGTGATCTATGTATGAATATGAGTATGAATCAAATATATATATATATATATATATATGTATGATCAAGGAGTTGTGGGCAATAATATTGACGTCCAGGGGTGGATACAATGTTAAACATTCTGACAGAAATGTTGTAGATGAGAAACGTATCAACATCTATATGTGATTCTTTTCATTTAGAATGCTGACGATGTACCCCTAGACGTTATTATCCACAGCAACTTTTGCTGTCGTGCAGCGCACATGTAATTTTATATGAACGTTTTAGCTAAAACTAGTATTCTGATATTATGTAGGTTTGCGTAAATTTGCTTATTTTACATTTTTTTGCTGAGTTCTAGAAGATTACATGTCAGAAACAGTAAAATATGTCATAACGGACTCAAAGTGGGATGATGCATTCGATGAGGTGAGATGGCTATTAGCATCATCTACGGTCTGGGCCGCTTCCAGGAAGATTGCTCCAACCCAGGGGAGGTTGGTCCCCTTACCTGGAGGGTTGGCCCAAACTTGTTCAGATATGTTTTGGCTCTACAAGATAGTCCCAGTCTGAGGGAGACTGGTCTGAAGCCCTGGACCTATACAGATTGGCTAGATGCAATGATACCCCCTTCACCTACCAAATGATAGCCCCTTTCCTAGGACAGCCATGTTTCTGTCGCCACTGCACATACTCGGTATATGCAGTGTGAATAGAAAAATGAACCATTTCGACTTTTCTATGAATGGTTATATTCAGAGCATACCAAAGTAAACAGAAGATAGTTTATTTATTTATTTACTAATATATGAATTAAAATTCATCAGTCAATTCAGCAGAAGAATATATATTTTGAGTGTTTTCCTGATTTGGCAAAGACTTTGTGTGAGCTAATTAAATTTCTAAATTATATCAATTAGACAAATTGTAGATGACACTTTTTTTTAAACTCTTTTGCATGATTTTGCAGTGTACAAAATTTATTGTACATATTATAATACAATAAAAATCAACAAAAAAGGTACTACAGCTGTGGGCCAGTCTATTCAGATGACTGCTATATATATATATTTATTTGATACACTGCATTCCGGTATAGACACATATTACAAATTACTCAGATAAATTAAAAAACCAGATGTATACACTTTCAAGCTTCCCTCTATCGAAACCAACTTAGTCATCTTCGAGCCAAGACAAATCGATCTTTAAGTCCAGCTTATTGGCATAACAGTCCGTCTTCTCCTCCTCCTCTGGATAATCCAGATCCTCATCCTTCACAATCCTGTAAGTACGATTGCTGAGCGGGATGCTGAGCGGTTTGCAGCACTGTTTGCTGAAGACACTTATACAGTCCCAATTTTTAGAACTGCTGTGTCCCAAACGATAAGAATACTTGGACTCTTGGTCATATTCATCTTTCAACCAAGAAAGATCGATGCAAAGATCCAACTTGGAAATTCTGTCATCATCCATACTTTCATCATCCTTGATGACTCGGGGCGATATGTTGGTGTCGGTGGGGGTTTCTGACGGGAACAGGCCACCTTTTTCTTCCTCCTACTTTTCCGCAGCCTCTCGCCCAAACCAACACAGCCATTGGTAAGGTGCAACATGAATGCAAATAAAACATAAATATGATTTAAAATTGACCGTGCATGTGATCAGGTAAAATTTTATTTTTATATATGTCAATACTTAAATTTTTTTGCATTGAATGTATAAAATTTTTCAAAGCCTATGTGAGTGGATGACCCAAAGACAAATTGAGGATTGTACTCATTGACATGAAAATCCTTGATTATTTTTATTAAAATAAATAAAATTACACTCATTGCTGAAAACAAGCCGCAATGCACCCATTATCGCAAGAAAGCAGAGAATAACTCTAAAAAAAAAGCCTTTCTAAATTAATCGCAAAGAAAGTCAACATTACAAAGCCAAATCAACCACAATAAGGACAACTGAAAACGAGGCAGAGAAACAAAAACAAAAAACTGCTTTTGTGAAACAATTAAAAGTTTGCTATATTCTTTGTAATTTCTGCTGCCTCCCTGTGACCATGACGAAAGGCCATAATGATGATGAAACGATGCATTTAAAATCATTTCACTACTATTTCTGTTTTGCTGTTCCAAGTTTAAAAGAATAGAATATATATGAAAAACAATTGGACATTTATGGTGGATCCTACTATCATCCTCGAGTAATTTCAATGTCAGTGGCGCAGATTTGTACTTTTTCCAAGGAGGGGGGGGGTGGGGTGTGAAACCTCTCTGAACCACAAAATCGTAAAACCTTACAATAAGATATGAATTTGTACAGGGAGATGGATCCCCTCCACACCCCAGGATTTGCACCCATGAAATGATTCCGTATAGGTTAAAGGAGGTTGGCACCAGGGTGGGTCAAGATTGCTGACAGGAGTGCTGATATCTTAGGTCCTCGCTCTGTGTAACAAGTGGGCATCATTTGGCTGACCCTTCATCGGAACATTGTATGGCGCACCTATATCGCAGGTGTTACTTATTTTAAAACATAAGAACATTTATCTACACAATTTTGGCTTTAGCAAAATTTCATTAGGGTAAGTGCATTATATTAGTGTTAGAGTTCAGCTCTAGAAACGAAAGTGTGTGTTAGAGCTCTGAAAGTGTAACGCCCGCACTCCTGCCTGTTGGACAAACACATAACAATTTTAATGATGCTTGTGTGCTATGTGAGATTTGCTGAGGTTTTAGCTGCAGCACAGCCTATTTTTAATTGAGAAATGAAAACAAAAATAGAAAACACATAATACAGTTTGAGGAGATTTGGAAGAAATAATTGACTATCTTGTGCATATATACCAATTGGGTTACGTTAAATTAACATCATAAGGAAGCAATGCAGTTTTCTTTATAATTTGCTTACATCCAAAGTCTGACTTTCTTCATAATTTTTCTAAATAAAAAGCCTGACTTATTTATACTTTCTTTTCCTTCAAGTGGCAAGGAATTCCATTCACTTTCTGTTTTATAATTGATTGTACATTTTGGAGTGAAATATAATACAGGATCTAAAATAACATCAAACCAATCTGTGTCATTTATTGGTTTTTAAGAGATATTCACTTTTGATGAACAAATTGTCTTCCAGTGTGATTCTGTATAATGGAGGTGGTACAGAAGTGACATTAAATGATTTGATTAGCATCATGAATTGCATTATGAACAGCGCTGACATCTATGGTTCTCAGGAGACATCCTGTGTAAGATATCAGTAGATGGCGCACCTGGTTAACTGCGTATCTTGCCCTCCATATACACATATCTGGAGAAAGGTGACCATGGTAGATAGGAAAACACCCAATAAAGAAAATTACAAAAATGGAAATAAGGAAGCAATATTGATATGAACAGACACATTAGCCCTTATGAAATCTCATACATATGTGAAACAATTTACTATGGATATGACTTAAGGATCATATTTGTTCAAGACATTCTCTGATGCCAATATATGGAATAAGATGCCACTTGCACTACACAAATGAGCCGGTTAACAAATTTTACAAATTCTAACTATAAAACTGTGATGAAGCTTGTCATTTGGAGCACTGTGGTTTGTGGTACACTATATGTAAAAGTAGCCATAACATATTAAAACATAAGCTGCGCAGCAGCAAACCCTCAGCTGATTGACATAGTACACATTTGAGGCTAAATTTTATTTAAACTATTGCACATAGAATTATGAAATTTATGGAGAATTAAGGGATTGTTATGGAAAGAAAAAAAAAGCATGAAAGTTATTTTTACAGGTAATAAATGAAATCAGCTTTTTAACACACCTTTATGCATGCCAGTTTGTATAAAGACATAATTATTGTAGCAACTTGTTATTTTAGAATGTTCTAGGACAGTATTTTCTCTATCACATATGTTAATTTCATGATCTTAGAGCAAATGATAACAATGATTATTATAAAATATACTGCATAGTTATTACCTGTGCCAGTCTTCACAGCAGTGATTTTGATGATTACCAATCCAACTTAATCTGTCACTTCACATACTTTTTTTTTAAATGTTTTACCAAAAAACCAGTTTTTTTATTAAACATATTGTCTTGATCAGACTATATCATTATATTTTGAAGAAATGCAGAATCTTTCTGGGCTGCATGCCCATTTTTGACCCATAAACTATACCATATAAAAGAAAAGAAATGTACTGTGAAAACAGGTTGTAATATAACTAGAATAGAATAGTATTAAATAATATCATGAATACACAATAGATCTTCCTCTATTTATGGCCTCAAATATAAATTTTGCCGTGTTTACTATTGTCACGTAAACCACTTTTATAAAGAAATTTGGCATGCAATGGAATACCTTTAAAAAGTGTAGATCAACTCAAAGTTTGCTGATAAATTCCTGATTGTCTTGTTTGGGCAAAACGTGTTTGCATTTAGTTTCATAAGAAATATTATTGCATATTCATTCATGCATATATAAATATTTGACCTTTATTTGAATATGTGACCTTGACCTAATTATTTCTTAAATTCTCACTTGGGTGACCTTCACATATGTATCACCCAAGGTCATCTCTAACCATGACTTTGGAGCCTCAGTCACACTAGACCTTATAACAACTTAAAACAAGAAAATACCACTTACAACTGAAAATTGTCCCCTGTCTTTTAGAAGTCTTGTAGAAGTCTTACAATATTTTATGGTGCGGGGTTTTGAGCATGTTAAAAAACCTGGCGACCTCTGAACTGGTCACTGGCAATATTAAGTTATTTCAAGTTGTCTTAAATTGATCATAGGTAGTTGCACTGTGGTTGTAGAGTCTTGAACAAATCTTGAATGACATTGGTATATAATAGTCTTGGGTGATATTTAAAAAGTGGTACGACAGGCATAAGACTAACTTTGGCTTGCACCACAACTGAAGATTGTGTAAAAGATCATGTACAATCACCATTGGCAACAGGGTGTAGGACATGTGAGCATACAGTATCAATAAACATTTTTTTGAGTCTTTGCTGATCAGTTGGCAATCAGTTATCTACTAGTTCACAAGTTGGTTGTACAATTACAATGGTCGTAAATTGGTCATACAAAATCTTTGGTAATCTTTATCAATGTTTTACAGTCTTTTCTTATCTTAAGATGGTCTTAAAATGGTTGTATATTAGTCTTGTGGCAGTTGTACAATTATTGGAGATTCCTAAAATCAATTGAAGACCAGTTGTAATCTGTGACTGCAACAAAAGATTAGGGCTGAAATCGTGAAGACTATCAAGGATCAAAAGCCCCTCCAAGTCTTCGGCAATCTTCAGGGCTAGTGTGGGGCTTTAAGCAATTGCACCTCAACTGCACCATTTTGGGCTAACTACTCCCAACTGTTCTGCTTGGCACCTTTGAAACAAAGCCTGACTAGAGGTCAATTACTTCAAACTGTTATAATTAACAAATAAAGAAAATACACAAAGTTGGCATGGAGTGTCTTTATTTCGCAATATTGCATCAACATAAGACGTAATCTGTGCATACAGTACATTTCTTCGTGATGGTTCCTTGCTGTAGATTTTTGTATCTTTTTGGCAAGATGTAAGCCGAAAGTAGGAGCCTAAAGTAGGACCTCCATGTCATGCTGGGAAAGGTGTAGGGGTAAAATGGTATCATCCGGGTCAGTCATCCAGGCATTTAAGCTGTATTAGCCACAATGAAAAATATACAATTTTAGAATGACATGGCACTTGCATATGCGCCAAAACAATGATATTGCTAAATAAAAGTAAAATAGAAATAATATATAGTCAGGGGCGTATCTAGAAATGAGTTAAGGCTGAGCCAAAGGGGCAAAGCTGGGCTAGGGGGTCCAGGGACATACCCCCAATATGTTGGTAAATTTCATTCATTATGACCAATAAATAACTTTTTGCGGCACTATTGTCGGAGTTGTGCGTGCCTTAATTTTATCTTGATTTTTGTTGTTGCTAAGGGGATGGGGGGCATGGCCCAATGGCCCCCCTAAATATGCCAGTGAATAAAGGAAAGAGGGGAAAAAAGTATATAGAATAAATGAAGAGAACCAAATTATGCAATGACATAATAAGAAGTATATGAAGTCAGAAATACTTGAACATATTAAAAAAGTTCAAATTATGAGCTATCATGAAACTAATTTTGCAACATTTTCAATATAGTATTGGCAAAACCACTTAGTCACATGTAGTACAGTTACTACTTTGCATAAAAATATCCCGATTAACTGAACATAATTACATACAAGATAGGTACACAAGTGGAGCCATTTGGCCATGGTTTGAAGGTACTTTTTGGTAATACAGTTTGGAAATGTGGAAATAACCAAGACTAAACAAACATACAATGACAATCTATATGAGGGATTGTATCATGTATGCATGGAACTGTTGGAACATTATATCATAAAAAGAAATAGACCCCAGCTTACCCTTGTCATTGTTCGTATTGAATTTTTTTTTAAGTATCTGACAAGTAGGGAATTCATGAATATTGGGTATCAAATGGTTAAACAAACTTACGTAATGAATTGCATACAACAGTAACTAGATTATCTAGTTCATTTTCCAACTGGCTAAAATCAGCCACTGGGAAATATAGCCCACCAGTCGAGATATCGTTCAGCAGTGTAGAGTCGATGTTGTTTCCTATTCCAATGGTCACAAGCGTACACTTGTTCTTAAGTAGATTGGCTTGGGCTTCCGTCTCATTCTCCCTCACATTTGGTCTTCCATCAGAGATCAACAAGCACACATTGGAAACTTGAGGTCTGTCTCCTCGGATCTCTTGAAGAATTTCCATATTAGTAAGCTCAAGGGCACCAGCAATGTTGGTTTTGCCACCGGGTCCGGGAAAGGCATTCACGGCACTTTGATAGTCGGAGAAGTCCATATGATCATTCAAGTAAAAGCCCAGTTCTGCAGTTTGGTTGTAGAGAACAGCACCGAATCGTGCTCCAGCTCCGGCTGTAGATGAATCTATATCGAAACGTCCAATGACGTCTTTGAGGAACTGCTTCAGTGTAGGGTAATGTGTGCCAATGCTGCCCGATCTATCAATGATCAGAGCCACATCAAGTTTCTCTGAACAAACTGAAAAATATAACGGCACATACTATAGTATAATTCAAAGTAAACGTCCACTGGTTCTTTTTTACTTATTTTTACATATATCATGGAGAAGCACAAAATAGATATACATGTTACCAAAATATCAAACCCCAACTATCTAACACATAAAAACCCTCTCTGTAGAAATTAAGTTTCCTATCTTCTCATTGATAATTTTGTATCATTTCGTCATTGCAGCCATTTGTTAAGGCCACAAAGAATCAAAAATTACAATGGAGAATATAGCAAACATCAAGTTATTTCTTTTTCAGGAGTGTTTTATCTGCTAGACAGTTGAGATTTGAATTTCTGCAAACCATTTGTGACAAAATATGACCAAAAACCAGGTGAACACTTATTTTGAATCCTACTACAAGGGACTTCCTTGATTGAGTTTGGAAACAAGCTATTTTGCTCTTGATCTTTCTTACTTTGCTTGAACTTTGTTATTGCATCCAGATTTATTATGTTAACATTTAGACAAGTATATTATCCATAAGTGTTGCTTTCAGGAATGTATATGTGAATAAATAATAATATCTTTATCTACAGTAGTACATTCACATGCACTGCATTACCTTGTGGGGGCCTGTCTACACACTTGCAGCATCCGTGATTAAATTCTGCTGTCATCTTTGGACCACAGTCAACATGTTCACAGTTCAGTGGTGCTGAAAGAAAATTGTTGGTTTTAAAGTATCTCCTTAAGTGCCATACCAACCTCGCTCAACACTTGTAACCAATAATCAGTATCCAATGTGACAATTTTACTAACTGTCATAACATCTTGTGAATTGGCCATACATGTCATTGATCCCAAAGCAACCTCTGCATGTGCAAGGACTTGAGAACGTAAACACCACGTTCGTGGCAACGATGTCATTGAAGTTGATGTACCAGTCCTGGTATTTTGATCCTCCAACCAAGTTAATGACCTGAAACAGAACATAATGATGACAGTGGGAAGCAAAAATCACCATGTATAGAGGCCAGATGATGTCATCTATTCAATGATGTAATTTGTGTTAAAATAAATGATGAAGTATTTTATTTGTGCTTTATCTGCTTCAGTGGCAGGTAAATCAGTGGGTAATGTCATGCAAGCTTGCCTTTGTGAAAACTACGTTATTTCCATTGTTGACAGTAACAGTGACATTTTGGTTGCTCAATGAGGTCCTAAACTGTCCTTCCAAGAAGTGAAGCTTTTTCTTCCCATCGCCCCTGAAGGTCAAACTTAATTGAGGATTTTGGTCGCCAATTTTGAAACCGGCGTAGTTGTCGAAGCCTTTTGGATGTTTTCTCCTCAAAGCCTTGCATGTGGGATTCTTGCAATATGTAGTTGACATTGTCAGATACCAGTGCTTGTTTCCCCGGGAGTATGTGTATTTGGCAATAACCTTTTTTTTTGTGTCTGTAATAAAAAAAGAATTAGCTGCCATAAATAAAAGAGAACTTCACAAAAAGCAAAGAACACTGTAACTCAAGGGAATATCATCACAGCATAATAAGTTTGCAATGTTGCGGACAGGTTGTGGCAATGTTTTTGGTTATTTTGCCAGTAGAGCAACTTAAACACAAGAGCTTACGAGTTTGGCAGAACTCTCCAGAATAATGGTCTGGGCATTCACATTGACAGCAGCCATTTTCATTCAGAGAGGCAGTTCCACCATTCAGGCAACAGCAGTCAGGCGTATCTGGAAATTTAGTTTTTCAATTTCAGTTGTCACCCAAATTTGGTAGCATGGCATGGTTAAGCATTACAGAAACACTCGTAAACTTGGAAACTCAACTTCAGAGGACGTCATGTGAATCCAGTGGGAGTCTTGAATTCACGTGACGTTCTCTGTGAAGTGAAACACATACCTTCTTTGCATCTGGTGTACTCGCCATATAGGTCATTGATGCAGAAACAACGGTCACTATCACACACATCAGAATAGTCAAATTTGACTTTTGTAACAACTTCATCGATATCTGGAATACTCCAGTTTTGGTACTGTTGGTGACCAGTTTGAACCAGTTGTATTGTCTGCATTGAAAAGAAATCAAGGAGAGACAGTGATAAAAATTGTCAATGTGGGACATTGTGTGTAAATATTCACGCATCAGCCATGCACATATGCCCTCTGTTTCTGCAATGACCTGGATATGACTGCCCATTCCCTTCAATGACCATTGTGGAAAACGTGTTAATGGCTGATGCGTGAATACAGCCATATCATGCTTATGGGAATCACACATGGTTTCAGATATCTCAGCTTACCCAGGAGTTGATCAGCGCTGCGCCTTAGAAAGCGGATACAACAACTTCCTTCCCTGCAGATTTAGTTGCAAATTGACCTTCTAGGAAATGGAGCTGATACTCAGCATCATCATTGAATACTATGTTATAATATGTGTCAGGATCATTTGGAGCAAATCCACCACACTGGTCAAATGGGTCATTATTGGCATTGAAGGATCTCCTCAAAGTTTTTCGGATTGGATAATCATTATCTTCAGTGGATATCTCTGCATCCCATTCATTGTGCCAAGGTGCTCTGAAGGTCCACTTGGCTATCTTTCTCCTCTTGCATTCTAAATGATGGGATATAAAAAAAGATGTAACTTATTAATGCTATTTAATTTTCAAAGATTTCAAGAAAATGACAAATAAAGCTACATTTAGATTTAATCATCTCCATGTGCATACAAGTGCATTACAAACCATTTACATTAGTCCGTCAAAATACATGTTTCTATTTTCTGTTGTGCACACACAGGCACACACACACATATATGCAAACAGATCAATGTTAATTTGGGGTAAAGGGAACATACGTTGTTCACAGAATTCGCCAGAGAAGCCATCAGGACACTGACATTCACAGCAACCATTACTGGTCAGGGTAGCGGTGCCTCCATTTTCACAGCAGCAGCCAACTGGTTCTGTTGAGTGAAAATTTATTACAAGATATTTTAGTTATATTCATGGACACATAGGGTGGAAAGTGAAACAACACCAAAAGAATGAAATACAAGAACGACCTGTGGTGCACACTTGGTATCCCCCATGCAGAGCATTGATGCCATAGCAAGAGTAGCAGTCGCACGGGTGAGAGAAGCTAATCTCTATTTTGGTGACCTCTTGATTAATCGGGATACTCCAATCCTGGTATTGTTTTGCTTGGAGTGCTGTCAGACCTATAGTCTAAAGAATAATAGCATATGCTTTTTGGTGACAAACTTAAAGGTTCATAGTCTGTAACACAATAACTGAAGGTCACAAAAATAATGCATATTCTGTGAAAATTCAGGTCTTCGAGTTTGACTCTATGACTTTTGAAAATTAATAAATTACTTTTGGAGTACGTAGGAAAAGTTAACCTACCCACTGCTGATTTGTAGGTCCAAACACCTTGATGTAAGCGCTTCGTCCAGATTGGGATGTATAAAACTGACCTTTGAGCCATTGCATGAAATAACTTGCACCAGGCGTAAATTGCATGGTGTAGAGTGGAGCACTATCACCCTGAATGAATGTCGCATACCGGTCATATGGATCCTGGTTGTGCTTGAATGACCTGATCAGACTTTTTCTGATGGAATATTTGGGGTGCTCACTTGACATGGAAACACTCCAGCGTTTGTTGGGGTATGTCCACTTTGCGAGTTCTTTGTTCTGGCAGACTAAAAAATCAGACCATGAAATAATTACTAAGCTGATTGTATATGAAATGGAAGTTATATTTTGTTAGAAAAAAATAGCCTTTCACCTGTTTCACAGGAATCTCCCATTGTATTGTCTGGACAATTGCATTTACAACAACCATTTTTATCAAGATAAGGTGTTCCTCCATTCTCACAACAACAGTCAATGGGTACTGAAAGTGCAAGAATTCCAAAGACATGCTCAAGTGAAGCAGTTTGACAAAATGCATGACATTTTCTTTTAAAATTTCAAGTATCAATCAACATATCAAAGTGCATTCAGTCAAACTGAGTACATCTCACATATGATATTTACAGAAGTGTTGATGTAATGTCTTGCAGTTTGTCCAAATAACTATTGATTCTAGGGAGGGTTTTGATAATTATATTAGGGCCCAACCGCTATTAATTCAGCTCATGCTTGCATAGATCACATGGTCAGTTGTGGTGGGTTGATTGGACTCAATGTAGTCAGTTTGATTGAACAAGCAGTAACAGATAATGGACTCAAACTGACCTTCACAAATTCTAGTATATTCTCCGAAAAGGGCATTGATTCCAAAACATGGGTAACAATTGCAATTGAAAGACAAAGTGAGTTCCATTTTGCAGACTTCGATACCATACATGTCGATGGAAAAGAATTGATACTCTGTAGGACCAGTTCCTTGAAGAATTGTATCCTATTAAGAAAAACACCAGTAAATATCATTACTCTTACAAAAGTGATCATCTCGTTAACATTTGATGTTATATGAAAATTTAAGTTTGGTCAAAGTAAATGGTCAGTTGTCCTTAACTAGGCTTATACATATCATAGTCATGTATGGCAATAGTCATTCTGTCAGAATTTACAGAAAGTTTCACATTAATTGCTTGTGTAGATGATATTCAAGGATTAGGTAAGACACAGTCACTTGTATTGTAATCTTTAACATGATCAATCCGGAGATGCAGATTTCTCTTAAAGGGTTGGGAAGGGGGATGCAAGCCTACTTCGTCTGTCTCACCATACCCTTCCTTTTCTCATACAAGTGGCCATGGACACTTGTCAAAAGGTAAAGTAATGGTGGATCATCTATGCCAAATGTTTTTTTCAGTTAGACAATAAGTACAAATGTCCCAGAACAAAGGTGTGTAGAAAACATGTATTCAGATTGTCGAATTTCAGGGAGGGAGACATGCATTGATCCCCTCTGACTCTGTTTCAAGAGAGCCTATTATTATATATATACCTACCCAATCCATAATTAAGTTCCCCTGACAATCATATGCAGACCAGGTTGCAATCTCTCCTCCATTTGGAGAAGAGAATTCTCCTTCCAGGGAGTTGAACTTATACACACAACCTGGACAAAACTCAATTGTGTACTTGGGACAGGAGTCAGTAGAATCAAAGTTAGCAGATCTGTCATACGTCCAAGTGGGCCAGATAGGTTTCCGCTTGAGTGACCTATGAAGTGGGCGGTCGTTGTGTCGGCTTGACATGGAGATGTTAAAATCAGGATTGCTTCCTCCTTTATAGGTCCACCTAGATATCACTTGATCTCTTGTGGCTGCGAAATTGAATGAAATATAGGGTATCTAAATTAGTATCATGTAGATTGATCCTGTCTAGATAGTTCATAGTTAAAAGATGATCCTTTGGAGACTTATTGTTAAGAACTACAGCCTTCGACCATATGTAAGCTTCCATATTACCTTTTTTTAATATAAATTCAATTACTAACATGCTTGACAAAGACAGGCATTTGGATTATGAAAAATTAATAACAAAAAGAGGCGTTAACCATGATATCCAAGGATTCAATTATATACATGTATAGAGAATAACTTATTGTTATACTCCACCATGTGACCTGTTCTATTGTTCTTTTTTGGGATGTAACCAACAAAAATGTTAGTTTACTTAACTAAGTGCAAACTGAACTTTTATGCGTAATAAAGGCATTAAAACAAAACAAACAATCAAACAAATTAGTAAATATGCCTAATGGAGTATAAGTTAATTGCCGCATAGTCGGGAGTGAACTTAAATTTTTGTTGCTTATATCCTTCCGCCTTCAGCATCGAGATATAACCAACAAAAACTTTAGTTAACTCCCTCCTATTTGGGATATAACTAATAGTTAATTTAGATGTTTTAGTAATGATATTGGGGATATGAATATAACTCACTTTTTTCACAAAACTCCCCAGTATACTTCCTTCGGCAAGCACATGAACAGCAACCATTTTTATCCAGAGTGGGTGTTCCAACATTCTGGCAGCAACAATCCAAGGAAACTGCAATGATGTAGTAGTAATATCATTTACCAATTTTAATTATTTGAGGATAGCTTAAACATCTTTTGATGTGTTAATTGTTTTGAGACTCATTTCGGAAATTATGAGCTGATTTTTATATACCTGGAAGGAATATAATATAAATATTAGTTTGGTAACTTACCCTTTTTATGGCGTGTGTAATTAGCGTAAAATGCATTGATGCCAAGACAAGGGGAAAGTTTCACAAGAGGCAGAGAAATTAAGTTGCAACCTTGTCGCTTCTAGCGATCCCACATTAAGGCTCCAGTTTTGATATTCCGTTGGTCCAACAGAACTCAAAGGAACTTCCTGGTAAAAGAAAGGCCACTTTTAGAATGCCAAGGCTGAGTTACAACGGATTTCATAGACTTAGAGGCCAATCTCTGAGGAACATCATTGTCAATCTAAGAATCCCTTTGGCTGAGAAACTGACTTAAGGGGTGTTCACACTATAACATATAAGACCTACGTATGACCACGTACATTACGTTCTCTGGAGTTTAGTTTCATGTCTATGAGTTTTGCTGTAAATTAACTTGCAAAAGACGGAACTGCTCTTACCCACGATTCGACTTCATCATTTCCATTGAAGGCAGTCACTTCCACCTTTTCACCTGAGGCGGCAGTCTGGAATTGTGCCTCAATATAGTGCAGTTCGTAAGTGTGTTTGCCCCTGAAGATCAAGTTGTATGTTGTTTGACTATCTCCGGCATCAAATGCGCCATTTTCATCGTATGAACCACTTGGCAAGTTCTTTACCATGAGAGTTTCTCTCAGAGGGTGGTCCTGGTGTTCCGATGAGAGCTCAACTAACCATTCCTTATTGTTGCCACCCTTGAATGTCCATAAGTTAACCTCTTTCGTTTTACTTGCTGCACAACAAAATATTAAAATTAATGTTGAAAAATGTGTAAACGAAACTGCAAATTTAATTAATAAATTCATTAACAGTACATCTTTTAAATAATCAGTCATGCTGTGTGAATATTCTTACCATATTCGCAGAAATTGCCTGAGAAACCCTCAGGACAGCAACACTGACAGCAACCATATTCTCCAAGATCTGGTGTCCCACCATTCTCACAACAACAGTCAGGTTTCGCTGCAAGTTATAACTTTTTACATGATCAAGACTATACGCAGGTAACAGTGTGCCACTTTTGGCTGACTCATATGTTGAGTGTAAATGCCCAGCAGGACTCTTTTTCTACTCCATTATTACACCTGATTATAGTCATGACTTTTTCAAATCGTCGTCCCTCAACTCTCTGTTTTTGGTCCAAACTTAGCGAAGCATTGGTCAGTAGCAGCCGTAGGGAGACGTATCTCTCTAGTAACCCTGATCTTTCTAGGCACAAGATGTACTCCTCATTTGCTGTAATATATGAAGGTCACCACATTGCGACCACAAGATTGTGACTTCAGTCCCACCGACTTATAATTAAAACAGGAAGGTAGATGCGCAATGTTGCACATCCCCAGAGAACAAAGATTGTGCGAATGTGGAGAGGTGCAATTGGAATATCTTGTATTGTGCTGATGCAGACTGATGGAACACATAAGAAGATACTATCAAATGGACTATGCAAACAGTTAACTGCCCCTGTAAAGAACTAAGTGAATATATATATATTATTGCATGGTTTGTTTTGTATTGACCCGAGTATTCATAATGGCCCGAGGTAAAATATAGGCTGGCAGGGTGAATACTCGGGTCAATACAGAACAAACCATGTCATAATGTATTTATTCTATGTTTTATTTCTGCCCCTCCCCCTCCCAAAATTAATAAAATCAGATAAAGATATGCTAAGCAATAGCACTGTTCTAAAAAATCACTCAGCGACTTATATCGTCACAATAACATTGAGTGCACTTGATGACCTCACAATTCATTTTTATGACGTCATCAACAATAGTTAGTCTATGGACACTGGAAATTGTTATTTTTGATATTGGTTTAAGCCACGCCCACTGCCGGGTTGCCTAGCAAAAGTCATATTTTCCAAGAGAAAATATGAGATAAGAGGGAAAATATGAGCTTAGAAGGAAAATAACTTTTGACACTACATTAAAAACAACAGACGATATCTCCCAAGAACAGTTTTGTGTTTTTCAGGTCTGATACATGGCTAGACATAGAGTAATGTTATTATTTTTTTTACTTCTTTGATAATTTGTAATTCACCATGAAAAATATATTCTGTAGTTTTTACGGTTATTTGCAAATTTTGCACACCATCTTACTGTGTGGCTACACCTTGGCCTACCAAACAAGATAAAAACTAGTTTTTTGCCATAAAATAAGCACCACTCAATCATGCATTAATGCTACAGGTAGCTTTTATGGAATGGTGCTGGATCAGTATTTACATATTCACAGTTGTGTGTTGTACACTTAATTAATATTACAGTGTACAAATAATCTCCTATTTTGTTTCTGTAATTTGAAAAGTATCATTCCAAAGAGTAGGGTTATTACTGTATCTTAGCGTGAAAATCCTATATGACCTGATATGGTAGTAATACTATGCTGTATGCCTGATTCCGGGGTAAAATCTGTGGTTTACTTGCAAGAAAACCAAAAAAACTTATTACAGTGTGTGACGCACTCCCTCACCTGGTTCAAGCACGGTATATCTGCCAAAAATGTCATTGGGACCCAAGCACGGGTGCGTGTCACAGGCTCTGTTAAATGTCACTTCTATGCGTTCCACAGTTTGAGGTTCTCCGTTCACTTCAAAATCTAGTGAAAAGTTCTGGTAGCCCCTTGGACCTGTGTCAATTGTTGTGTATGTCTAAAATGATAATTTGCAAACATCTGTCCTGAATGCAGTTTGAAAGTAATGTTTAAGGCAGAATGGGAAGCAGAAGAACCGCCAGAGGTCACTGGCACAAAAAAGATAAGCATAACGTTTGATGACATCTATTTAATGATGTAACTTTGGTTATGAGAAATTATGTCATCTAATTGTGCTTTATCTGCTTCAGCTTTAGTGCTGGCTTGTAATTGCAGAGAGGAATTAAACAATCAAAATTTCTATGGAACTGATAACAACAATGTAACATACCTGAGTCCCGACAACAATATTCTCTTTATCATAAGCTGTTACAGTTACTTCCTGGCCGGCAAATGGTGTGTTGATTTGACCTCGGAGGTAATGTATTTTGTAACTACCATCAGGGTTGAACTGGATGGTGTACTTTGGCTCAGTATCTGAGGAACTGAAGGAGAAATAATTGTCAAATGGGTCGACATTCCAGAGGAATGACCTTGCAAGGGATTTTCTTGGTTCATGCCCTGTTTCAACAGATGAAGTGATTACATTCCAGTTCTTGTTGTTTCCATCAAAATAGGTCTTCTTTGTAATAACTTTTGTCTTGAGCACTGAAAACACACATAGGATCGACTAGTGAAATGCAAAACAGGGTTCAGCAATAAAGGGCTGGTCAGCTCATGCTGAGTCTAGGACCCAGAAGTAATGGGCGGGGGGGGGGGGGCACTATGACCGTAGCATATAAAACGACAATAAGATTACATCACTACATGATTGTTGCATTGATGACGTCACAGACTAGATGATGTTATCAAACAATACTTATCTGGTACAATGGCAGTGGCCTCTTAGATTTTTTAAATATTTATATATCATTGCATGGTTTTTTTTGTATTAACCCGAGAATTCACCCTTCCAGCCTATATTTCCCATGGTTTGTTTTGTATTGACCCGAGTATTCACCCAGCTAGCGTATATTTTCCAGAGCACCATCAGGCTTGAGGGACAATATAGGCTGGCAGGGTGAGTACGAGGGTCAATGCAAAACAAACTATGCCATAATGTATTTATTCTATGATTGAAAACTCAAAGGTTTTAATTAAATTAAAAAAGATAAAAGCATCAGCAATGATTTTGTCTGATTAATATTGTGTCTTGACAATACCAGTAGGCAGGCCTATAGTGATGTCATCTCATTGCAAAAAATAATGATGTAATTTCCATTGTTTTTTACTTTGCCAGCATTATAAGCTGGTCTGTTGCTTTTAGCCATGCCCACTGCATTCTTGTTGCCTAGCAAAGTCATATTTTCCCTATGGAAAATATGAAAAAATTACAGGGAAAATATGACTTTTGAGGGAAAATAACTTTTGACCTACTTAATTCCACATTCAAATATATGAAACTAATAATAGACCCTAAAAGTCTATTTTGATGATGTCATCATACAGGTCTAGGTTTTGATGATGTCATCATAAAGGTTTGTTTTGATGATGTCATCATGCAGGTCTATGTTTTGATGATTTCACCATACAGGTCTATGTTTTGATGATGTCACAATACAGGTCTATGTTTTGATGATGTCATCATAGGTCTATTTCATGCTTTCGAAATCAACTATACGCTAAATTTACAGTATTATTGATGAGGGTATAATGTTTCAGTAACATTCATTTATAAAGTATTGCGGAAATTTTGATTAGAATCCAGAAAGAATATGTACATAGAAATTGGTAGTATAAATAAATTCAGTAAAATGGATTACATTTACAGTTATTTCGAAATTTTTAACATGTCCCAAACATATCTTGGTCAGTTTTTGGGGGAAAAAAATTGTTTGATAAGTGTCTGTAAGCTTATGATGTACGTAATGCTGTATTATGACATACAGCAGTGGATGGCAGGGTGGTTTGTGAAATTGTCACACCCATTTGAAAATTGAGAAGTTCTACACATATGTGATCAATTAGGATAAACCCAACTTGTTGCTGATGAACCTTTTTGGGTGAATCAGAAAACTTACAGTCTGAATAAACTTTATCACCACGCCTTCGCGATGTTTAGCGGGCACGTCTTTTGAAGATAAAAAGGAAATATTTTCAGGCGTTGTGAAAGTAGTCACATCAAGGATGCCATTTCAGGTAAAGATTACTTATAATGACAGGTGCCTCATTCAATGTCAATGTCTCAGTGCTACTGGGTCTGAAGTTTAGGCAACTTACATGACAAGTTGCCAGTGGTAGATGTAATGATCAGATGAAAAGGCTGGAGGTCCAGGCAAAATGACTCCAAGCCTTACAAATTTATCCCATGGGTTGGATTTTTTCCTCTCCAACATAGACATTAAGTATAATTAAGGCACCTCTAAATTACAGCAGATTTCATAGACTGAACTTTAAGGACATCATCTGAATCTTTGCTCCCATTTGCTTGTAGTAATCATTTTGTTTTATAAAGCGTAAAAACCCCAGTTGCTTTAAACGCTATGAAAAATATATAATTAAATATAGTAAATATATCAATACAATAAAATGACTAAAAGAGGTAAAATTTCCCACTAAGAGTCTTCCAGCCAATGTGAACCCAGGATAATCATGACGTTATCTGTGAGTTGTTCCCAGGCCAGTGAAATCTGCTGTAATGTCTCATGCAAGTGACATCCAGCTGTGATGCAGCTCATGTAACGTGCCCAGGCTGAGGATTGACAACTGTTGGGTACTTATTTAATAATTGGATGATACAAACCAAATTCACAGAATGAGCCAGCGAAACCATCAGGGCAAAAACATTGGCAGCAGCCATCGCTTGCAGGTCCTGGTGTGCCTCCATTGTAACAGCAAAGGTCAGAGCAGTCAACATCAACTGGAAAGTAGTTCAGAAACATCTTTGGATATGATACAAATATTAATATATGAACGTGAGCTTCTGACAGAAGTTCTGTGACTAATTATTCAAGTCTGTGTACATTGTAGCACAGAAATTAACTAATAAATTTCATTGAAATACATGGTATGCTAAACAATAAGAAGGTAGCGCACTCCACAAGACTTGGAAACACTCAGCTGGCACAGAGAAAGCCTGTGGTTGGGCGGCAGAACCTTTGCCAGTTTTTATTGAAATGTGCGACCTTCTCTTTTATTATTCTACATCGTTTTATGATTAATGTCGCTGGCTGACCCCTGTGATTGTACATAACAGCACACAAACTTACCAAGGCAGCATTTTGTGTATTCTCCTTGAACAGCGTTTATGCCGGAGCATGGTAAACTGGTGCAGGGATCAGGAAACTGGAATTCTACTTGGGACACCGTTTCAAATGGGAAGCTTATCATGAAGTCTTGGTACTGTCCAATATTAGGTACTAGGAGGGACTGCAAGTAAATCACTGATTTAGTTACTCTAGTTTCCAGAGAAATTATCGGGGTGAATAACAATAATGAGTAACTGCAATGAATGAATTACTGACCCATTGCGGATTGGTTATCACATCGCCATTCTCATCATAGGCAACCACCTTTACCGTTTGGGAGCTAGTATGAGAAATCAGTTGGCCCTTAAGATAATTCAGTTGGTAAGTGCAGTTTTCTTGTGCCCTGAATTTCAGTCTGAAGGTTTGGTCAGAATCGCCAACGTCAAATCCTCCAAAATCGTCGCGAGGATCAGGGCACCAGGACATTCTAGCCAGTGTCTTCTTCAGTTCGTGGGCGGGATTCTCCGATGACAGTTCTACAAACCAGTCCTCGTTGTTGCCATAGTTGAAGGTCGACTTTCCAATGTCTTTGGTTGTACAGTCTGTGGGCAGAAAACACAGTGGATATTATTGGATAATACAGTGGAAAACACAGTATTTCTGATCTGAGGTATTGCCTGGTCAGCATATTATATATAGAAGGATACAAAATTAATGTCCACTTGTTTTTTGTCATGTTTTTGCTTACAATCCATGGGACAGCATAAAATACAGACATGTAAACTATAAGTCAAACTGGTATTCACACTTTTTGATTAGAATTAATTTTACTGCTTGCTATATTTCTCATTGCAATTACTTTTGTTTCTCTGTTACCATCCCAAACAGCTATAATGGTGACAATAATGCAAAAATTTATCGTTTGAAAGTTGGAAATTTTAGATGATTGGGGTTTACCTAATTTCTAAATATTTTTGTCCTTCCATTATGTTTATTTAAAAACCTTACCCGTAGGGGGGTCATCAGTTGGACAAGCAAGGGCAATGATGTGTTTGACATCTTCCTCCAGTTCATTAAAGCTGGATACAAAGTACGCTTTGTCATCCGAAGAAATTAACTGAAGCAGCTGTTTAGCTGGATCAGTGAGCCCTATACCAACTGATATCACAGTGCAGATTCTTTTGAGTAAATCGGCTTGGGGTATGGTGTTATCCACTTCTCTATTGTGGATTCCGTCAGAGAAGAGGAAGCACAAATTGGGTATATTTGGTCGATCACCTTTCAATGTGGTTGAAAGATTGTTTTCACTTCCTTCAAAAACGGTCAGTCGCGCTTCCCGAAGACCTGAAGCAATGTTGGTAAAGCCTCCAGTCAGGACAGTGAGGTCACTCTTCACGTCAACTGCATTGTCGTGTTCATCTAACAGAAAGCCTAGAGATGAATTTGTAGAAAAATACACCGCTCCGATGTGAGAGCGATCAAGGCTGACTGTAAATGCATTCACTAGCAGCTTCATGCCTTGTTCAAACTTGGCATATTCTTGGCTACTTATGCTGCCAGATTTATCAATGATGAATACCACATCGAAGTCCGCATTGCACACTGGAACAGAAGGAGAACAATTCAATAAGCATAAGTGTTAATAACTGAGAGAGACTGAATGGCATTCTCGTATAGCACAGAGGTGGTGTTGCACAACCCAGTGAAGACGTGAGTTAGTTACCAAATAATGTCTTTCTTTTCCAGAGGTGAAGAACATCAGATTTAATTATTTGATATATTATCTAACTGAGTTGTATTTAACTAACAGTAATAGGCCACCTTTCGCCCGAAAAAAAAAGAAAGTAACACAATGCTCAGGTGTGAGCAAACCAAAAAAGAAACTTTATTTTTGGCATATGAAGAGTATGAGCAAGTGGTAAACAGTGATATATAAGAAAATCCATTGATAATTTGTGGAATTAATGTACTTGATATGATAACATCTCTGATATTACTAACTCTATAGTTGTTCATTATATTTATCTTATATTTGGTAGATGTTGTGAGTATTCTCTGAAAATTTGAGCCGTTTTCATTTTAATAACAGAATGAACTGCAGTAAAACGACATTTTTACCGTTTTTAGTGTGACATTTTGAAGTTGGGTAAATCTCATTGATTATTTTCAATAATTCGTGCTAATAACTCAATATCCTAAACTATGATTTTCTCATGCATATTAAGTCTAGTTTTCTAAACTAAGATAATTATGCATTTATTCTTTGCTCTGCTTGTTCACTGCTCATTTTACGAAAAAATACTCTTCATACTAACATCATATTTAAGTTTTTTTTCGAAGAAATTATGTATATAATTGTGATATAGACTGCTGAAATTTTTGAGAAAGATAGGGATCATAGTTGATAAAATATCTGTAACTAAACTTTAATCTATGAATTAGAAGGAAGACTATTTTTTCCTGAACGTTATGCTTCATTTATAACTCAGATTTTTACAAATTTATTGATCTATTAGAAAAAAGATTACAGCACTAAATCATGGTGCTATTTGTTCTTCATATCATTCTAGACTATTTCCAAAGTACCTTATGTTTCCAGTGTAGTGAAAGCCCAACAAAAAATAGAAAATGGGTGTCCCGAGCGTTATGCCCTAATGTTAATGTTCTGAAATTTTCTGCCCCAGCCAATAAACTGAACAATCTTGTCACAAAATAATCAAATTTTAAGGACTGAGCCACCTGTCTTCTTGTGTTATAGGCCAATTAAAACAAGAAAATAATAAATTTGCAGCTTCTAGAATTTGGATATTAAACTATTGTTGAATTTTTATAATTTTTATAAAATACAACAGATTCATAAGCATTAACCTGTAACAGACAAAAGATATGATTAAAAAATAATTGCAGTTATTAAGAAGGTTGTGAGTTTTAATGAAGCATGAACTTCCAAAAACCGCAAAAACTAATGCTTTGGTTATGTAACACTTTGGCTTCATTATTTGATGGCAAAGTTGATTCCTTGCGTTATTTGTTACATAATGAGAGTTTTATAAGGCCTTACTCACTCTTTATTAGATCATCTATTAACTACTCTTTTTTTCTTAATGATATACATTGTTTTTATACATGCTTTTATACTGGTTTTATATTGTTGTGATGTACTATATGAAAGTGAAACAATAAAAACAAATAAAATAAATAGTGCATGCATTCTCATGTATATATCAATAGCTGTCTGTGGCTTCGATTTCAATGTATTGGTCAATGTAATTTACAATAAGTTAATGATTGTACTAGTGTTGGCGCATAATTTGAGCCCTCGTGGCCAACACAGGGTTCTGCACATTGCACACCTAGCTGCACGTTGTGCTCTCTTTGCCTAGCTCTCCCTATACCTAGCTTTCCCTATACCCAGATCTCAGCTCTCCCTATACCAGCTCTTCCTACACATAGTGATCCTTACCCACTGTAATCCTTACACCTGGCATTTCCTTATGCTCCCTACACCTAGCTCTCTCCACATGTAGTGCCCCCCGACCTAGCTTTCCATACCTTGTCTAGATTTTAATGACCTCTAAGGTTACTATAAGATGTCTTTTAACATAATTCAAACAACAATATATCTTTTGTAGCAAAGTCATCAAATATTTAAAAAAAATTAAAGACTCACTTAGCCGATGCAGATCCCAACAGCAACAGCAGCAAAGGCAGGCAGGAGCTTAGCTGAAGCATCTTGAAGTTGAAGGCGGACTTCACTTCCAGAGATCAGACCAAAGTTCTTCTTGTCAGGAGACTTTTGATCATCTGATTTAATCTACAGAGACGCCCTTCTTTTATATTCCCAAAATCATATGATTTTTCATCAGAAATTGGTTTTTGTATGCCACGTCATTACTTGGTTTGCTATAATAATAATTAATTTGGGTAATTTAGTTGTAAATTGTAAGACTTCTTTGTCATAACCAGTGAATAAAGCAGCGTGAGGTGTATTTCGTACAAAGCAAAATTTATTACTGTCCAAGCTTAATTACGACATTCTGCATTTAACATTAAATCAATTGATGCAAACCTATGGGGGTTCTTTGTACGTTCACTCACTACATGCTGTTCGGAAATATTTCCTTTTATCAACTTCAAACTAACATTTCTCAATCATTTTTTGATTTGATTTGCGTAGTGATATTAAGTTAATTGGTTACGTTATCATATATGCTTATTCCAGCCAGCAAGATAATCCAAGTTGTGATTATTACTAATTTAACAAAGATACAAGAAGAATATGAATAGTATACATTATATGATAGCCTATTACATGGCATTAAAACAAAAAGCAAAACAAATATATCTACAGAGCAGTTCATTCGCTCAATCTTAGCAGTGCTTTAACTTTACTTTCAAGGTTTTCTACGGTATAGTACAAACTCTTGTCAATTTCATTTCACATCTGGGAACCTAGGTATTAGAATGAGTTATTATAGCCACATTTACGATGTTGAATCTTCTTTGTATAAAAGCAGGATGATCTCTAAAACAGTACCGATACTATTGTCTAGTAAAGATAGAACATAAATAATCAAGTGCCAAATTGTCAATAAAATTGTAAACTGCCGTTAACAAATATTGGGCATCAGTGGGCCAACAGCAGACCAACATTAGGCTGACTGTGGGTCAACATTTGGCTCACTGCAAACACATGACCAACTCAACATTAGGCCAACATTTGAAAGAGGGAGTTCTAGACACACTAAAAGAAAAAAGACTGAGACCTAGTCATTTCATCTTAGTCAAACATGAATGACTAACCAGATTCACATTCTTAGCCACAGGGGAGAGCGGGGAACAATAAGAAATGGGGAAAAGTGAGACAAACCCCCTAGTTTCAACACAGTGAATGTTATAACATTGCCCTTTAGGGATTCATGCCAACACTACATAACCACCAGAATGTTCCATTTCCTGCAAGACTTAAAATTTTACGGTTTGGGTTTTACAACAGGTAAAGTATTATTTTTTTATGCACGTGAGTTTTCAATCTTTTTATGCAGTACAGTCAACTCTCATTTATCCGGGCCTCACTTATCCGGTTACCTCGCTGTCCACACATTTGGCTTGGAACAAATCTATTTAGTGCATTTATCCCTCAATTAACTGGTTCCCTCAGCTTTCAACAACCACACAGACATTCTGGGTGCAAAAGTGGGGAATCCCCTCAGTTAACCAGTCATGCGTGGCCAAGTAACCACTGCTGTCAATTCATTGTCCCTGAACTTCTATGAATAGCTCTTTGTTATGGATTGACAGTTGACACCTTTTGATTTCAATAAACATATGATTTAAATGCAATTCACTTCGGTGAACTCAAATGAGACCATAGCTCTTTCACCTATCAAGTGTCAGTTGTAGATGCAATTTAGACAAGATCACAGAGTGAATTAAATTATACAGGAGATACTCTGTGGACAGAGTTGTGCGGATAAGTGAAGGTTGATTGCATTTGAAGATAACGGAGATCATCTAATATTATACAAAACCTTGGATGGTGGTCTTTAGTTCCTGACATTGATTAGCAATGCTGTAGCCACATGGACCTCAGAAGGTCAGAAGTTCATATTAAAACCAGCACAGGAAAGGGTGAGACAGTCAATTCTTCATAAGGGAAATGAAAGCTGGATGTCAGTTGCATGACATGTGCAATTGATGATAAGCTAAGTGAATGAACTATGGGGTATATGCAAAACATAAGGTTTTCCATCTCATCATTACATCTGCCTGCGGTTGCCAGTAAAATAACCTCCTAATATCAGACCAGTAGTAATGACAGTACAAGGAACTTGTTCCCTAAAATAAGGATATTCCGAGACATTTTGCATTTTTGTTGTCTCTCTCTGCCCCTAAGCTTGTCTCACTGAAACTCCACCAGTGGGGAACAATGAGGCAATAACTTTGACATTGTGTTGAATAACTCTGATATTACACAAAGTAAGAACCTCTGAAACTGCTGGGAAGTATGCACAACTATATACCTACATCTGAGCTGTGAAGCCAGTGATTTTAGAATTTTTGTCATGATTTAATACAAAAATAGTATCTCATTGTACTCCACTCTTCCCTACTGACCAACACCATTAGTCATACTTAGTCATGGATAAGAGCTAAAAACAGCATATGTTTAACAGGCATTTTAAGAAATTTTCGAATTTGTCTGAAAGTAGAAAACAGCAGAATACCTATTAAACTAATATAAGGTATTTTTGAAAACCATGAGGACTTTTTATGCCAGCAAGTAGGATTAAGACGACTGTGTGTCACCCAATGAGCCACTAATTACAGGCCAGCTAATAAGAGAAACTATAAATAGAACTGCTGCTTTATTGTGATCCTTGAATCACCTCCAGGCGCACTGGCATCTGTGGTGAATTGGTTAGCATGTCTGCCAGAGTTCGAGTCTCACTCCTTTTACTCTTACATATAGGTAGAACAAATACTGTACCTTAGTTTTTTGGTATCTGATAACATAACTCATGCCAAAATGGTTAATTTTGTTTCATTATACCAAAAGGACTTAGATTAGGTAGGCAGGTAGTACATGTTGTAGTTTCAAACCCAGCTTGGGACAATCTTGAATAAAGGCTGTTCTTTGAGTTTTTTGTTCACAGAAGACTGTGCGGTAACATTTTTAGCTTACTGTAAGATCACATTATTTACTGGGTTAGGCAAAAAGGCTAATTTGGGAAGTCTATTTGTCTGTTTGACTAGTCCTATTGGTCAGTAGATGGCTGCTGTTCATCAGAACCACTGGGTCCCGGGTTCAATTCTTGGTCGACCCCAGTCTTACTTTCTCGTCAATGAAAACTCCTCTCTTGACCAGTTTACTGTAAGTTTCCTATTTTTCCCATGATAAATTTTTGCTAAATTGCTGGCATATATATGGCCATTTATGATGGTCACAGAGACACAGCTGAAATTACAATGCAGAATATAACAAACTTTAAGGTTTCAACCGCCCCCCCCCCCCCCCACGACACCTTCGCACCACGACAGTGATCATACGTGTTGTACTATAAAAGTAGCTCTATTAAAGTGGCGATCCCTGACAGTAGGTTTTGTTGCACCATGAAAGTAAAGGCTAATTCAATAACTGCAGGTATGCAGCTTTGTAAGAGAAACTCCTCCTCCTACCATATACGAATGCAATATTGGTCACATCTATAAGAAACCTTTTAGGTGTGCATTATGTAGGTACAATGTATATATTGTATGACTGGTATCCAATAATTAAACCAGTAACTAATGGAAGCCTATGTTAATGCGACCATATCTATAGATCTATTTTGTCCAGAATACCTGATAACACCTGATTAGAGGGTGATATCTTGCTCCCTTTGTTGTGGTAGTATCATATTTGTAGTCATTAGTTTGGGTACAGTCTTGAGTTAAAAACGATGCAAAACCAGATTTTTATAACTTGCAAGATTAGTTTCATTTTGCGTTGTCTTCAACTCAAGATTGTACCACAACTAATAAGAATAAGATAACGCCTGTCTAATAATGTATTAACCAGTATTCTAGGTAAATTACATCCAGAGATAAGTGCGCCTAAACATAGACTCCCAGACCGCTAGAGACTTGGACATCCAGCCAGTCCACCCTACTTGCCGATTGTTTCTTGTCTTTTTAACCATCAATACTGCATCTACTGCAATGGTAGATCTATCTATGATATATAGGAGCATCCATGGAAATGAATACAGCTATGTATGTTCCATATTTTTGAAGTTAACTGGCTAAACCGCCAGTGAGGGGGGCAGGTTAGCAGTTTCGTTGCAAGGAAATTGGAGGAACTTTGTTGGCTTTTGGGGGCAAAAGTTGGGACTGTCCTTGTGCGAAAGTGGGACTGTCATGGTGCGAAAGTGGGACTTTCATGGTGGAACAAGTGGTGCGAAGGATACTGTCTCCCCTCGAAACCACGAGACCGTGAAGTGTACTCCTCGGCCACCATTCAAAGCTGTTAATCACAGTTACAACTATTCTCCTGACATCAAGAGAGCATGACAATTAGTGACATGGCAGATGCATTGAGTTAGTACCAATTGGGCAGCAATGGGACAGAGCATCAATTCGTACAGTAACAGCATTATTTCTCAAACAATGTGAATTACTATTGATCAACGTAGGCCTGCTCTGCATGCTTTTCATAACAAAAGCAATGTGCCACAGTATTGGCAACAATACACATCCGTACAAATTAGTTTTTATCAGCTAATAAAAAGGAATTTGACTTGTTAATTGCTAACATTTCTGCCATCAGGGAGCGTAGGGGCCCAAAAATGAGCCACTAAGCATGTAGATGGCCGGTTATTCGGTTATTCGGTGGATTTTGCAAATAACTATCCCTTGTAGAGAAAACTAGCAAAAACATACTAAAATCTGGCTATTTTTGCCCAAATTTGTGCGGTTTTCGGCCCAGAATGCAGCCCCAATGTTTATTTCAGTGCCCCTTGTGGTGAATGTTATAACTACTGCACTGTCACAGGAATGAGTTCATCACCCTCGTGTTTTTCTGTCATGAGAGACATCGGGTCTAGTTTTATCTATGTGATCTATGTATGAATATGAGTATGAATCAAATATATATATATATATATATATATGTATGATCAAGGAGTTGTGGGCGATAATAGTGACGTCCAGGGGTGGATACAATGTTAAACATTCTGACAGAAATGTTGTAGATGAGAAACGTATCAACATCTATATGTGATTCTTTTCGTTTAGAATGCTGACGATGTACCCCTAGACGTTATTATCCACAGCAACTTTTGCTGTCGTGCAGCGCACATGTAATTATATATGAACGTTTTAGCTAAAACTAGTATTCTGATATTATGTAGGTTTGCGTAAATTTACTTATTTTACATTTTTTTGCTGAGTTTTAGAAGATTACATGTCAGAAACAGTAAAATATGTCATAACGGACTCAAAGTGGGATGATGCATTCGATGAGGTGAGATGGCTATTAGCATCATCTACGGTCTGGGCCGCTTCCAGGAAGATTGCTCCAGCCCAGGGGAGGTTGGTCTCCTTACCTGGAGGGTTGGCCCAAATTTATTCAGATATGTTTTGGCTCTACAAGATAGTCCCAGTCTGAGGGAGACTGGTCGGAAGCCCTGGACCTATACAGATTGGCTAGATGCAATGATACCCCCTTCACCCACCAAATGATGGCCCCTTTCATCCACAGTGTCAAGAGCCAAAATCATCTGCATAGCCTATGCACAAGCAGTGCTAAGCCTAGGACAGCCATGTTTCTGTCGCCGCTGCACATACTCGGTATATGCAGTGTGAATAGAAAAATGAACCATTTCGACTTTTCTATAAATGGTTATATTCAGAGCATACCAAAGTAAACAGAAGATAGTTTATTTATTTATTTACTAATATATGAATTAAAATTCATCAGTCATTTCAGCAGAAGAATATATATTTTGAGTGTTTTCCTGATTTGGCAAAGACTTTGTGTGAGCTAATTAAATTTCTAAATTATATCAATTAGAGAAATTGTAGATGACACTTTTTTTTAAACTCTTTTGCATGATTTTGCAGTGTACAAAATTTATTGTACATATTATAATACAATAAAAATCAACAAAAAAGGTACTACAGCTGTGGGCCAGTCTATTCAGATGACTGCTATATATATATATTTATCTGATACACTGCATTCCGGTATAGACACATATTACAAATTACTCAGATAAATTAAAAAACCAGATGTATACACTTTCAAGCTTCCCTCTATCGAAACCAACTTAGTCATCTTCAAGCCAAGACAAATCGATCTTTAAGTCCAGCTTATTGGCATAACAGTCCATCTTCTCCTCCTCCTCTGGATCATCCAGATCCTCATCCTTTACAATCCTGTAAGTACGATTGCTGAGCGGGATGCTGAGCGGTTTGCAGCACTGTTTCCTGAAGACACTTATACAGTCCCAATTTTTAGAACTGCTTTGTCCCAAACGATAAGAATACTTGGACTCTTGGTCGTATTCATCGTCCAACCAAGAAAGATCGATGCAAAGATCCAACTTGGAAATTCTGTCATCATCCATACTTTCATCATCCTTGATGACTCGGGGCGATATGTTGGTGTCGGTGGGGGTTTCTGACGGGAACAGGCCACCTTGTTCTTCCTCCTCCTTTTCCGCAGCCTCTCGCCCAAACCAACACAGCCAGTGGTAAGGTGCAACATGAATGCAAATAAAACATAAATATGATTTAAAATTGACCGTGCATGTGAAAAAATCAGGTAAAATTTTATTTTTATATATTTTTTTTTTTGCATTGAATGTATACAATTTTTCAAAGCCTATGTGAGTGGATGACCCAAAGACAAATTGAGGATTGTACTCATTGACATGAAAATCCTTGATTATTTTTATTAAAATGAATAAAATTACACTCATTGCTGAAAACAAGCCGCAATGCACCCATTATCGCAAGAAAGCAGAGAATAACTCTAAAAAAAAAAGCCTTTCTAAATTAATCGCAAAGAAAGTCAACATTACAAAGCCAAATCGACCACAATAAGGACAACTGAAAACAAGACAGAGAAACAAAAACAAAAAACCGCTTTTGTGAAACAATTAAAAGTTTGCTATATTCTTTGTAATTTCTGCTGCCTCCCTGTGACCATGACGAAAGGCCATAATGATGATGAAAAGATGCATTTAAAATCATTTCACTTCTATTTCTGTTTTGCTGTTCCAAGTTTAAAAGAATAAGATATATATGAAAAACAATTGGACATTTATGGTGGATCCTACTATCATCCTCGAGTAATTTCAATGTCAGTGGTGCAGATTTGTACTTTTTCCAAGGGGGGGGGGTGGGGTGTGAAACCTCGCTGAGCCACAAAATCGTAAAACCTTACAATAAGATATGAATTTGTACAGGGAGATGGATCCCCTCCTCACCCCAGGATTTGCACCCATGAAATGATTCCGTATAGGTTAAAGGAGGTTGGCAGCAGGGTGGGTCAAGATTGCTGACAAGAGTGCTGATATCTTAGGTCCTCGCTCTGTGTAACAAGTGGACATCCTTCAGTGCAGCGGGCATCATTTGGCTGACCCTTCATCGGAACATTGTATGGTGCACCTATATCGCAGGTGTTACTTATTTTAAAACATAAGAACATTAATCTACACAATTTTGGCTTTAACAAAATTTCATTAGGGTAAGTGCATTAGTGTTAGAGTTCAGCTCTAGAAACGAAAGTGTGTGTTAGAGCTCTGAAAGTGTAACGCCCGCACTCCTGCCTGTCAGACGAACACATAACAATTTTAATGATGCTTTTGTGCTATGTGAGATTTGCTGAGGTTTTAGCTGCAGCACAGCCTATTTTTAATTGATAAATGAAAACAAAAATAGAAAACACATAATACAGTTTGAGGAGATTTGGAAGAAATAATTGACTATCTTGTGCATATATACCAATTGGGTAACGTTAAATTAACATCATAAGGAAGCAATGCAGTTTTCTTTATAATTTGCTTACATCCAAAGTCTGACTTTCTTCATAATTTTTCGAAATAAAAAGCCTGACTTATTTATACTTTCTTTATAATTGATTGTACATTTTTGAGTGAAATATAATACAGGATCTAAAATAGCATCAAACCAATCTGTGTCATTTATTGGTTTTTAAGAGATATTCACTTTTGATGAACAATTTGTCTTCCAGTGTGATTCTGTATAATGGAGGTGGTACAGAAGTGACATTAAATGATTTGATTAGCATCATGAATTGCATTATGAACAGCGCTGACATCTATGGTTCTCAGGAGACATCCTGTGTAAGATATCAGTAGATGGCACACCTGGTTAACTGCGGATCTTGCCTTCCATATACACATATCTGGAGAAGGGTGACCATGGTAGACAGGAAAACACCCAATAAAGAAAATTACAAAAATGGAAATAAGGAAGCAATATTGATATGAACAGACACATTAGCCCTTATGAAATCTCATACATATGTGAAACAATTTACTATGGATATGACTTAAGGATCATATTTGTTCAAGACATTCTCTGATGCCAATATATGGAATAAGATGCCACTTGCACTACACAAATGAACCGGTTAACAAATTTTACAAATTCTAACTATAAAACTGTGATGAAGCTTGTCATTTGGAGCACTGTGGTTTGTGATACACTGTATGTAAAAGTAGCCATAACATATTAAAACATAAGCTGCGCAGCAGCAAACCCTCAGCTGCTTGACATAGTACACATTTGAGTCTAAATTTTATTTAAACTATTGCACATAGAATTATGAAATTTACGAAGAATTAAGGGATTGTTATGGAAAGAAAAAAAAAGCATGAAAGTTATTTTTTCAGGTAATAAATGAAATCAGCTTTTTAACACACCTATGTGCATGCCAGTTTGTATAAAGACATAATTATTGTAGCAACTTGTTATTTTAAAATGTTCTAGGACAGTATTTTCTCTATCACTTATGTTAATTTCATGATCTTAGAGCTAATGATAACAAAGATATATTATAAACTATAATGCATAGTTATTACCTGTGCCAGTCTTCACTGCAGTGATTTTGATGATTACCAATCCAACTTAATCTGTCACTTCACATACTTTTTTTTTAAATGTTTTATCAAAAAACCAGTTTTTTCTAAGACATATTGTCTTGATCAGACTATATCAATATGTTTTGAAGAAATGCAGAATCTTTCTGGGCTGCATGCCCATTTTTGACCCATAAAATATACCATATAAAAGAAAAGAAATGTACTGTGAAAACAGGTTGTAATATAACTATAATAGAATAGTATTAAATAATATCATGAATACACAATAGATCTTCCTCTATTTATGGTCTCAAATATAAATTTTGCCGTGTTTACTATTGTCACGTAAACCACTTTTATAAAGAAATTTGGCATGCAATGGAATACCTTTAAAAAGTGTAGATCAACTCAAAGTTTCTTGATAAATTCCTGATTGTCTTGTTTGGGCAAAACGTGTTTGCATTTAGTTTCATAAGAAATATTATTGCATATTCATTCATGCATATATAAATATTTGACTTTTATTTGAATATGTGACCTTGACCTAATTATTTCTTAAATTCTCACTTGGGTGACCTTCACATATGTATCACCCAAGGTCATCTCTAACCATGACTTTGGAGCCTCAGTCACACTAGACCTTATAACAACTTAAAACAAGAAAATACCACTTACAACTGAAAATTGTCCCCTGTCTTTTAGAAGTCTTGTAGAAGTCTTACAATATTTTATGGTGCGGGGTTTTGAGCATGTTAAAAAACCTGGCGACCTCTGAACTGGTCACTGGCAATATTAAGTTATTTCAAGTTGTCTTAAATTGATCATAGGTAGTTCCACTGTGGTTGTAGAGTCTTGAACAAATCTTGAATGACATTGGTATATAATAGTCTTGGGTGATATTTAAAAAGTGGTACGACAGGCATAAGACTAACTTTGGCTTGCACCACAACTGAAGATTGTGTAAAAGATCATGTACAATCACCATTGGCAACAGGGTGTAGGACATGTGAGCATACAGTATCAATAAACATTTTTTTGAGTCTTTGCTGATCAGTTGGCAATCAGTTATCTACTAGTTCACAAGTTGGTTGTGCAATTACAATGGTCGTAAATTGGTCATACAAAATCTTTGGTAATCTTTATCAATGTTTTACAGTCTTTTCTTATCTTAAGATGGTCTTAAAATGGTTGTATATTAGTCTTGTGGCAGTTGTACAATTATTGGAGATTCCTAAAATCAATTGAAGACCAGTTGTAATCTGTGACTGCAACCAAAGATTAGGGCTGAAATCGTGAAGACTATCAAGGATCAAAAGCCCCTCCAAGTCTTCGGCAATCTTCAGGGCTAGTGTGGGGCTTTAAGCAATTGCACCTCAACTGCACCATTTTTGGCTAACTACTCCCAACTTTTCTGCTTGGCACCTTTGAAACAAAGCCTGACTAGAGGTCAATTACTTCAAACTGTTATAATTAACAAATAAAGAAAATACACAAAGTTGGCATGGAGTGTCTTTATTTCGCAATATTGCATCAACATAAGACGTAATCTGTGCATACAGTACATTTCTTCGTGATGGTTCCTTGCTGTAGATTTTTGTATCTTTTTGGCAAGATGTAAGCCGAAAGTAGGAGCCTAAAGTAGGACCTCCATGTCATGCTGGGAAAGGTGTAGGGGTAAAATGGTATCATCCGGGTCAGTCATCCAGGCATTTAAGCTGTATTAGCCACAATGAAAAATATACAATTTTAGAATGACATGGCACTTGCATATGCGCCAAAACAATGATATTGCTAAATAAAAGTAAAATAGAAATAATATATAGTCAGGGGCGTATCTAGAAATGAGTTAAGGCTGAGCCAAAGGGGCAAAGCTGGGCTAGGGGGTCCAGGGACATACCCCCAATATGTTGGTAAATTTCATTCATTCTGACCAATAAATAACTTTTTGCGGCACTATTGTCGGAGTTGTGAGTGCCTTAATTTTATCTTGATTTTTGTTGTTGCTAAGGGGATGGGGGGCATGGCCCAATGGCCCCCCTAAATATGCCAGTGAATAAAGGAAAGAGGGGAAAAAAGTATATAGAATAAATGAAGAGAACCAAATTATGCAATGACATAATAAGAAGTATATGAAGTCAGAAATACTTGAACATATTAAAAAAGTTCAAATTATGAGCTATCATGAAACTAATTTTGCAACATTTTCAATATAGTATTGGCAAAACCACTTAGTCACATGTAGTACAGTTACTACTTTGCATAAAAATATCCCGATTAACTGAACATAATTACATACAAGATAGGTACACAAGTGGAGCCATTTGGCCATGGTTTGAAGGTACTTTTTGGTAATACAGTTTGGAAATGTGGAAATAACCAAGACTAAACAAACATACAATGACAATCTATATGAGGGATTGTATCATGTATGCATGGAACTGTTGGAACATTATATCATAAAAAGAAATAGACCCCAGCTTACCCTTGTCATTGTTCGTATTGAATTTTTTTTTAAGTATCTGACAAGTAGGGAATTCATGAATATTGGGTATCAAATGGTTAAACAAACTTACGTAATGAATTGCATACAACAGTAACTAGATTATCTAGTTCATTTTCCAACTGGCTAAAATCAGCCACTGGGAAATATAGCCCACCAGTCGAGATATCGTTCAGCAGTGTAGAGTCGATGTTGTTTCCTATTCCAATGGTCACAAGCGTACACTTGTTCTTAAGTAGATTGGCTTGGGCTTCCGTCTCATTCTCCCTCACATTTGGTCTTCCATCAGAGATCAACAAGCACACATTGGAAACTTGAGGTCTGTCTCCTCGGATCTCTTGAAGAATTTCCATATTAGTAAGCTCAAGGGCACCAGCAATGTTGGTTTTGCCACCGGGTCCGGGAAAGGCATTCACGGCACTTTGATAGTCGGAGAAGTCCATATGATCATTCAAGTAAAAGCCCAGTTCTGCAGTTTGGTTGTAGAGAACAGCACCGAATCGTGCTCCAGCTCCGGCTGTAGATGAATCTATATCGAAACGTCCAATGACGTCTTTGAGGAACTGCTTCAGTGTAGGGTAATGTGTGCCAATGCTGCCCGATCTATCAATGATCAGAGCCACATCAAGTTTCTCTGAACAAACTGAAAAATATAACGGCACATACTATAGTATAATTCAAAGTAAACGTCCACTGGTTCTTTTTTACTTATTTTTACATATATCATGGAGAAGCACAAAATAGATATACATGTTACCAAAATATCAAACCCCAACTATCTAACACATAAAAACCCTCTCTGTAGAAATTAAGTTTCCTATCTTCTCATTGATAATTTTGTATCATTTCGTCATTGCAGCCATTTGTTAAGGCCACAAAGAATCAAAAATTACAATGGAGAATATAGCAAACATCAAGTTATTTCTTTTTCAGGAGTGTTTTATCTGCTAGACAGTTGAGATTTGAATTTCTGCAAACCATTTGTGACAAAATATGACCAAAAACCAGGTGAACACTTATTTTGAATCCTACTACAAGGGACTTCCTTGATTGAGTTTGGAAACAAGCTATTTTGCTCTTGATCTTTCTTACTTTGCTTGAACTTTGTTATTGCATCCAGATTTATTATGTTAACATTTAGACAAGTATATTATCCATAAGTGTTGCTTTCAGGAATGTATATGTGAATAAATAATAATATCTTTATCTACAGTAGTACATTCACATGCACTGCATTACCTTGTGGGGGCCTGTCTACACACTTGCAGCATCCGTGATTAAATTCTGCTGTCATCTTTGGACCACAGTCAACATGTTCACAGTTCAGTGGTGCTGAAAGAAAATTGTTGGTTTTAAAGTATCTCCTTAAGTGCCATACCAACCTCGCTCAACACTTGTAACCAATAATCAGTATCCAATGTGACAATTTTACTAACTGTCATAACATCTTGTGAATTGGCCATACATGTCATTGATCCCAAAGCAACCTCTGCATGTGCAAGGACTTGAGAACGTAAACACCACGTTCGTGGCAACGATGTCATTGAAGTTGATGTACCAGTCCTGGTATTTTGATCCTCCAACCAAGTTAATGACCTGAAACAGAACATAATGATGACAGTGGGAAGCAAAAATCACCATGTATAGAGGCCAGATGATGTCATCTATTCAATGATGTAATTTGTGTTAAAATAAATGATGAAGTATTTTATTTGTGCTTTATCTGCTTCAGTGGCAGGTAAATCAGTGGGTAATGTCATGCAAGCTTGCCTTTGTGAAAACTACGTTATTTCCATTGTTGACAGTAACAGTGACATTTTGGTTGCTCAATGAGGTCCTAAACTGTCCTTCCAAGAAGTGAAGCTTTTTCTTCCCATCGCCCCTGAAGGTCAAACTTAATTGAGGATTTTGGTCGCCAATTTTGAAACCGGCGTAGTTGTCGAAGCCTTTTGGATGTTTTCTCCTCAAAGCCTTGCATGTGGGATTCTTGCAATATGTAGTTGACATTGTCAGATACCAGTGCTTGTTTCCCCGGGAGTATGTGTATTTGGCAATAACCTTTTTTTTTGTGTCTGTAATAAAAAAAGAATTAGCTGCCATAAATAAAAGAGAACTTCACAAAAAGCAAAGAACACTGTAACTCAAGGGAATATCATCACAGCATAATAAGTTTGCAATGTTGCGGACAGGTTGTGGCAATGTTTTTGGTTATTTTGCCAGTAGAGCAACTTAAACACAAGAGCTTACGAGTTTGGCAGAACTCTCCAGAATAATGGTCTGGGCATTCACATTGACAGCAGCCATTTTCATTCAGAGAGGCAGTTCCACCATTCAGGCAACAGCAGTCAGGCGTATCTGGAAATTTAGTTTTTCAATTTCAGTTGTCACCCAAATTTGGTAGCATGGCATGGTTAAGCATTACAGAAACACTCGTAAACTTGGAAACTCAACTTCAGAGGACGTCATGTGAATCCAGTGGGAGTCTTGAATTCACGTGACGTTCTCTGTGAAGTGAAACACATACCTTCTTTGCATCTGGTGTACTCGCCATATAGGTCATTGATGCAGAAACAACGGTCACTATCACACACATCAGAATAGTCAAATTTGACTTTTGTAACAACTTCATCGATATCTGGAATACTCCAGTTTTGGTACTGTTGGTGACCAGTTTGAACCAGTTGTATTGTCTGCATTGAAAAGAAATCAAGGAGAGACAGTGATAAAAATTGTCAATGTGGGACATTGTGTGTAAATATTCACGCATCAGCCATGCACATATGCCCTCTGTTTCTGCAATGACCTGGATATGACTGCCCATTCCCTTCAATGACCATTGTGGAAAACGTGTTAATGGCTGATGCGTGAATACAGCCATATCATGCTTATGGGAATCACACATGGTTTCAGATATCTCAGCTTACCCAGGAGTTGATCAGCGCTGCGCCTTAGAAAGCGGATACAACAACTTCCTTCCCTGCAGATTTAGTTGCAAATTGACCTTCTAGGAAATGGAGCTGATACTCAGCATCATCATTGAATACTATGTTATAATATGTGTCAGGATCATTTGGAGCAAATCCACCACACTGGTCAAATGGGTCATTATTGGCATTGAAGGATCTCCTCAAAGTTTTTCGGATTGGATAATCATTATCTTCAGTGGATATCTCTGCATCCCATTCATTGTGCCAAGGTGCTCTGAAGGTCCACTTGGCTATCTTTCTCCTCTTGCATTCTAAATGATGGGATATAAAAAAAGATGTAACTTATTAATGCTATTTAATTTTCAAAGATTTCAAGAAAATGACAAATAAAGCTACATTTAGATTTAATCATCTCCATGTGCATACAAGTGCATTACAAACCATTTACATTAGTCCGTCAAAATACATGTTTCTATTTTCTGTTGTGCACACACAGGCACACACACACATATATGCAAACAGATCAATGTTAATTTGGGGTAAAGGGAACATACGTTGTTCACAGAATTCGCCAGAGAAGCCATCAGGACACTGACATTCACAGCAACCATTACTGGTCAGGGTAGCGGTGCCTCCATTTTCACAGCAGCAGCCAACTGGTTCTGTTGAGTGAAAATTTATTACAAGATATTTTAGTTATATTCATGGACACATAGGGTGGAAAGTGAAACAACACCAAAAGAATGAAATACAAGAACGACCTGTGGTGCACACTTGGTATCCCCCATGCAGAGCATTGATGCCATAGCAAGAGTAGCAGTCGCACGGGTGAGAGAAGCTAATCTCTATTTTGGTGACCTCTTGATTAATCGGGATACTCCAATCCTGGTATTGTTTTGCTTGGAGTGCTGTCAGACCTATAGTCTAAAGAATAATAGCATATGCTTTTTGGTGACAAACTTAAAGGTTCATAGTCTGTAACACAATAACTGAAGGTCACAAAAATAATGCATATTCTGTGAAAATTCAGGTCTTCGAGTTTGACTCTATGACTTTTGAAAATTAATAAATTACTTTTGGAGTACGTAGGAAAAGTTAACCTACCCACTGCTGATTTGTAGGTCCAAACACCTTGATGTAAGCGCTTCGTCCAGATTGGGATGTATAAAACTGACCTTTGAGCCATTGCATGAAATAACTTGCACCAGGCGTAAATTGCATGGTGTAGAGTGGAGCACTATCACCCTGAATGAATGTCGCATACCGGTCATATGGATCCTGGTTGTGCTTGAATGACCTGATCAGACTTTTTCTGATGGAATATTTGGGGTGCTCACTTGACATGGAAACACTCCAGCGTTTGTTGGGGTATGTCCACTTTGCGAGTTCTTTGTTCTGGCAGACTAAAAAATCAGACCATGAAATAATTACTAAGCTGATTGTATATGAAATGGAAGTTATATTTTGTTAGAAAAAAATAGCCTTTCACCTGTTTCACAGGAATCTCCCATTGTATTGTCTGGACAATTGCATTTACAACAACCATTTTTATCAAGATAAGGTGTTCCTCCATTCTCACAACAACAGTCAATGGGTACTGAAAGTGCAAGAATTCCAAAGACATGCTCAAGTGAAGCAGTTTGACAAAATGCATGACATTTTCTTTTAAAATTTCAAGTATCAATCAACATATCAAAGTGCATTCAGTCAAACTGAGTACATCTCACATATGATATTTACAGAAGTGTTGATGTAATGTCTTGCAGTTTGTCCAAATAACTATTGATTCTAGGGAGGGTTTTGATAATTATATTAGGGCCCAACCGCTATTAATTCAGCTCATGCTTGCATAGATCACATGGTCAGTTGTGGTGGGTTGATTGGACTCAATGTAGTCAGTTTGATTGAACAAGCAGTAACAGATAATGGACTCAAACTGACCTTCACAAATTCTAGTATATTCTCCGAAAAGGGCATTGATTCCAAAACATGGGTAACAATTGCAATTGAAAGACAAAGTGAGTTCCATTTTGCAGACTTCGATACCATACATGTCGATGGAAAAGAATTGATACTCTGTAGGACCAGTTCCTTGAAGAATTGTATCCTATTAAGAAAAACACCAGTAAATATCATTACTCTTACAAAAGTGATCATCTCGTTAACATTTGATGTTATATGAAAATTTAAGTTTGGTCAAAGTAAATGGTCAGTTGTCCTTAACTAGGCTTATACATATCATAGTCATGTATGGCAATAGTCATTCTGTCAGAATTTACAGAAAGTTTCACATTAATTGCTTGTGTAGATGATATTCAAGGATTAGGTAAGACACAGTCACTTGTATTGTAATCTTTAACATGATCAATCCGGAGATGCAGATTTCTCTTAAAGGGTTGGGAAGGGGGATGCAAGCCTACTTCGTCTGTCTCACCATACCCTTCCTTTTCTCATACAAGTGGCCATGGACACTTGTCAAAAGGTAAAGTAATGGTGGATCATCTATGCCAAATGTTTTTTTCAGTTAGACAATAAGTACAAATGTCCCAGAACAAAGGTGTGTAGAAAACATGTATTCAGATTGTCGAATTTCAGGGAGGGAGACATGCATTGATCCCCTCTGACTCTGTTTCAAGAGAGCCTATTATTATATATATACCTACCCAATCCATAATTAAGTTCCCCTGACAATCATATGCAGACCAGGTTGCAATCTCTCCTCCATTTGGAGAAGAGAATTCTCCTTCCAGGGAGTTGAACTTATACACACAACCTGGACAAAACTCAATTGTGTACTTGGGACAGGAGTCAGTAGAATCAAAGTTAGCAGATCTGTCATACGTCCAAGTGGGCCAGATAGGTTTCCGCTTGAGTGACCTATGAAGTGGGCGGTCGTTGTGTCGGCTTGACATGGAGATGTTAAAATCAGGATTGCTTCCTCCTTTATAGGTCCACCTAGATATCACTTGATCTCTTGTGGCTGCGAAATTGAATGAAATATAGGGTATCTAAATTAGTATCATGTAGATTGATCCTGTCTAGATAGTTCATAGTTAAAAGATGATCCTTTGGAGACTTATTGTTAAGAACTACAGCCTTCGACCATATGTAAGCTTCCATATTACCTTTTTTTAATATAAATTCAATTACTAACATGCTTGACAAAGACAGGCATTTGGATTATGAAAAATTAATAACAAAAAGAGGCGTTAACCATGATATCCAAGGATTCAATTATATACATGTATAGAGAATAACTTATTGTTATACTCCACCATGTGACCTGTTCTATTGTTCTTTTTTGGGATGTAACCAACAAAAATGTTAGTTTACTTAACTAAGTGCAAACTGAACTTTTATGCGTAATAAAGGCATTAAAACAAAACAAACAATCAAACAAATTAGTAAATATGCCTAATGGAGTATAAGTTAATTGCCGCATAGTCGGGAGTGAACTTAAATTTTTGTTGCTTATATCCTTCCGCCTTCAGCATCGAGATATAACCAACAAAAACTTTAGTTAACTCCCTCCTATTTGGGATATAACTAATAGTTAATTTAGATGTTTTAGTAATGATATTGGGGATATGAATATAACTCACTTTTTTCACAAAACTCCCCAGTATACTTCCTTCGGCAAGCACATGAACAGCAACCATTTTTATCCAGAGTGGGTGTTCCAACATTCTGGCAGCAACAATCCAAGGAAACTGCAATGATGTAGTAGTAATATCATTTACCAATTTTAATTATTTGAGGATAGCTTAAACATCTTTTGATGTGTTAATTGTTTTGAGACTCATTTCGGAAATTATGAGCTGATTTTTATATACCTGGAAGGAATATAATATAAATATTAGTTTGGTAACTTACCCTTTTTATGGCGTGTGTAATTAGCGTAAAATGCATTGATGCCAAGACAAGGGGAAAGTTTCACAAGAGGCAGAGAAATTAAGTTGCAACCTTGTCGCTTCTAGCGATCCCACATTAAGGCTCCAGTTTTGATATTCCGTTGGTCCAACAGAACTCAAAGGAACTTCCTGGTAAAAGAAAGGCCACTTTTAGAATGCCAAGGCTGAGTTACAACGGATTTCATAGACTTAGAGGCCAATCTCTGAGGAACATCATTGTCAATCTAAGAATCCCTTTGGCTGAGAAACTGACTTAAGGGGTGTTCACACTATAACATATAAGACCTACGTATGACCACGTACATTACGTTCTCTGGAGTTTAGTTTCATGTCTATGAGTTTTGCTGTAAATTAACTTGCAAAAGACGGAACTGCTCTTACCCACGATTCGACTTCATCATTTCCATTGAAGGCAGTCACTTCCACCTTTTCACCTGAGGCGGCAGTCTGGAATTGTGCCTCAATATAGTGCAGTTCGTAAGTGTGTTTGCCCCTGAAGATCAAGTTGTATGTTGTTTGACTATCTCCGGCATCAAATGCGCCATTTTCATCGTATGAACCACTTGGCAAGTTCTTTACCATGAGAGTTTCTCTCAGAGGGTGGTCCTGGTGTTCCGATGAGAGCTCAACTAACCATTCCTTATTGTTGCCACCCTTGAATGTCCATAAGTTAACCTCTTTCGTTTTACTTGCTGCACAACAAAATATTAAAATTAATGTTGAAAAATGTGTAAACGAAACTGCAAATTTAATTAATAAATTCATTAACAGTACATCTTTTAAATAATCAGTCATGCTGTGTGAATATTCTTACCATATTCGCAGAAATTGCCTGAGAAACCCTCAGGACAGCAACACTGACAGCAACCATATTCTCCAAGATCTGGTGTCCCACCATTCTCACAACAACAGTCAGGTTTCGCTGCAAGTTATAACTTTTTACATGATCAAGACTATACGCAGGTAACAGTGTGCCACTTTTGGCTGACTCATATGTTGAGTGTAAATGCCCAGCAGGACTCTTTTTCTACTCCATTATTACACCTGATTATAGTCATGACTTTTTCAAATCGTCGTCCCTCAACTCTCTGTTTTTGGTCCAAACTTAGCGAAGCATTGGTCAGTAGCAGCCGTAGGGAGACGTATCTCTCTAGTAACCCTGATCTTTCTAGGCACAAGATGTACTCCTCATTTGCTGTAATATATGAAGGTCACCACATTGCGACCACAAGATTGTGACTTCAGTCCCACCGACTTATAATTAAAACAGGAAGGTAGATGCGCAATGTTGCACATCCCCAGAGAACAAAGATTGTGCGAATGTGGAGAGGTGCAATTGGAATATCTTGTATTGTGCTGATGCAGACTGATGGAACACATAAGAAGATACTATCAAATGGACTATGCAAACAGTTAACTGCCCCTGTAAAGAACTAAGTGAATATATATATATTATTGCATGGTTTGTTTTGTATTGACCCGAGTATTCATAATGGCCCGAGGTAAAATATAGGCTGGCAGGGTGAATACTCGGGTCAATACAGAACAAACCATGTCATAATGTATTTATTCTATGTTTTATTTCTGCCCCTCCCCCTCCCAAAATTAATAAAATCAGATAAAGATATGCTAAGCAATAGCACTGTTCTAAAAAATCACTCAGCGACTTATATCGTCACAATAACATTGAGTGCACTTGATGACCTCACAATTCATTTTTATGACGTCATCAACAATAGTTAGTCTATGGACACTGGAAATTGTTATTTTTGATATTGGTTTAAGCCACGCCCACTGCCGGGTTGCCTAGCAAAAGTCATATTTTCCAAGAGAAAATATGAGATAAGAGGGAAAATATGAGCTTAGAAGGAAAATAACTTTTGACACTACATTAAAAACAACAGACGATATCTCCCAAGAACAGTTTTGTGTTTTTCAGGTCTGATACATGGCTAGACATAGAGTAATGTTATTATTTTTTTTACTTCTTTGATAATTTGTAATTCACCATGAAAAATATATTCTGTAGTTTTTACGGTTATTTGCAAATTTTGCACACCATCTTACTGTGTGGCTACACCTTGGCCTACCAAACAAGATAAAAACTAGTTTTTTGCCATAAAATAAGCACCACTCAATCATGCATTAATGCTACAGGTAGCTTTTATGGAATGGTGCTGGATCAGTATTTACATATTCACAGTTGTGTGTTGTACACTTAATTAATATTACAGTGTACAAATAATCTCCTATTTTGTTTCTGTAATTTGAAAAGTATCATTCCAAAGAGTAGGGTTATTACTGTATCTTAGCGTGAAAATCCTATATGACCTGATATGGTAGTAATACTATGCTGTATGCCTGATTCCGGGGTAAAATCTGTGGTTTACTTGCAAGAAAACCAAAAAAACTTATTACAGTGTGTGACGCACTCCCTCACCTGGTTCAAGCACGGTATATCTGCCAAAAATGTCATTGGGACCCAAGCACGGGTGCGTGTCACAGGCTCTGTTAAATGTCACTTCTATGCGTTCCACAGTTTGAGGTTCTCCGTTCACTTCAAAATCTAGTGAAAAGTTCTGGTAGCCCCTTGGACCTGTGTCAATTGTTGTGTATGTCTAAAATGATAATTTGCAAACATCTGTCCTGAATGCAGTTTGAAAGTAATGTTTAAGGCAGAATGGGAAGCAGAAGAACCGCCAGAGGTCACTGGCACAAAAAAGATAAGCATAACGTTTGATGACATCTATTTAATGATGTAACTTTGGTTATGAGAAATTATGTCATCTAATTGTGCTTTATCTGCTTCAGCTTTAGTGCTGGCTTGTAATTGCAGAGAGGAATTAAACAATCAAAATTTCTATGGAACTGATAACAACAATGTAACATACCTGAGTCCCGACAACAATATTCTCTTTATCATAAGCTGTTACAGTTACTTCCTGGCCGGCAAATGGTGTGTTGATTTGACCTCGGAGGTAATGTATTTTGTAACTACCATCAGGGTTGAACTGGATGGTGTACTTTGGCTCAGTATCTGAGGAACTGAAGGAGAAATAATTGTCAAATGGGTCGACATTCCAGAGGAATGACCTTGCAAGGGATTTTCTTGGTTCATGCCCTGTTTCAACAGATGAAGTGATTACATTCCAGTTCTTGTTGTTTCCATCAAAATAGGTCTTCTTTGTAATAACTTTTGTCTTGAGCACTGAAAACACACATAGGATCGACTAGTGAAATGCAAAACAGGGTTCAGCAATAAAGGGCTGGTCAGCTCATGCTGAGTCTAGGACCCAGAAGTAATGGGCGGGGGGGGGGGGGCACTATGACCGTAGCATATAAAACGACAATAAGATTACATCACTACATGATTGTTGCATTGATGACGTCACAGACTAGATGATGTTATCAAACAATACTTATCTGGTACAATGGCAGTGGCCTCTTAGATTTTTTAAATATTTATATATCATTGCATGGTTTTTTTTGTATTAACCCGAGAATTCACCCTTCCAGCCTATATTTCCCATGGTTTGTTTTGTATTGACCCGAGTATTCACCCAGCTAGCGTATATTTTCCAGAGCACCATCAGGCTTGAGGGACAATATAGGCTGGCAGGGTGAGTACGAGGGTCAATGCAAAACAAACTATGCCATAATGTATTTATTCTATGATTGAAAACTCAAAGGTTTTAATTAAATTAAAAAAGATAAAAGCATCAGCAATGATTTTGTCTGATTAATATTGTGTCTTGACAATACCAGTAGGCAGGCCTATAGTGATGTCATCTCATTGCAAAAAATAATGATGTAATTTCCATTGTTTTTTACTTTGCCAGCATTATAAGCTGGTCTGTTGCTTTTAGCCATGCCCACTGCATTCTTGTTGCCTAGCAAAGTCATATTTTCCCTATGGAAAATATGAAAAAATTACAGGGAAAATATGACTTTTGAGGGAAAATAACTTTTGACCTACTTAATTCCACATTCAAATATATGAAACTAATAATAGACCCTAAAAGTCTATTTTGATGATGTCATCATACAGGTCTAGGTTTTGATGATGTCATCATAAAGGTTTGTTTTGATGATGTCATCATGCAGGTCTATGTTTTGATGATTTCACCATACAGGTCTATGTTTTGATGATGTCACAATACAGGTCTATGTTTTGATGATGTCATCATAGGTCTATTTCATGCTTTCGAAATCAACTATACGCTAAATTTACAGTATTATTGATGAGGGTATAATGTTTCAGTAACATTCATTTATAAAGTATTGCGGAAATTTTGATTAGAATCCAGAAAGAATATGTACATAGAAATTGGTAGTATAAATAAATTCAGTAAAATGGATTACATTTACAGTTATTTCGAAATTTTTAACATGTCCCAAACATATCTTGGTCAGTTTTTGGGGGAAAAAAATTGTTTGATAAGTGTCTGTAAGCTTATGATGTACGTAATGCTGTATTATGACATACAGCAGTGGATGGCAGGGTGGTTTGTGAAATTGTCACACCCATTTGAAAATTGAGAAGTTCTACACATATGTGATCAATTAGGATAAACCCAACTTGTTGCTGATGAACCTTTTTGGGTGAATCAGAAAACTTACAGTCTGAATAAACTTTATCACCACGCCTTCGCGATGTTTAGCGGGCACGTCTTTTGAAGATAAAAAGGAAATATTTTCAGGCGTTGTGAAAGTAGTCACATCAAGGATGCCATTTCAGGTAAAGATTACTTATAATGACAGGTGCCTCATTCAATGTCAATGTCTCAGTGCTACTGGGTCTGAAGTTTAGGCAACTTACATGACAAGTTGCCAGTGGTAGATGTAATGATCAGATGAAAAGGCTGGAGGTCCAGGCAAAATGACTCCAAGCCTTACAAATTTATCCCATGGGTTGGATTTTTTCCTCTCCAACATAGACATTAAGTATAATTAAGGCACCTCTAAATTACAGCAGATTTCATAGACTGAACTTTAAGGACATCATCTGAATCTTTGCTCCCATTTGCTTGTAGTAATCATTTTGTTTTATAAAGCGTAAAAACCCCAGTTGCTTTAAACGCTATGAAAAATATATAATTAAATATAGTAAATATATCAATACAATAAAATGACTAAAAGAGGTAAAATTTCCCACTAAGAGTCTTCCAGCCAATGTGAACCCAGGATAATCATGACGTTATCTGTGAGTTGTTCCCAGGCCAGTGAAATCTGCTGTAATGTCTCATGCAAGTGACATCCAGCTGTGATGCAGCTCATGTAACGTGCCCAGGCTGAGGATTGACAACTGTTGGGTACTTATTTAATAATTGGATGATACAAACCAAATTCACAGAATGAGCCAGCGAAACCATCAGGGCAAAAACATTGGCAGCAGCCATCGCTTGCAGGTCCTGGTGTGCCTCCATTGTAACAGCAAAGGTCAGAGCAGTCAACATCAACTGGAAAGTAGTTCAGAAACATCTTTGGATATGATACAAATATTAATATATGAACGTGAGCTTCTGACAGAAGTTCTGTGACTAATTATTCAAGTCTGTGTACATTGTAGCACAGAAATTAACTAATAAATTTCATTGAAATACATGGTATGCTAAACAATAAGAAGGTAGCGCACTCCACAAGACTTGGAAACACTCAGCTGGCACAGAGAAAGCCTGTGGTTGGGCGGCAGAACCTTTGCCAGTTTTTATTGAAATGTGCGACCTTCTCTTTTATTATTCTACATCGTTTTATGATTAATGTCGCTGGCTGACCCCTGTGATTGTACATAACAGCACACAAACTTACCAAGGCAGCATTTTGTGTATTCTCCTTGAACAGCGTTTATGCCGGAGCATGGTAAACTGGTGCAGGGATCAGGAAACTGGAATTCTACTTGGGACACCGTTTCAAATGGGAAGCTTATCATGAAGTCTTGGTACTGTCCAATATTAGGTACTAGGAGGGACTGCAAGTAAATCACTGATTTAGTTACTCTAGTTTCCAGAGAAATTATCGGGGTGAATAACAATAATGAGTAACTGCAATGAATGAATTACTGACCCATTGCGGATTGGTTATCACATCGCCATTCTCATCATAGGCAACCACCTTTACCGTTTGGGAGCTAGTATGAGAAATCAGTTGGCCCTTAAGATAATTCAGTTGGTAAGTGCAGTTTTCTTGTGCCCTGAATTTCAGTCTGAAGGTTTGGTCAGAATCGCCAACGTCAAATCCTCCAAAATCGTCGCGAGGATCAGGGCACCAGGACATTCTAGCCAGTGTCTTCTTCAGTTCGTGGGCGGGATTCTCCGATGACAGTTCTACAAACCAGTCCTCGTTGTTGCCATAGTTGAAGGTCGACTTTCCAATGTCTTTGGTTGTACAGTCTGTGGGCAGAAAACACAGTGGATATTATTGGATAATACAGTGGAAAACACAGTATTTCTGATCTGAGGTATTGCCTGGTCAGCATATTATATATAGAAGGATACAAAATTAATGTCCACTTGTTTTTTGTCATGTTTTTGCTTACAATCCATGGGACAGCATAAAATACAGACATGTAAACTATAAGTCAAACTGGTATTCACACTTTTTGATTAGAATTAATTTTACTGCTTGCTATATTTCTCATTGCAATTACTTTTGTTTCTCTGTTACCATCCCAAACAGCTATAATGGTGACAATAATGCAAAAATTTATCGTTTGAAAGTTGGAAATTTTAGATGATTGGGGTTTACCTAATTTCTAAATATTTTTGTCCTTCCATTATGTTTATTTAAAAACCTTACCCGTAGGGGGGTCATCAGTTGGACAAGCAAGGGCAATGATGTGTTTGACATCTTCCTCCAGTTCATTAAAGCTGGATACAAAGTACGCTTTGTCATCCGAAGAAATTAACTGAAGCAGCTGTTTAGCTGGATCAGTGAGCCCTATACCAACTGATATCACAGTGCAGATTCTTTTGAGTAAATCGGCTTGGGGTATGGTGTTATCCACTTCTCTATTGTGGATTCCGTCAGAGAAGAGGAAGCACAAATTGGGTATATTTGGTCGATCACCTTTCAATGTGGTTGAAAGATTGTTTTCACTTCCTTCAAAAACGGTCAGTCGCGCTTCCCGAAGACCTGAAGCAATGTTGGTAAAGCCTCCAGTCAGGACAGTGAGGTCACTCTTCACGTCAACTGCATTGTCGTGTTCATCTAACAGAAAGCCTAGAGATGAATTTGTAGAAAAATACACCGCTCCGATGTGAGAGCGATCAAGGCTGACTGTAAATGCATTCACTAGCAGCTTCATGCCTTGTTCAAACTTGGCATATTCTTGGCTACTTATGCTGCCAGATTTATCAATGATGAATACCACATCGAAGTCCGCATTGCACACTGGAACAGAAGGAGAACAATTCAATAAGCATAAGTGTTAATAACTGAGAGAGACTGAATGGCATTCTCGTATAGCACAGAGGTGGTGTTGCACAACCCAGTGAAGACGTGAGTTAGTTACCAAATAATGTCTTTCTTTTCCAGAGGTGAAGAACATCAGATTTAATTATTTGATATATTATCTAACTGAGTTGTATTTAACTAACAGTAATAGGCCACCTTTCGCCCGAAAAAAAAAGAAAGTAACACAATGCTCAGGTGTGAGCAAACCAAAAAAGAAACTTTATTTTTGGCATATGAAGAGTATGAGCAAGTGGTAAACAGTGATATATAAGAAAATCCATTGATAATTTGTGGAATTAATGTACTTGATATGATAACATCTCTGATATTACTAACTCTATAGTTGTTCATTATATTTATCTTATATTTGGTAGATGTTGTGAGTATTCTCTGAAAATTTGAGCCGTTTTCATTTTAATAACAGAATGAACTGCAGTAAAACGACATTTTTACCGTTTTTAGTGTGACATTTTGAAGTTGGGTAAATCTCATTGATTATTTTCAATAATTCGTGCTAATAACTCAATATCCTAAACTATGATTTTCTCATGCATATTAAGTCTAGTTTTCTAAACTAAGATAATTATGCATTTATTCTTTGCTCTGCTTGTTCACTGCTCATTTTACGAAAAAATACTCTTCATACTAACATCATATTTAAGTTTTTTTTCGAAGAAATTATGTATATAATTGTGATATAGACTGCTGAAATTTTTGAGAAAGATAGGGATCATAGTTGATAAAATATCTGTAACTAAACTTTAATCTATGAATTAGAAGGAAGACTATTTTTTCCTGAACGTTATGCTTCATTTATAACTCAGATTTTTACAAATTTATTGATCTATTAGAAAAAAGATTACAGCACTAAATCATGGTGCTATTTGTTCTTCATATCATTCTAGACTATTTCCAAAGTACCTTATGTTTCCAGTGTAGTGAAAGCCCAACAAAAAATAGAAAATGGGTGTCCCGAGCGTTATGCCCTAATGTTAATGTTCTGAAATTTTCTGCCCCAGCCAATAAACTGAACAATCTTGTCACAAAATAATCAAATTTTAAGGACTGAGCCACCTGTCTTCTTGTGTTATAGGCCAATTAAAACAAGAAAATAATAAATTTGCAGCTTCTAGAATTTGGATATTAAACTATTGTTGAATTTTTATAATTTTTATAAAATACAACAGATTCATAAGCATTAACCTGTAACAGACAAAAGATATGATTAAAAAATAATTGCAGTTATTAAGAAGGTTGTGAGTTTTAATGAAGCATGAACTTCCAAAAACCGCAAAAACTAATGCTTTGGTTATGTAACACTTTGGCTTCATTATTTGATGGCAAAGTTGATTCCTTGCGTTATTTGTTACATAATGAGAGTTTTATAAGGCCTTACTCACTCTTTATTAGATCATCTATTAACTACTCTTTTTTTCTTAATGATATACATTGTTTTTATACATGCTTTTATACTGGTTTTATATTGTTGTGATGTACTATATGAAAGTGAAACAATAAAAACAAATAAAATAAATAGTGCATGCATTCTCATGTATATATCAATAGCTGTCTGTGGCTTCGATTTCAATGTATTGGTCAATGTAATTTACAATAAGTTAATGATTGTACTAGTGTTGGCGCATAATTTGAGCCCTCGTGGCCAACACAGGGTTCTGCACATTGCACACCTAGCTGCACGTTGTGCTCTCTTTGCCTAGCTCTCCCTATACCTAGCTTTCCCTATACCCAGATCTCAGCTCTCCCTATACCAGCTCTTCCTACACATAGTGATCCTTACCCACTGTAATCCTTACACCTGGCATTTCCTTATGCTCCCTACACCTAGCTCTCTCCACATGTAGTGCCCCCCGACCTAGCTTTCCATACCTTGTCTAGATTTTAATGACCTCTAAGGTTACTATAAGATGTCTTTTAACATAATTCAAACAACAATATATCTTTTGTAGCAAAGTCATCAAATATTTAAAAAAAATTAAAGACTCACTTAGCCGATGCAGATCCCAACAGCAACAGCAGCAAAGGCAGGCAGGAGCTTAGCTGAAGCATCTTGAAGTTGAAGGCGGACTTCACTTCCAGAGATCAGACCAAAGTTCTTCTTGTCAGGAGACTTTTGATCATCTGATTTAATCTACAGAGACGCCCTTCTTTTATATTCCCAAAATCATATGATTTTTCATCAGAAATTGGTTTTTGTATGCCACGTCATTACTTGGTTTGCTATAATAATAATTAATTTGGGTAATTTAGTTGTAAATTGTAAGACTTCTTTGTCATAACCAGTGAATAAAGCAGCGTGAGGTGTATTTCGTACAAAGCAAAATTTATTACTGTCCAAGCTTAATTACGACATTCTGCATTTAACATTAAATCAATTGATGCAAACCTATGGGGGTTCTTTGTACGTTCACTCACTACATGCTGTTCGGAAATATTTCCTTTTATCAACTTCAAACTAACATTTCTCAATCATTTTTTGATTTGATTTGCGTAGTGATATTAAGTTAATTGGTTACGTTATCATATATGCTTATTCCAGCCAGCAAGATAATCCAAGTTGTGATTATTACTAATTTAACAAAGATACAAGAAGAATATGAATAGTATACATTATATGATAGCCTATTACATGGCATTAAAACAAAAAGCAAAACAAATATATCTACAGAGCAGTTCATTCGCTCAATCTTAGCAGTGCTTTAACTTTACTTTCAAGGTTTTCTACGGTATAGTACAAACTCTTGTCAATTTCATTTCACATCTGGGAACCTAGGTATTAGAATGAGTTATTATAGCCACATTTACGATGTTGAATCTTCTTTGTATAAAAGCAGGATGATCTCTAAAACAGTACCGATACTATTGTCTAGTAAAGATAGAACATAAATAATCAAGTGCCAAATTGTCAATAAAATTGTAAACTGCCGTTAACAAATATTGGGCATCAGTGGGCCAACAGCAGACCAACATTAGGCTGACTGTGGGTCAACATTTGGCTCACTGCAAACACATGACCAACTCAACATTAGGCCAACATTTGAAAGAGGGAGTTCTAGACACACTAAAAGAAAAAAGACTGAGACCTAGTCATTTCATCTTAGTCAAACATGAATGACTAACCAGATTCACATTCTTAGCCACAGGGGAGAGCGGGGAACAATAAGAAATGGGGAAAAGTGAGACAAACCCCCTAGTTTCAACACAGTGAATGTTATAACATTGCCCTTTAGGGATTCATGCCAACACTACATAACCACCAGAATGTTCCATTTCCTGCAAGACTTAAAATTTTACGGTTTGGGTTTTACAACAGGTAAAGTATTATTTTTTTATGCACGTGAGTTTTCAATCTTTTTATGCAGTACAGTCAACTCTCATTTATCCGGGCCTCACTTATCCGGTTACCTCGCTGTCCACACATTTGGCTTGGAACAAATCTATTTAGTGCATTTATCCCTCAATTAACTGGTTCCCTCAGCTTTCAACAACCACACAGACATTCTGGGTGCAAAAGTGGGGAATCCCCTCAGTTAACCAGTCATGCGTGGCCAAGTAACCACTGCTGTCAATTCATTGTCCCTGAACTTCTATGAATAGCTCTTTGTTATGGATTGACAGTTGACACCTTTTGATTTCAATAAACATATGATTTAAATGCAATTCACTTCGGTGAACTCAAATGAGACCATAGCTCTTTCACCTATCAAGTGTCAGTTGTAGATGCAATTTAGACAAGATCACAGAGTGAATTAAATTATACAGGAGATACTCTGTGGACAGAGTTGTGCGGATAAGTGAAGGTTGATTGCATTTGAAGATAACGGAGATCATCTAATATTATACAAAACCTTGGATGGTGGTCTTTAGTTCCTGACATTGATTAGCAATGCTGTAGCCACATGGACCTCAGAAGGTCAGAAGTTCATATTAAAACCAGCACAGGAAAGGGTGAGACAGTCAATTCTTCATAAGGGAAATGAAAGCTGGATGTCAGTTGCATGACATGTGCAATTGATGATAAGCTAAGTGAATGAACTATGGGGTATATGCAAAACATAAGGTTTTCCATCTCATCATTACATCTGCCTGCGGTTGCCAGTAAAATAACCTCCTAATATCAGACCAGTAGTAATGACAGTACAAGGAACTTGTTCCCTAAAATAAGGATATTCCGAGACATTTTGCATTTTTGTTGTCTCTCTCTGCCCCTAAGCTTGTCTCACTGAAACTCCACCAGTGGGGAACAATGAGGCAATAACTTTGACATTGTGTTGAATAACTCTGATATTACACAAAGTAAGAACCTCTGAAACTGCTGGGAAGTATGCACAACTATATACCTACATCTGAGCTGTGAAGCCAGTGATTTTAGAATTTTTGTCATGATTTAATACAAAAATAGTATCTCATTGTACTCCACTCTTCCCTACTGACCAACACCATTAGTCATACTTAGTCATGGATAAGAGCTAAAAACAGCATATGTTTAACAGGCATTTTAAGAAATTTTCGAATTTGTCTGAAAGTAGAAAACAGCAGAATACCTATTAAACTAATATAAGGTATTTTTGAAAACCATGAGGACTTTTTATGCCAGCAAGTAGGATTAAGACGACTGTGTGTCACCCAATGAGCCACTAATTACAGGCCAGCTAATAAGAGAAACTATAAATAGAACTGCTGCTTTATTGTGATCCTTGAATCACCTCCAGGCGCACTGGCATCTGTGGTGAATTGGTTAGCATGTCTGCCAGAGTTCGAGTCTCACTCCTTTTACTCTTACATATAGGTAGAACAAATACTGTACCTTAGTTTTTTGGTATCTGATAACATAACTCATGCCAAAATGGTTAATTTTGTTTCATTATACCAAAAGGACTTAGATTAGGTAGGCAGGTAGTACATGTTGTAGTTTCAAACCCAGCTTGGGACAATCTTGAATAAAGGCTGTTCTTTGAGTTTTTTGTTCACAGAAGACTGTGCGGTAACATTTTTAGCTTACTGTAAGATCACATTATTTACTGGGTTAGGCAAAAAGGCTAATTTGGGAAGTCTATTTGTCTGTTTGACTAGTCCTATTGGTCAGTAGATGGCTGCTGTTCATCAGAACCACTGGGTCCCGGGTTCAATTCTTGGTCGACCCCAGTCTTACTTTCTCGTCAATGAAAACTCCTCTCTTGACCAGTTTACTGTAAGTTTCCTATTTTTCCCATGATAAATTTTTGCTAAATTGCTGGCATATATATGGCCATTTATGATGGTCACAGAGACACAGCTGAAATTACAATGCAGAATATAACAAACTTTAAGGTTTCAACCGCCCCCCCCCCCCCCCACGACACCTTCGCACCACGACAGTGATCATACGTGTTGTACTATAAAAGTAGCTCTATTAAAGTGGCGATCCCTGACAGTAGGTTTTGTTGCACCATGAAAGTAAAGGCTAATTCAATAACTGCAGGTATGCAGCTTTGTAAGAGAAACTCCTCCTCCTACCATATACGAATGCAATATTGGTCACATCTATAAGAAACCTTTTAGGTGTGCATTATGTAGGTACAATGTATATATTGTATGACTGGTATCCAATAATTAAACCAGTAACTAATGGAAGCCTATGTTAATGCGACCATATCTATAGATCTATTTTGTCCAGAATACCTGATAACACCTGATTAGAGGGTGATATCTTGCTCCCTTTGTTGTGGTAGTATCATATTTGTAGTCATTAGTTTGGGTACAGTCTTGAGTTAAAAACGATGCAAAACCAGATTTTTATAACTTGCAAGATTAGTTTCATTTTGCGTTGTCTTCAACTCAAGATTGTACCACAACTAATAAGAATAAGATAACGCCTGTCTAATAATGTATTAACCAGTATTCTAGGTAAATTACATCCAGAGATAAGTGCGCCTAAACATAGACTCCCAGACCGCTAGAGACTTGGACATCCAGCCAGTCCACCCTACTTGCCGATTGTTTCTTGTCTTTTTAACCATCAATACTGCATCTACTGCAATGGTAGATCTATCTATGATATATAGGAGCATCCATGGAAATGAATACAGCTATGTATGTTCCATATTTTTGAAGTTAACTGGCTAAACCGCCAGTGAGGGGGGCAGGTTAGCAGTTTCGTTGCAAGGAAATTGGAGGAACTTTGTTGGCTTTTGGGGGCAAAAGTTGGGACTGTCCTTGTGCGAAAGTGGGACTGTCATGGTGCGAAAGTGGGACTTTCATGGTGGAACAAGTGGTGCGAAGGATACTGTCTCCCCTCGAAACCACGAGACCGTGAAGTGTACTCCTCGGCCACCATTCAAAGCTGTTAATCACAGTTACAACTATTCTCCTGACATCAAGAGAGCATGACAATTAGTGACATGGCAGATGCATTGAGTTAGTACCAATTGGGCAGCAATGGGACAGAGCATCAATTCGTACAGTAACAGCATTATTTCTCAAACAATGTGAATTACTATTGATCAACGTAGGCCTGCTCTGCATGCTTTTCATAACAAAAGCAATGTGCCACAGTATTGGCAACAATACACATCCGTACAAATTAGTTTTTATCAGCTAATAAAAAGGAATTTGACTTGTTAATTGCTAACATTTCTGCCATCAGGGAGCGTAGGGGCCCAAAAATGAGCCACTAAGCATGTAGATGGCCGGTTATTCGGTTATTCGGTGGATTTTGCAAATAACTATCCCTTGTAGAGAAAACTAGCAAAAACATACTAAAATCTGGCTATTTTTGCCCAAATTTGTGCGGTTTTCGGCCCAGAATGCAGCCCCAATGTTTATTTCAGTGCCCCTTGTGGTGAATGTTATAACTACTGCACTGTCACAGGAATGAGTTCATCACCCTCGTGTTTTTCTGTCATGAGAGACATCGGGTCTAGTTTTATCTATGTGATCTATGTATGAATATGAGTATGAATCAAATATATATATATATATATATATATGTATGATCAAGGAGTTGTGGGCGATAATAGTGACGTCCAGGGGTGGATACAATGTTAAACATTCTGACAGAAATGTTGTAGATGAGAAACGTATCAACATCTATATGTGATTCTTTTCGTTTAGAATGCTGACGATGTACCCCTAGACGTTATTATCCACAGCAACTTTTGCTGTCGTGCAGCGCACATGTAATTATATATGAACGTTTTAGCTAAAACTAGTATTCTGATATTATGTAGGTTTGCGTAAATTTACTTATTTTACATTTTTTTGCTGAGTTTTAGAAGATTACATGTCAGAAACAGTAAAATATGTCATAACGGACTCAAAGTGGGATGATGCATTCGATGAGGTGAGATGGCTATTAGCATCATCTACGGTCTGGGCCGCTTCCAGGAAGATTGCTCCAGCCCAGGGGAGGTTGGTCTCCTTACCTGGAGGGTTGGCCCAAATTTATTCAGATATGTTTTGGCTCTACAAGATAGTCCCAGTCTGAGGGAGACTGGTCGGAAGCCCTGGACCTATACAGATTGGCTAGATGCAATGATACCCCCTTCACCCACCAAATGATGGCCCCTTTCATCCACAGTGTCAAGAGCCAAAATCATCTGCATAGCCTATGCACAAGCAGTGCTAAGCCTAGGACAGCCATGTTTCTGTCGCCGCTGCACATACTCGGTATATGCAGTGTGAATAGAAAAATGAACCATTTCGACTTTTCTATAAATGGTTATATTCAGAGCATACCAAAGTAAACAGAAGATAGTTTATTTATTTATTTACTAATATATGAATTAAAATTCATCAGTCATTTCAGCAGAAGAATATATATTTTGAGTGTTTTCCTGATTTGGCAAAGACTTTGTGTGAGCTAATTAAATTTCTAAATTATATCAATTAGAGAAATTGTAGATGACACTTTTTTTTAAACTCTTTTGCATGATTTTGCAGTGTACAAAATTTATTGTACATATTATAATACAATAAAAATCAACAAAAAAGGTACTACAGCTGTGGGCCAGTCTATTCAGATGACTGCTATATATATATATTTATCTGATACACTGCATTCCGGTATAGACACATATTACAAATTACTCAGATAAATTAAAAAACCAGATGTATACACTTTCAAGCTTCCCTCTATCGAAACCAACTTAGTCATCTTCAAGCCAAGACAAATCGATCTTTAAGTCCAGCTTATTGGCATAACAGTCCATCTTCTCCTCCTCCTCTGGATCATCCAGATCCTCATCCTTTACAATCCTGTAAGTACGATTGCTGAGCGGGATGCTGAGCGGTTTGCAGCACTGTTTCCTGAAGACACTTATACAGTCCCAATTTTTAGAACTGCTTTGTCCCAAACGATAAGAATACTTGGACTCTTGGTCGTATTCATCGTCCAACCAAGAAAGATCGATGCAAAGATCCAACTTGGAAATTCTGTCATCATCCATACTTTCATCATCCTTGATGACTCGGGGCGATATGTTGGTGTCGGTGGGGGTTTCTGACGGGAACAGGCCACCTTGTTCTTCCTCCTCCTTTTCCGCAGCCTCTCGCCCAAACCAACACAGCCAGTGGTAAGGTGCAACATGAATGCAAATAAAACATAAATATGATTTAAAATTGACCGTGCATGTGAAAAAATCAGGTAAAATTTTATTTTTATATATTTTTTTTTTTGCATTGAATGTATACAATTTTTCAAAGCCTATGTGAGTGGATGACCCAAAGACAAATTGAGGATTGTACTCATTGACATGAAAATCCTTGATTATTTTTATTAAAATGAATAAAATTACACTCATTGCTGAAAACAAGCCGCAATGCACCCATTATCGCAAGAAAGCAGAGAATAACTCTAAAAAAAAAAGCCTTTCTAAATTAATCGCAAAGAAAGTCAACATTACAAAGCCAAATCGACCACAATAAGGACAACTGAAAACAAGACAGAGAAACAAAAACAAAAAACCGCTTTTGTGAAACAATTAAAAGTTTGCTATATTCTTTGTAATTTCTGCTGCCTCCCTGTGACCATGACGAAAGGCCATAATGATGATGAAAAGATGCATTTAAAATCATTTCACTTCTATTTCTGTTTTGCTGTTCCAAGTTTAAAAGAATAAGATATATATGAAAAACAATTGGACATTTATGGTGGATCCTACTATCATCCTCGAGTAATTTCAATGTCAGTGGTGCAGATTTGTACTTTTTCCAAGGGGGGGGGGTGGGGTGTGAAACCTCGCTGAGCCACAAAATCGTAAAACCTTACAATAAGATATGAATTTGTACAGGGAGATGGATCCCCTCCTCACCCCAGGATTTGCACCCATGAAATGATTCCGTATAGGTTAAAGGAGGTTGGCAGCAGGGTGGGTCAAGATTGCTGACAAGAGTGCTGATATCTTAGGTCCTCGCTCTGTGTAACAAGTGGACATCCTTCAGTGCAGCGGGCATCATTTGGCTGACCCTTCATCGGAACATTGTATGGTGCACCTATATCGCAGGTGTTACTTATTTTAAAACATAAGAACATTAATCTACACAATTTTGGCTTTAACAAAATTTCATTAGGGTAAGTGCATTAGTGTTAGAGTTCAGCTCTAGAAACGAAAGTGTGTGTTAGAGCTCTGAAAGTGTAACGCCCGCACTCCTGCCTGTCAGACGAACACATAACAATTTTAATGATGCTTTTGTGCTATGTGAGATTTGCTGAGGTTTTAGCTGCAGCACAGCCTATTTTTAATTGATAAATGAAAACAAAAATAGAAAACACATAATACAGTTTGAGGAGATTTGGAAGAAATAATTGACTATCTTGTGCATATATACCAATTGGGTAACGTTAAATTAACATCATAAGGAAGCAATGCAGTTTTCTTTATAATTTGCTTACATCCAAAGTCTGACTTTCTTCATAATTTTTCGAAATAAAAAGCCTGACTTATTTATACTTTCTTTATAATTGATTGTACATTTTTGAGTGAAATATAATACAGGATCTAAAATAGCATCAAACCAATCTGTGTCATTTATTGGTTTTTAAGAGATATTCACTTTTGATGAACAATTTGTCTTCCAGTGTGATTCTGTATAATGGAGGTGGTACAGAAGTGACATTAAATGATTTGATTAGCATCATGAATTGCATTATGAACAGCGCTGACATCTATGGTTCTCAGGAGACATCCTGTGTAAGATATCAGTAGATGGCACACCTGGTTAACTGCGGATCTTGCCTTCCATATACACATATCTGGAGAAGGGTGACCATGGTAGACAGGAAAACACCCAATAAAGAAAATTACAAAAATGGAAATAAGGAAGCAATATTGATATGAACAGACACATTAGCCCTTATGAAATCTCATACATATGTGAAACAATTTACTATGGATATGACTTAAGGATCATATTTGTTCAAGACATTCTCTGATGCCAATATATGGAATAAGATGCCACTTGCACTACACAAATGAACCGGTTAACAAATTTTACAAATTCTAACTATAAAACTGTGATGAAGCTTGTCATTTGGAGCACTGTGGTTTGTGATACACTGTATGTAAAAGTAGCCATAACATATTAAAACATAAGCTGCGCAGCAGCAAACCCTCAGCTGCTTGACATAGTACACATTTGAGTCTAAATTTTATTTAAACTATTGCACATAGAATTATGAAATTTACGAAGAATTAAGGGATTGTTATGGAAAGAAAAAAAAAGCATGAAAGTTATTTTTTCAGGTAATAAATGAAATCAGCTTTTTAACACACCTATGTGCATGCCAGTTTGTATAAAGACATAATTATTGTAGCAACTTGTTATTTTAAAATGTTCTAGGACAGTATTTTCTCTATCACTTATGTTAATTTCATGATCTTAGAGCTAATGATAACAAAGATATATTATAAACTATAATGCATAGTTATTACCTGTGCCAGTCTTCACTGCAGTGATTTTGATGATTACCAATCCAACTTAATCTGTCACTTCACATACTTTTTTTTTAAATGTTTTATCAAAAAACCAGTTTTTTCTAAGACATATTGTCTTGATCAGACTATATCAATATGTTTTGAAGAAATGCAGAATCTTTCTGGGCTGCATGCCCATTTTTGACCCATAAAATATACCATATAAAAGAAAAGAAATGTACTGTGAAAACAGGTTGTAATATAACTATAATAGAATAGTATTAAATAATATCATGAATACACAATAGATCTTCCTCTATTTATGGTCTCAAATATAAATTTTGCCGTGTTTACTATTGTCACGTAAACCACTTTTATAAAGAAATTTGGCATGCAATGGAATACCTTTAAAAAGTGTAGATCAACTCAAAGTTTCTTGATAAATTCCTGATTGTCTTGTTTGGGCAAAACGTGTTTGCATTTAGTTTCATAAGAAATATTATTGCATATTCATTCATGCATATATAAATATTTGACTTTTATTTGAATATGTGACCTTGACCTAATTATTTCTTAAATTCTCACTTGGGTGACCTTCACATATGTATCACCCAAGGTCATCTCTAACCATGACTTTGGAGCCTCAGTCACACTAGACCTTATAACAACTTAAAACAAGAAAATACCACTTACAACTGAAAATTGTCCCCTGTCTTTTAGAAGTCTTGTAGAAGTCTTACAATATTTTATGGTGCGGGGTTTTGAGCATGTTAAAAAACCTGGCGACCTCTGAACTGGTCACTGGCAATATTAAGTTATTTCAAGTTGTCTTAAATTGATCATAGGTAGTTCCACTGTGGTTGTAGAGTCTTGAACAAATCTTGAATGACATTGGTATATAATAGTCTTGGGTGATATTTAAAAAGTGGTACGACAGGCATAAGACTAACTTTGGCTTGCACCACAACTGAAGATTGTGTAAAAGATCATGTACAATCACCATTGGCAACAGGGTGTAGGACATGTGAGCATACAGTATCAATAAACATTTTTTTGAGTCTTTGCTGATCAGTTGGCAATCAGTTATCTACTAGTTCACAAGTTGGTTGTGCAATTACAATGGTCGTAAATTGGTCATACAAAATCTTTGGTAATCTTTATCAATGTTTTACAGTCTTTTCTTATCTTAAGATGGTCTTAAAATGGTTGTATATTAGTCTTGTGGCAGTTGTACAATTATTGGAGATTCCTAAAATCAATTGAAGACCAGTTGTAATCTGTGACTGCAACCAAAGATTAGGGCTGAAATCGTGAAGACTATCAAGGATCAAAAGCCCCTCCAAGTCTTCGGCAATCTTCAGGGCTAGTGTGGGGCTTTAAGCAATTGCACCTCAACTGCACCATTTTTGGCTAACTACTCCCAACTTTTCTGCTTGGCACCTTTGAAACAAAGCCTGACTAGAGGTCAATTACTTCAAACTGTTATAATTAACAAATAAAGAAAATACACAAAGTTGGCATGGAGTGTCTTTATTTCGCAATATTGCATCAACATAAGACGTAATCTGTGCATACAGTACATTTCTTCGTGATGGTTCCTTGCTGTAGATTTTTGTATCTTTTTGGCAAGATGTAAGCCGAAAGTAGGAGCCTAAAGTAGGACCTCCATGTCATGCTGGGAAAGGTGTAGGGGTAAAATGGTATCATCCGGGTCAGTCATCCAGGCATTTAAGCTGTATTAGCCACAATGAAAAATATACAATTTTAGAATGACATGGCACTTGCATATGCGCCAAAACAATGATATTGCTAAATAAAAGTAAAATAGAAATAATATATAGTCAGGGGCGTATCTAGAAATGAGTTAAGGCTGAGCCAAAGGGGCAAAGCTGGGCTAGGGGGTCCAGGGACATACCCCCAATATGTTGGTAAATTTCATTCATTCTGACCAATAAATAACTTTTTGCGGCACTATTGTCGGAGTTGTGAGTGCCTTAATTTTATCTTGATTTTTGTTGTTGCTAAGGGGATGGGGGGCATGGCCCAATGGCCCCCCTAAATATGCCAGTGAATAAAGGAAAGAGGGGAAAAAAGTATATAGAATAAATGAAGAGAACCAAATTATGCAATGACATAATAAGAAGTATATGAAGTCAGAAATACTTGAACATATTAAAAAAGTTCAAATTATGAGCTATCATGAAACTAATTTTGCAACATTTTCAATATAGTATTGGCAAAACCACTTAGTCACATGTAGTACAGTTACTACTTTGCATAAAAATATCCCGATTAACTGAACATAATTACATACAAGATAGGTACACAAGTGGAGCCATTTGGCCATGGTTTGAAGGTACTTTTTGGTAATACAGTTTGGAAATGTGGAAATAACCAAGACTAAACAAACATACAATGACAATCTATATGAGGGATTGTATCATGTATGCATGGAACTGTTGGAACATTATATCATAAAAAGAAATAGACCCCAGCTTACCCTTGTCATTGTTCGTATTGAATTTTTTTTTATGCTAAGTATCTGACAAGTAGGGAATTCATGAATATTGGGTATCAAATGGTTAAACAAACTTACGTAATGAATTGCATACAACAGTAACTAGATTATCTAGTTCATTTTCCAACTGGCTAAAATCAGCCACTGGGAAATATAGCCCACCAGTCGAGATATCGTTCAGCAGTGTAGAGTCGATGTTGTTTCCTATTCCAATGGTCACAAGCGTACACTTGTTCTTAAGTAGATTGGCTTGGGCTTCCGTCTCATTCTCCCTCACATTTGGTCTTCCATCAGAGATCAACAAGCACACATTGGAAACTTGAGGTCTGTCTCCTCGGATCTCTTGAAGAATTTCCATATTAGTAAGCTCAAGGGCACCAGCAATGTTGGTTTTGCCACCGGGTCCGGGAAAGGCATTCACGGCACTTTGATAGTCGGAGAAGTCCATATGATCATTCAAGTAAAAGCCCAGTTCTGCAGTTTGGTTGTAGAGAACAGCACCGAATCGTGCTCCAGCTCCGGCTGTAGATGAATCTATATCGAAACGTCCAATGACGTCTTTGAGGAACTGCTTCAGTGTAGGGTAATGTGTGCCAATGCTGCCCGATCTATCAATGATCAGAGCCACATCAAGTTTCTCTGAACAAACTGAAAAATATAACGGCACATACTATAGTATAATTCAAAGTAAACGTCCACTGGTTCTTTTTTACTTATTTTTACATATATCATGGAGAAGCACAAAATAGATATACATGTTACCAAAATATCAAACCCCAACTATCTAACACATAAAAACCCTCTCTGTAGAAATTAAGTTTCCTATCTTCTCATTGATAATTTTGTATCATTTCGTCATTGCAGCCATTTGTTAAGGCCACAAAGAATCAAAAATTACAATGGAGAATATAGCAAACATCAAGTTATTTCTTTTTCAGGAGTGTTTTATCTGCTAGACAGTTGAGATTTGAATTTCTGCAAACCATTTGTGACAAAATATGACCAAAAACCAGGTGAACACTTATTTTGAATCCTACTACAAGGGACTTCCTTGATTGAGTTTGGAAACGCAAGCTATTTTGCTCTTGATCTTTCTTACTTTGCTTGAACTTTGTTATTGCATCCAGATTTATTATGTTAACATTTAGACAAATATATTATACATAAGTGTTGCTTTTAGGAATGTATATGTGAATAAATAATAATATCTTTATCTACAGTAGTACATTCACATGCACTGCATTACCTTGTGGGGGACTGTCTACACACTTGCAGCATCCGTGATTAAATTCTGCTGTCATCTTTGGACCACAGTCAACATGGTCACAGTTCAGTGGTGCTGAAAGAAAATTGTTGGTTTTAAAGTATCTCCTTAAGTGCCATACCAACCTCGCTCAACACTTGTAACCAATAATCAGTATCCAATGTGACAATTTTACTAACTGTCATAACATCTTGTGAATTGGCCATACATGTCATTGATCCCAAAGCAACCTCTGCATGTGCAAGGACTTGAGAACGTAAACACCACGTTCGTGGCAACGATGTCATTGAAGTTGATGTACCAGTCCTGGTATTTTGATCCTCCTACCAAGTTAATGACCTGAAACAGAACATAATGATGACAGTGGGAAGCAAAAATCACCATGTATAGAGGCCAGATGATGTCATCTATTCAATGATGTAATTTGTGTTAAAATAAATGATGAAGTATTTTATTTGTGCTTTATCTGCTTCAGTGGCAGGTAAATCAGTGGGTAATGTCATGCAAGCTTGCCTTTGTGAAAACTACGTTATTTCCATTGTTGACAGTAACAGTGACATTTTGGTTGCTCAATGAGGTCCTAAACTGTCCTTCCAAGAAGTGAAGCTTTTTCTTCCCATCGCCCCTGAAGGTCAAACTTAATTGAGGATTTTGGTCGCCAATTTTGAAACCGGCGTAGTTGTCGAAGCCTTTTGGATGTTTTCTCCTCAAAGCCTTGCGTGTGGGATTCTTGCGATATGTAGTTGACATTGTCAGATACCAGTGCTTGTTACCCCGGGAGTATGTGTATTTGGCAATAACCTTTTTTTTTGTGTCTGTAATAAAAAAGAATTAGCTGCCATAAATAAAAGAGAACTTCACAAAAAGCAAAGAACACTGTAACTCAAGGGAATATCATCACAGCATAATAAGTTTGCAATGTTGCGGACAGGTTGTGGCAATGTTTTTGGTTATTTTGCCAGTAGAGCAACTTAAACACAAGAGCTTACGAGTTTGGCAGAACTCTCCAGAATAATGGTCTGGGCATTCACATTGACAGCAGCCATTTTCATTCAGAGAGGCAGTTCCACCATTCAGGCAACAGCAGTCAGGCGTATCTGGAAATTTAGTTTTTCAATTTCAGTTGTCACCCAAATTTGGTAGCATGGCATGGTTAAGCATTACAGAAACACTCGTAAACTTGGAAACTCAACTTCAGGGCACGTCATGTGAATCCAGTGGGAGTCTTGAATTCACGTGACGTTCTCTGTGAAGTGAAACACATACCTTCTTTGCATCTGGTGTACTCGCCATATAGGTCATTGATGCAGAAACAACGGTCACTATCACACACATCAGAATAGTCAAATTTGACTTTTGTAACAACTTCATCGATATCTGGAATACTCCAGTTTTGGTACTGTTGGTGACCAGTTTGAACCAGTTGTATTGTCTGCATTGAAAAGAAATCAAGGAGAGACAGTGATAAAAATTGTCAATGTGGGACATTGTGTGTAAATATTCACGCATCAGCCATGCACATATGCCCTCTGTTTCTACAATGACCTGGATATGACTGCCCATTCCCCTCAATGACCATTGTGGAAAACGTGTTAATGGCTGATGCGTGAATAGAGCTCTATCATGCTTATGGGAATCACACATGGTTTCAGATATCTCAGCTTACCCAGGAGTTGATCAGCGCTGCGCCTTTGAAAGCGGATACAACAACTTCCTTCCCTGCAGATTTAGTTGCAAATTGACCTTCTAGGAAATGGAGCTGATACTCAGCATCATCATTGAATACTATGTTATAATATGTGTCAGGATCATTTGGAGCAAATCCACCACACTGGTCAAATGGGTCATTATTGGCATTGAAAGATCTCCTCAAAGTTTTTCGGATTGGATAATCATTATCTTCAGTGGATATCTCTGCATCCCATTCATTGTGCCAAGGTGCTCTGAAGGTCCACTTGGCTATCTTTCTCCTCTTGCATTCTAAATGATGGGATATAAAAAAGATGTAACTTATTAATGCTATTTAATTTTCAAAGATTTCAAGAAAATGACAAATAAAGCTACATTTAGATTTAATCATCTCCATGTGCATACAAGTGCATTACAAACCATTTACATTAGTCCGTCAAAATACATGTTTCTATTTTCTGTTGTGCACACACAGGCACACACACACATATATGCAAACGGATCAATGTTAATTTGGGGTAAAGGGAACATACGTTGTTCACAGAATTCGCCAGAGAAGCCATCAGGACACTGACATTCACAGCAACCATTACTGGTCAGGGTAGCGGTGCCTCCATTTTCACAGCAGCAGCCAACTGGTTCTGTTGAGTGAGAATTTATTTCAAGATATTTTAGTTATATTTATGGACACATAGGGTGGAAAGTGAAACAACACCAAAAAAATGAAATACAAGAACGACCTGTGGTGCACACTTGGTATTCCCCATGCAGAGCATTGATGCCATAGCAAGAGTAGCAGTCGCAAGGGTGAGAGAAGCTAATCTCTATTTTGGTGACCTCTTGATTAATCGGGATACTCCAATCCTGGTATTGTTTTGCTTGGAGTGCTGTCAGACCTATAGTCTAAAGAATAATAGCATATGCTTTTTGGTAACAAACTTAAAGGTTCATAGTCTGTAACACAATAACTGAAGGTCACAAAAATCATGCATATTCTGTGAAAATTCAGGTCTTCGAGTTTGACTATATGACTTTTGAAAATTAATAAATTACTTTTGGAGTACATAGGAAAAGTTAACCTACCCACTGCTGATTTGTAGGTCCAAACACCTTGATGTAAGCGCTTCGTCCAGATTGGGATGTATAAAACTGACCTTTGAGCCATTGCATGAAATAACTTGCACCAGGCGTAAATTGCATGGTGTAGAGTGGAGCACTATCACCCTGAATGAATGTCGCATACCGGTCATATGGATCCTGGTTGTGCTTGAATGACCTGATCAGACTTTTTCTGATGGAATATTTGGGGTGCTCAGTTGACATGGAAACACTCCAGCGTTTGTTGGGGTATGTCCACTTTGCGAGTTCTTTGTTCTGGCAGACTAAAAAATCAGACCATGAAATAATTACTAAGCTGATTGTATATGAAATGGAAGTTATATTTTGTTAGAAAAAAATAGCCTTTCACCTGTTTCACAGGAATCTCCCATTGTATCGTCTGGACAATTGCATTTACAACAACCATTTTTATCAAGATAAGGTGTTCCTCCATTCTCACAACAACAGTCAATGGGTACTGAAAGTGCAAGAATTCCAAAGACATGCTCAAGTGAAGCAGTTTGACAAAATGCATGACATTTTCTTTTAAAATTTCAAGTATCAATCAACATATCAAAGTGCATTCAGTCAAACTGAGTACATCTCACATATGATATTTACAGAAGTGTTGATGTAATGTCTTGCAGTTTGTCCAAATAACTGTTGATTCCAGGGAGGGTTTTGATGATTATATTACGGCCCACCCGCTATTAATTCAGCTCATGCTTGCACACATCACATGGTCAGTTGTGGGTTGATTGGACTCAATGTAGTCAGTTTGATTGAACAAGCAGTAACAGATAATGGACTCAAACTGACCTTCACAAATTCTAGTATATTCTCCGAAAAGGGCATTGATTCCAAAACATGGGTAACAATTGCAATTGAAAGACAAAGTGAGTTCCATTTTGCAGACTTCGATACCATACATGTCGATGGAAAAGAATTGATACTCTGTAGGACCAGTTCCTTGAAGAATTGTATCCTATTAAGAAAAACACCAGTAAATATCATTACTCTTACAAAAGTGATCATCTCGTTAAGATTTGATGTTTTATGAAAATTTAAGTTTGGTCAAAGTAAATGGTCAGTTGTCCTTAACTAGGCTTATACATATCATAGTCATGTATGGCAATAGTCATTCTGTCAGAATTTACAGAAAGTTTCACATTAATTGCTCGTGTAGATGATGTTCAAGGATTAGGTAGGACACAGTCACTTGTATTGTAATCTTTAACATGATCAATCCGGAGATGCAGATTTCTCTTAAAGGGTTGGGAAGGGGGATGCAAGCCTACTTCGTCTGTCTCACCATACCTTTCCTTTTCTCATACAAGTGGCCATGGACACTTGTCAAAAGGTAAAGTAATGGTGGATCATCTATGCCAAATGTTTTTTTCAGTTAGACAATAAGTACAAATGTCCCAGAACAAAGGTGTGTAGAAAACATGTATTCAGATTGTTGAATTTCAGGGAGGGAGACATGCATTGATCCCCTCTGACTCTGTTTCAAGAGAGCCTATTGTTATATATATATACCTACCCAATCCATAATTAAGTTCCCCTGACAATCATATGCAGACCAGGTTGCAATCTCTCCTCCATTTGGAGAAGAGAATTCTCCTTCCAGGGAGTTGAACTTATACACACAACCTGGACAAAACTCAATTGTGTACTTGGGACAGGAGTCAGTAGAATCAAAGTTAGCAGATCTGTCATACGTCCAAGTGGGCCAGATAGGTTTCCGCTTGAGTGACCTATGAAGTGGGCGGTCGTTGTGTCGGCTTGACATGGAGATGTTAAAATCAGGATTGCTTCCTCCTTTATAGGTCCACCTAGATATCACTTGATCTCTTGTGGCTGCAAAATTGAATGAAATATAGGGTATCTAAATTAGAATCATGTAGATACATCCTGTCTAGATAGTTCATAATTAAAAGAAGATCCTTTGGAGACTTATTGCTAAGAACTACAACCTTCGACCATATGTAAGCTTCCATATTACCTTTTTTTAATTTAAATTCAATTACTAACATGCTTGACAAAGACAGGCATTTGGATTATGAAAAATTAATAACAAAGAGAGGTGTTAACCATGATATCCAAGGATTCAATTATATACATGTATAGAGAATAACTTATTGTTATACTCCGCCATGTGACCTGTTCTATTGTTCTTTTTTGGGATGTAACCAACAAAAATGTTAGTTTACTTAACTAAGTGCAAACTGAACTTTTATGTGTAATAAAGGCATTAAAACAAAACAAACAATCAAACAAATTAGTAAATATGCCTAATGGAGTATAAGTTAATTGCCGCATAGTCGGGAGTTAACTTAAATTTTTGTTGCTTATATCCTTCCGCCTTCAGCATCGAGATATAACCAACAAAAACTTTAGTTAACTCCCTCCTATTTGGGATATAACTAATAGTTAATTTAGATGTTTTAGTAATGATATTGGGGATATGAATATAACTCACTTTTTTCACAAAACTCCCCAGTATACTTCCTTCGGCAAGCACATGAACAGCAACCATTTTTATCCAGAGTGGGTGTTCCACCATTCTGGCAGCAACAATCCAAGGAAACTGCAATGATATAGTAGTAATATCATTTACCAATTTTAATTATTTGAGAATAGCTTAAACATCTTTTGATGTGTTAATTGTTTTGAGACTCATTTCGGAAATTATGAGCTGATTTTTATATACCTGGAAGGAATATAATATAAACATTAGTTTGGTAACTTACCCTTTTTATGGCGTGTGTAATTAGCATAAAATGCATTGATGCCAAGACAAGGGAAAGTTTCACAAGAGGCAGAGAAATTAAGTTGCAACCTTGTCGCTTCTAGCGATCCCACATTAAGGCTCCAGTTTTGATATTCCGTTGGTCCAACAGAACTCAAAGGAACTTCCTTGTAAAAGAAAGGCCACTTTTAGAATGCCAAGGCTGAGTTACAACGGATTTCATAGACTTAGAGGCCAATCTCTGAGGAACATCATTGTCAATCTAAGAATCCCTTTGGCTGAGAAACTGACTTCAGGGGTGTTCACACTATCACATATAAGACCTACGTATGACCACATATATTACATTCTCTGGAGTTTAGTTTCATGTCTATGAGTTTTACTGTAAATTAACTTGCAAAAGACGGAACTGCTCTTACCCACGATTCGACTTCATCATTTCCATTGAAGGCAGTCACTTCCACCTTTTCACCTGAGGCGGCAGTCTGGAATTGTGCCTCAATATAGTGCAGTTCGTAAGTGTGTTTGCCCCTGAAGATCAAGTTGTATGTTGTTTGACTATCTCCGGCATCAAATGCGCCATTTTCATCATATGAACCACTTGGCAAGTTCTTTACCATGAGAGTTTCTCTCAGAGGGTGGTCCTGGTGTTCCGATGAGAGCTCAACTAACCATTCCTTATTGTTGCCACCCTTGAATGTCCATAAGTTAACCTCTTTCGTTTTACTTGCTGCACAACAAAATATTAAAATTAATGTTGAAAAATGTGTAAACTAAACTGCAAATTTAATTAATAAATTCATTAACAGTACATCTTTTAAATAATCAGTCATCATGCTGTGTGAATATTCTTACCAAATTCGCAAAAATTGCCTGAAAAACCCTCAGGACAGCAACACTGACAGCAACCATATTCTCCAAGATCTGGTGTCCCACCGTTCTCACAACAACAGTCAGGTTTCGCTGCAAGTTATAACTTTTTACATGATCAAGACTATACGCAGGTAACAGTGTGCCACTTTTGGCTGACTCATATGTTGAGTGTAAATGCCCAGCAGGACTTCTTTTGTACTCCATTATTACACCTGATTATAGTCATGAATTTTTCAAATCGTCGTCCCTCAACTCTCTGTTTTTGGTCCAAACTTAGCGAAGACTGTGACTTCATTCCCACCGACTTATAATTAAAACAGGAAGGTGGATGCGCAATGTTGCACATCCCCGGAGAACAAAGATTGTGCGAATGTGGAGAGGTGCAATTGGAATATCTTGTATTGTGCTGATGCAGACTGATGGAACACATAAGAAGATACTATCAAATGGACTATGCAAACAGTCAACTGCCACTGTAAAGAACTAGGTGAATGTATATATATTATTGCATGGTTTGTTTTGTATTGACCCGAGTATTCACCCTGCCAGCCTAAATTTCTCCAAGGGAAAATATAGGCTGGCAGGGTGAATACTCAGGTCAATTCAGAACAAACCATGTCATAATGTATTTCTTCTATGTTTAATTTCTGCCCCTCCCCCTCCCAAGATTAATAAAATCAGATAAGGATATGCAAAGCAATGACACTGTTCTAAAAAAAAAAACTCAGCCACTTATATCGTCACAATATTATTAAGTGCACTTGATGACCTCACAATTAATTTTTATGACGTCATCAACAATGTTTAGTCTATGGACACTGGAAATTGTTATTTTTGATATTGGTTTAAGCCACACCCACTGCCGGGTTGCCTAGCAAAAGTCATATTTTCCAAGAGAAAATATGAGATTAGAGGGAAAATATGAGCTTAGAAGGAAAATAACTTTTGACACTACATTAAAAACAAGATGATATCTCCCAAGAACAGTTTTGTGTTTTTCAGGTCTGATACATGGCTAGACATAGAGTAAAGTTATTTTATTTTAAAATTATTTGATAATTAGTAATTCTCCATGAAAAACATATTCTTTAGTTTTTATGGTAATTTGCAAATTGTGCACACCATCTTACTGTGTGGCTACACGTTGGCCTACCAAACAAGATAAAAACTAGTTTTTTGCCATAAAATAAGCACCACTCAATCATGCATTAATGCTACAGGTAGCTTTCATGCAATTCTGCTGGATCAGTATTTACATATTCACAGTTGTGTGTTGTACACTTGTGACAAATATTTCAATTTGATTAATATTACAGTGTACAAATAATCTCTTATTTTGTTTCTGTAATTTGAAAAGTATCATTCCAAAGAGTAGGGTTATTACTGTATCTTAGCGTGAAAATCCTATATGACCTGATATGGTAGTAATACTATGCTGTATGCCTGATTCCGGGGTAAAATCTGTGGTTTACTTGCAAGAAAACCACAAAAACGTATTACAGTGTGTGGCGCACTCCCTCACCTGGTTCAAGCACGGTATATCTGCCAAAAATGTCATTGAGACCAAAGCATGGGTGCGTGTCACAGGCTCTGTTAAATGTCACTTCTATGCGGTCCACAGTTTGAGGTTCTCTGTTCACTTCAAAATCAATTGAAAAGTTCTGGTAGCCCCTTGGACCTGTGTTTATTGTTGTGTATGTCTAAAATGATAATTTGCAAACATCTGTCCTGAATGCAGTTTGAAAGTAATGTTTAAGGCAGAATGGGAAGCAGAAGAACCGCCAGAGGTCACTGGCACAAAAAAGATAAGCATATCGTTTGATGACGTCTATTCAATGATTTAACTTTGGTTATGAGAAATTATGTCATCTAATTGTGCTTTATCTGCTTCAGCTTTAGTGCTGGCTTGTAATTGCAGAGAGGAATTAAACAATCAAAATTTCTATGGAACTGATAACAACAATGTAACATACCTGAGTCCCGACAACAATATTCTCTTTATCATAAGCTGTTACAGTTACTTCCTGGCCGGCAAATGGTGTGTTGATTTGACCTCGGAGGTAATGTATTTTGTAACTACCATCAGGGTTGAACTGGATGGTGTACTTTGGCTCAGTATCTGAGGAACTGAAGGAGAAATAATTGTCAAATGGGTCGACATTCCAGAGGAATGACCTTGCAAGGGATTTTCTTGGTTCATGCCCTGTTTCAACAGATGAAGTGATCACATTCCAGTTCTTGTTGTTTCCATCAAAATAGGTCTTCTTTGTAATAACTTTTGTCTTGAGCACTGAAAACACACATAGGATCGACTAATGAAATGTAAAGCAGGATTCAGCAATAAAGGGCTGGTCAGCGCATGCTGAGTCTAGGACTCAGAAGTAATGGGGGGGGGGGGGGGACACTACGACCGTAGCATATAAAAAGAGAAGATTACATCACTACATGATTATTGCATTGATGACGTCACAGACTAGATGATGTTATCAAACAATACTTATCTGGTACAGTGGCAGTGGCCTCTTAGATTTTTTTAATATTTATATATCATTGCATGTTTTTTTTTGTATTAACCCGAGAATTCACCCTTCCAGCCTATATTTCCCATGGTTTGTTTTGTATTGACCCGAGTATTCACCCTGCCAGCGTATATTTTCCCGAGGGCCATCAGGCTGGAGGGACAATATAGGCTGGCAGGGTGAGTACGAGGGTCAATGCAAAACAAACTATGCCATGATGTATTTATTCTATGATTGAAAACTCAAAGGTTTTAATTAAATTAAAAAAGATAATTTAAGCATCAGCAATGATTTTGTCTGATTAATATTGTGTCTTGACATCACCAGTAAGCAGGCCTATAGTGATGTCATCTCATTGCAAAAAATAATGATGTAATTTCCATTGTTTTTTACTTTGCCAGCATTATAAGCTGGCCTGTTGCTTTTAGCCATGCCCACTGCATTCTTGTTGCCTAGCAAAGTCATATTTTCCCTATGGAAAATATGAAAAAATTACAGGGAAAATATGACTTTTGAGGGAAAATAACTTTTGACCTACTTAATTCCACATTCAAATATATGAAACCAATAATAGACCCTAAAAGTCTATTTTGATGATGTCATCATACAGGTCTAGGTTTTGATGATGTCATCATAAAGGTCTGTTTTGATGATTTCATCATGCAGGTTTATGTTTTGATGATTACACCATACAGGTCTATGTTTTGATGATGTCACAATTCAGGTCTATGTTTTGATGATGTCATCATAGGTCTATTTCATGCTTTCGATATCAACTATACGCTAAATTTACATTATTATTGATGAGGGTATAATGTTTCAGTAACATTCATTCTTAAAGTATTGCAGAAATTTTGATTAGAATCCAGAAAGTATATGTACATAGAAATTGGTAGTATAAATAAATTCAGTAAAATGGATTACATTTACAATTTGTCCCCATTTTTTGGGGAAAGAAATTGTTTGATAAGTGTCTGCAAGCTTATGATGTAGGCAATGCTGTATTATGACACACAGGAGTGGATGGCAGGGTGGTTTGTGAAATTGTCTCACCCGTTTGAGAATTGAGAAGTTCTACACATATGTGATTAATTGGGATAAACCCAACTTGTTGCTAATGAACCTTTTTGGGTGAATCAGAAAACTTACAGTCTGAATAAACTTTATCACCACGCCTTCGCGATGTTTAGCGGGCGCGTCTTTTGAAGATAAAAAGGAAATATTTTCAGACGTTGTGAAAGTAGTCACATCAAGGATGCCATTTCAGGTAAAGATTTCTTATAATGACAGGTGCCTCATTCAATGTCAATGTCTCAGTGCTACTGGGTCTGAAGTTTAGGCAACTTATGTGACAAGCTGCCAGTGGTAGATGTTATGATGAGATGATAAGGATTGAGGTCCAGACAAAATGACTCAAAGCCTTACAAATTTATCCCATGGGTGGGATTTTTTCCTCGCCAACATAGACATTAAGTATAATTAAGGCACCTCTAAATTACAGCAGATTTCATAGACTGAACTTTAAGGACGTCATCTGAATCTTTGCTCCCATTTGCTTGTAGTAATAATCATTTTATCAAGCGTAAAAAACCCAGTTGCTTTAAACACTATGAAAAATATATAATTAAATATAGTAAATATATAAATAAAATAAAATGACTAAAAGAGGTAAAATTTCCCACTAAGAGTCTTCCAGCCAATGTGAGCCCTGGATAATCATGATGTTATCTGTGAGTTGTTCCCAGGCCAGTGAAATCTGCTGTAATGTCTCATGCAAGTGACATCCAGCTGTGATGCAGCTCATGTAACGTGCCCAGGCTGAGGATTGACAACTGTTGGGTACTTATTTAATAATTTGATGATACAAACCAACTTCACAGAATGAGCCAGTGAAACCATCAGGGCAAAAACATTGGCAGCAGCCATCGCTTGCAGGTCCTGGTGTGCCTCCATTGTAACAGCAAAGGTCAGAGCAGTCAACATCAACTGGAAAGTAGTACAGAAACATCTTTGGATATGATACAAATATTAATATATGAAGGTGAGCTTCTGACAGAAGTTCTGTGACTTATTATTCTAAATTTGTGTACATTGTAGCACAGACATTAACCAATAAATTTCATTGAAATACGTGGTATGCCAAACAATAAGAAGGTAGCGCACTCCACAAGACTTGGAAACACTCAGCTGGCACAGAGAAAGCCTGTGGTTGGGCAGCAGAACCTTTGCCAGTTTTTATTGAAATGCACGACCTTCTCTTTTATTATTCTACATCGTTTTATGATTAATGACATAACAGCACACAAACTTACCAAGGCAGCATTTTGTGTATTCTCCTTGAACAGCGTTTATGCCGGAGCATGGTAAACTGGTGCAGGGATCAGGAAACTGGAATTCTACTTGGGACACCGTTTCAAATGGGAAGCTTATCATGAAGTCTTGGTACTGTCCAATATTAGGTACTGGGAGGGACTGCAAGTAAATCACTGATTTAGTTACTCTAGTTTCCAGAGAAATTATCAGGGTTAATAACAATAATGAGTAACTGCAATGAATGAATTACTGACCCATTGCGGATTGGTTATCACATCACCATTCTCATCATAAGCAACCACCTTTACCGTTTGGGAGCTAGTATGAGAAATCAGTTGGCCCTTAAGATAATTCAGTTGGTAAGTGCAGTTTTCTTGTGCCCTGAATTTCAGTCTGAAGGTTTGGTCAGAATCGCCAACGTCAAATCCTCCAAAATCGTCGCGAGGATCAGGGCACCAAGACATTCTAGCCAGTGTCTTCTTCAGTTCGTGGGCGGGATTCTCCGATGACAGTTCTACAAACCAGTCCTCGTTGTTGCCATAGTTGAAGGTCGACTTTCCAATGTCTTTGGTTGTACAGTCTGTGGGCAGAAAACACAGTGGATATTATTGGATAATACAGTGGAAAACACAGTATTTCTGATCTGAGGTATTGCCTGGTCAGCATATTATATATAGAAGGATACAAAATTAATGTCCACTTGTTTTTTGTCATGTTTTTGCTTACAATCCATGGGACAGCATAAAATACAGACATGTAAACTATAAGTCAAACTGCTATTCACACTTTTTGATTAGAATTAATTTTACTGCTTGCTATATTTCTCATTGCAATTACTTTTGTTTCTCTGTTACCATCCCAAACAGCTATAATGGTGACAAGAATGCAAAAATGTATCGTTTGAAAGTTGGAAATTTTAGATGATTGGGGTTTACCTAATTACTAAATATTTTTGTCGTTCCATTATGTTTATTTAAAAACCTTACCCGTAGGGGGGTCATCAGTTGGACAAGCAAGGGCAATGATGTGTTTGACATCTTCCTCCAGTTCATTAAAGCTGGATACAAAGTACGCTTTGTCATCCGAAGAAATTAACTGAAGCAGCTGTTTAGCTGGATCAGTGAGCCCTATACCAACTGATATCACAGTGCAGATTCTTTTGAGTAAATCGGCTTGGGGTATGGTGTTATCCACTTCTCTATTGTGGATTCCGTCAGAGAAGAGGAAGCACAAATTGGGTATATTTGGTCGATCACCTTTCAATGTGGTTGAAAGATTGTTTTCACTTCCTTCAAGAATGGTCAGTCGCGCTTCCCGAAGACCTGAAGCAATGTTGGTAAAGCCTCCAGTCAGGACAGTGAGGTCACTCTTCACGTCAACTGCATTGTCGTGTTCATCTAACAGAAAGCCTAGAGATGAATTTGTAGAAAAATACACCGCTCCGATGTGAGAGCGATCAAGGCTGACTGTAAATGCATTCACTAGCAGCTTCATGCCTTGTTCAAACTTAGCATATTCTTGGCTACTTATGCTGCCAGATTTATCAATGATGAATACCACATCGAAGTCCGCATTGCACACTGGAACAGAAGGAGAACAATTCAATAAGCATAAGGGTTAATAACTGAGAGAGACTGAATGGCATTCTCGTATAGCACAGAGATGGTGTTGCACAACCCAGTGAAGACGTGAGGTAGTGCCATGGTCACAGTCAGGTCACACACAAATCGCAATCATGATGTCACAGAAGACTATGTAACAGTTACCTAACTGTGTCCCCACAATCATGATGTCATACAAAAATAGACAAACAGTACCTATCATATATTGTGAGGTCATATAACATGATGTTTCTGTGACCTCGTCATTGGGGCCATGCTGTGAGGTCACACACCATGATGCTTCTGAGAGGTATCTGTGAGGCTGTGCTGTGAGGTCATGCACTGTGATGTTTCTGTGAGGTCATGTAAAATATACTGTTATTGTTGTGCAAACCCTTCACACTGTGACCCATCTGTGAGGTAACTGTGAGCACATGCAACAACCTCTAAAATCTCTAAATTTGAAATATCTACTCTCTAACTTTGGCTCCCGTGCCATTGTATTGGCACCATTTTCAACTGTTTGAGCAGCTGACATTGTGGGTTTCTGAAAATGCCTGTTGTAAGTATTTGAAACTACCTTCCTCTTACTTTGATCAAACTGTATTTCAATGTTAAGCTACTGAACACCATCTGGAGGTTCAAAATAAAGGGAAATGTAAGCTTATACATAGATTTTCCAGTTATATATTAGCACAGATTAAGTAGTCCTCCATTTTGTACATGTGAATGTTAGGCTTATGTAATGGGGGCATTCATAACAGATGGGTTTTCAGAAAATGCTTGGCCATTACAAACACATTAGGTAAATGCTGATTTTGTTACTGCAATGATATTGGGCATTACATACCAGCATAGTAAATCTACTTCAGGAAGTAAAAAAAACCCTCAGCGAATCCCACACAGCACAGAGGCATCATTAAAATTGTTATGTGTTTGTCCGACAGGCAGGAGGGCAGGCGTAGCACTTTCATTTCCAGAGCAGAACTCTAACACACACTTTCGTTTCTAGAGCTGAACTCTAACACTAATACACTTACCCTAATGAAATTTTATACAGTAACACTCTATATGGCCTAGTGGTGCCTTGTGATAGCCACATTGACATATATTGGTTATGTTTTACAAACATTTTATTTCTTGAGTGTTTATATAGTGTGTGCAGATCCTATTTTTTTAACTCAAAAAAATCTCAGGCAAAAAATTATCGTGGGAGACATAGGTAGCGTATGTAAAGTTAATTGGTACTAATTAAAGGGGGATTTTATGGCTTAGATAGTTGGGGTTCGACTTGTTACTAATATTTCTGTCAATGTTGTGTTACTTTAAGACAAAATATGACCAAGAAACAATTATTATAGATCTGTAGGGTGCAAGTCCTGGTGCCAGGATCGTCTTACTAATTACATATATTTCGTGTCTACAACTAAAACTTAAATGTTATCTAGCTGCCAGGGTGTACTAAAGAAAGCCTGGTGGTAAGGGAGAATAATGGTGTCTTTCTTGGATGTCTATCCTGTTATCTTACCTTCCTTGCAGCCGTATTTATCCACTGGAGGAAGATTCTCGTCCCGTTTTATGCTGTACGAGAAAGAAAAAAGGCCGGTCAGTTCAGTTATAGCCAGGAATACACTGCTCTCCAAAATCTTATGAAAGCTCTGTATAGCAGAAGATTTCCAACAATATTTTCTTTCCATTTGTCATCACGTAATTGTCCAAGAGTTAGTTACTAAAAAATAATGTCTTTTTTTTCCAGAGGTGAAGAACATCAGAGTTAATTATTTGATATATTATTTAACTGAGCAGTATTCAACTAATAGTAATGGGCCACCTTTCGTCAAAAAAAAGAAAGAAAGTAACACAATGCTCAGGTGTGAGCAAACCAAAAAAGAAACTTTATTTTTGGCATATGAAGAGTATGAGCAAGTGGTAAACAGTGATATATAAGAAAATCCATTGATAATTTGTGGAATTAATGTACTTGATATGATAACATCTCTGATATTACTAACTCTATAGTTGTTCATTATATTTATCTTATATTTGGTAGATGTTGTGAGTATTCTCTGAAAATTTGAGCCGTTTTCATTTTAATAACAGAATGAACTGCAGTAAAACGACATTTTTACCGTTTTTAGTGTGACATTTTGAAGTTGGGTAAATCTCATTGATTAATTTCAATAATTCGTGCTAATAACTCAATATCCTAAACTATGATTTTCTCATGCATATTAAGTCTAGTTTTCTAAACTAAGATAATTATGCATTTATTCTTTGCTCTGCTTGTTCACTGCTCATTTTACGAAAAAATACTCTTCATACTAACATCATATTTAAGTTTTTTTCGAAGAAATTATGTATATAATTGTGATATAGACTGCTGAAATTTTTGAGAAAGATAGGGATCATAGTTGATAAAATATCTGTAACTAAACTTTAATCTATGAATTAGAAGGAAGACTATTTTTTCCTGAACGTTATGCTTCATTTATAACTCAGATTTTTACAAATTTATTGATCTATTAGAAAAAAGATTACAGCACTAAATCATGGTGCTATTTGTTCTTCATATCATTCTAGACTATTTCCAAAGTACCTTATGTTTCCAGTGTAGTGAAAGCCCAACAAAAAATAGAAAATGGGTGTCCCGAGCGTTATGCCCTAATGTTAATGTTCTGAAATTTTCTGCCCCAGCCAATAAACTGAACAATCTTGTCACAAAATAATCAAATTTTAAGGACTGAGCCACCTGTCTTCTTGTGTTATAGGCCAATTAAAACAAGAAAATAATAAATTTGCAGCTTCTAGAATTTGGATATTAAACTATTGTTGAATTTTTATAATTTTTATAAAATACAACAGATTCATAAGCATTAACCTGTAGCAGACAAAAGATATGATTAAAAAATAATTGCAGTTATTAAGAAGGTTGTGAGTTTTAATGAAGCATGAACTTCCAAAAACCGCAAAAACTAATGCTTTGGTTATGTAACACTTTGGCTTCATTATTTGATGGCAAAGTTGATTCCTTGCGTTATTTGTTACATAATGAGAGTTTTATAAGGCCTTACTCACTCTTTTTTAGATCATCTATTAACTACTCTTTTTTTCTTAATGATATACATTGTTTTTATACATGCTTTTATACTGGTTTTATATTGTTGTGATGTACTATATGAAAGTGAAACAATAAAAACAAATAAAATAAATAGTGCATGCATTCTCATGTATATATCAATAGCTGTCTGTGGCTTCGATTTCAATGTATTGGTCAATGTAATTTACAATAAGTTAATGATTGTACTAGTGTTGGCGCATAATTTGAGCCCTCGTGGCCAACACAGGGTTCTGCACATTGCACACCTAGCTGCACGTTGTGCTCTCTTTGCCTAGCTCTCCCTATACCTAGCTTTCCCTATACCCAGATCTCAGCTCTCCCTATACCAGCTCTTCCTACACATAGTGATCCTTACCCACTGTAATCCTTACACCTGGCATTTCCTAATGCTCCCTACACCTAGCTCTCTCCACATGTAGTGCCCCCCGACCTAGCTTTCCATACCTTGTCTAGATTTTAATGACCTCTAAGGTTACTATAAGATGTCTTTTAACATAATTCAAACAACAATATATCTTTTGTAGCAAAGTCATCAAATATTTAAAAAAAATTAAAGACTCACTTAGCCGATGCAGATCCCAACAGCAACAGCAGCAAAGGCAGGCAGGAGCTTAGCTGAAGCATCTTGAAGTTGAAGGCGGACTTCACTTCCAGAGATCAGACCAAAGTTCTTCTTGTCAGGAGACTTTTGATCATCTGATTTAATCTACAGAGACGCCCTTCTTTTATATTCCCAAAATCATATGATTTTTCATCAGAAATTGGTTTTTGTATGCCACGTCATTACTTGGTTTGCTATAATAATAATTAATTTGGGTAATTTAGTTGTAAATTGTAAGACTTCTTTGTCATAACCAGTGAATAAAGCAGCGTGAGGTGTATTTCGTACAAAGCAAAATTTATTACTGTCCAAGCTTAATTACGACATTCTGCATTTAACATTAAATCAATTGATGCAAACATATGGGGGTTCTTTGTACGTTTCACTCACTACATGCTGTTCGGAAATATTTCCTTTTATCAACTTCAAACTAACATTTCTCAATCATTTTTTGATTTGATTTGCGTAGTGATATTAAGTTAATTGGTTACGTTATCATATATGCTTATTCCAGCCAGCAAGATAATCCAAGTTGTGATTATTACTAATTTAACAAAGATACAAGAAGAATATGAATAGTATACATTATATGATAGCCTAATACATGGCATTAAAACAAAAAGCAAAACAAATATATGTACAGAGCAGTTCATTTGCTCAATCTTAGCAGTGCTTTAACTTTACTTTCAAGGTTTTCTACGGTATAGTACAAACTCTTGTCAATTTCATTTCACATCTGGGAACCTAGGTATTAGAATGAGTTATTATAGCCACATTTACGATGTTGAATCTTCTTTGTATAAAAGCAGGATGATCTCTAAAACAGTACCGATACTATTGTCTAGTAAAGATAGAACATAAATAATCAAGTGCCAAATTGTCAATAAAATTGTAAACTGCCGTTAACAAATATTGGGCATCAGTGGGCCAACAGCAGACCAACATTAGGCTGACTGTGGGTCAACATTTGGCTCACTGCAAACACATGACCAACTCAACATTAGGCCAACATTTGAAAGAGGGAGTTCTAGACACACTAAAAGAAAAAAGACTGAGACCTAGTCATTTCATCTTAGTCAAACATGAATGACTAACCAGATTCACATTCTTAGCCACAGGGGAGAGCGGGGAACAATAAGAAATGGGGAAAAGTGAGACAAACCCCCTAGTTTCAACACAGTGAATGTTATAACATTGCCCTTTAGGGATTCATGCCAACACTACATAACCACCAGAATGTTCCATTTCCTGCAAGACTTAAAATTTTACGGTTTGGGTTTTACAACAGGTAAAGTATTATTTTTTTATGCACGTGAGTTTTCAATCTTTTTATGCAGTACAGTCAACTCTCATTTATCCGGGCCTCACTTATCCGGTTACCTCGCTGTCCACACATTTGGCTTGGAACAAATCTATTTAGTGCATTTATCCCTCAATTAACTGGTTCCCTCAGCTTTCAACAACCACACAGACATTCTGGGTGCTAAAGTGGGGAATCCCCTCAGTTAACCAGTCATGCGTGGCCAAGTAACCACTGCTGTCAATTCATTGTCCCTGAACTTCTATGAATAGCTCTTTGTTATGGATTGACAGTTGACACCTTTTGATTTCAATAAACATATGATTTAAATGCAATTCACTTCGGTGAACTCAAATGAGACCAGAGCTCTTTCACCTATCAAGTGTCAGTTGTAGATGCCATTTAGACAAGATCACAGAGTGAATTAAATTATACAGGAGATACTCTGTGGACAGAGTTGTGCGGATAAGTGAAGGTTGATTGCATTTGAAGATAACGGAGATCATCTAATATTATACAAAACCTTGGATGGTGGTCTTTAGTTCCTGACATTGATTAGCAATGCTGTAGCCACATGGACCTCAGAAGGTCAGAAGTTCATGTTAAAACCAGCACAGGAAAGGGTGAGACAGTCAATTCTTCATAAGGGAAATGAAAGCTGGATGTCAGTTGCATGACATGTGCAATTGATGATAAGCTAAGTGAATGAACTATGGGGTATATGCAAAACATAAGGTTTTCCATCTCATCATTACATCTGCCTGCGGTTGCCAGTAAAATAACCTCCTAATATCAGACCAGTAGTAATGACAATACAAGGAACTTGTTCCCTAAAATAAGGATATTCCGAGACATTTTGCATTTTTGTTGTCTCTCTCTGCCCCTAAGCTTGACTCACTGAAACTCCACCAGTGGGGAACAATGAGGCAATAACTTTGACATTGTGTTGAATAACTCTGATATTACACAAAGTAAGAACCTCTGAAACTGCTGGGAAGTATGCACAACTATATACCTACATCTGAGCTGTGAAGCCAGTGATTTTAGAATTTTTGTCATGATTTAATACAAAAATAGTGTCTCATTGTACTCCACTCTTCCCTACTGACCAACACCATTAGTCATACTTAGTCATGGATAAGAGCTAAAAACAGCATATGTTTAACAGGCATTTTAAGAAATTTTCGAATTTGTCTGAAAGTAGAAAACAGCAGAATACCTATTAAACTAATATAAGGTATTTTTGAAAACCATGAGGACTTTTTATGCCAGCAAGTAGGATTAAGACGACTGTGTGTCACCCAATGAGCCACTAATTACAGGCCAGCTAATAAGAGAAACTATAAATAGAACTGCTGCTTTATTGTGATCCTTGAATCACCTCCAGGCGCACTGGCATCTGTGGTGAATTGGTTAGCATGCCTGCCAGAGTTCGAGTCTCACTCCTTTTACTCTTACATATAGGTAGAACAAATACTGTACCTTAGTTTTTTGGTATCTGATAACATAACTCATGCCAAAATGGTTAATTTTGTTTCATTATACCAAAAGGACTTAGATTAGGTAGGTAGGTAGTACATGTTGTAGTTCCAAACCCAGCTTGGGACAATCTTGAATAAAGGCTGTTCTTTGAGTTTTTTGTTCACAGAAGACTGTGCGGTAACATTTTTAGCTTACTGTAAGATCACATTATTTACTGGTTTAGGCAAAAAGGCTAATTTGGGAAGTCTATTTGTCTGTTTGACTAGTCCTATTGGTCAATAGATGGCTGCTGTTCATCAGAACCACTGGGTCCCGGGTTCAATTCTTGGTCGACCCCAGTCTTACTTTCTCGTCAATGAAAACTCCTCTCTTGACCAGTTTACTGTAAGTTTCCTATTTTTCCCATGATAAATTTTTGCTAAATTGCCGGCATATATATGGCCATTTATGATGGTCACAGAGACACAGCTGAAATTACAATGCAGAATATAACAAACTTTAAGGTTTCAACCGCCCCCCCCCCCCCATGACACCTTCGCACCACGACAGTGATCATACGTGTTGTACTATAAAAGTAGCTCTATTAAAGTGGCGATCCCTGACAGTAGGTTTTGTTGCACCATGAAAGTAAAGGCTAATTCAATAACTGCAGGTATGCAGCTTTGTAAGAGAAACTCCTCCTCCTACCATATACGAATGCAATATTGGTCACATCTATAAGAAACCTTTTAGGTGTGCATTATGTAGGTACAATGTATATATTGTATGACTGGTATCCAATAATTAAACCAGTGACTAATGGAAGCCTTTGTTAATGCGACCATATCTATAGATCTATTTTGTCCAGAATACCTGATAACACCTGATTAGAGGGTGATATCTTGCTCCCTTTGTTGTGGTAGTATCATATTTGTAGTCATTAGTTTGGGTACAGTCTTGAGTTAAAAACAATGCAAAACCAGATTTTTATAACTTGCAAGATTAGTTTCATTTTGCGTTGTCTTCAACTCAAGATTGTACCACAACTAATAAGAATAAGATAACGCCTGTCTAATAATGTATTAACCAGTATTCTAGGTAAATTACATCCAGAGATAAGTGCGCCTAAACATAGACTCCCAGACCGCTAGAGACTTGGACATCCAGCCAGTCCACCCCACTTGCCGATTGTTTCTTGTCTTTTTAACCATTAATACTGCATCTACTGCAATGGTAGATCTATCTATGATATATAGGGGCATCCATGGAAATGAATACAGCTATGTATGTTCCATATTTTTGAAGTTAACTGGCTAAACCGCCAGTGAGGGGGGCAGGTTAGCAGTTTCGTTGCAAGGAAATTGGAGGAACTTTGTTGGCTTTTGGGGGCAAAAGTTGGGACTGTCCTTGTGCGAAAGTGGGACTGTCATGGTGCGAAAGTGGGACTTTCATGGTGGAACAAGTGGTGCGAAGGATACTGTCTCCCCTCGAAACCACGAGACCGTGAAGTGTACTCCTCGGCCACCATTCAAAGCTGTTAATCACAGTTACAACTATTCTCCTGACATCAAGAGAGCATGACAATTAGTGACATGGCAGATGCATTGAGTTAGTACCAATTGGGCAGCAATGGGACAGAGCATCAATTCGTACAGTAACAGCATTATTTCTCAAACAATGTGAATTACTATTGATCAACGTAGGCCTGCTCTGCATGCTTTTCATAACAAAAGCAATGTGCCACAGTATTGGCAACAATACACATCCGTACAAATTAGTTTTTATCAGCTAATAAAAAGGAATTTGACTTGTTAATTGCTAACATTTCTGCCATCAGGGAGCATAGGGGCCCAAAACTGAGCCACTAAGCATGTAGATGGCCGGTTATTCGGTTATTCGGTGGATTTTGCAAATAACTATCCCTTGTAGAGAAAACTAGCAAAAACATACTAAAATCTGGCTATTTTTGCCCAAATTTGTGCGGTTTTCGGCCCAGAATGCAGCCCCAATGTTTATTTCAGTGCCCCTTGTGGTGAATGTTATAACTACTGCACTGTCACAGGAATGAGTTCATCACCCTCGTGTTTTTCTGTCATGAGAGACATCGGGTCTAGTTTTATCTATGTGATCTATGTATGAATATGAGTATGAATCAAATATATATATATATATATATATGTATGATCAAGGAGTTGTGGGCGATAATAGTGACGTCCAGGGGTGGATACAATGTTAAACATTCTGACAGAAATGTTGTAGATGAGAAACGTATCAACATCTATATGTGATTCTTTTCGTTTAGAATGCTGACGATGTACCCCTAGACGTTATTATCCACAGCAACTTTTGCTGTCGTGCAGCGTACATGTAATTATATATGAACGTTTTAGCTAAAACTAGTATTCTGATATTATGTAGGTTTGCGTAAATTTGCTTATTTTACATTTTTTTTGCTGAGTTTTAGAAGATTACATGTCAGAAACAGTAAAATATGTCATAACGGACTCAAAGTGGGATGATGCATTCGATGAGGTGAGATGGCTATTAGCATCATCTACGGTCTGGGCCGCTTCCAGGAAGATTGCTCCAGCCCAGGGGAGGTTGGTCCCCTTACCTGGAGGGTTGGCCCAAATTTATTCAGATATGTTTTGGCTCTACAAGATAGTCCCAGTCTGAGGGAGACTGGTCGGAAGCCCTGGACCTATACAGATTGGCTAGATGCAATGATACCCCCTTCACCCACCAAATGATGGCCCCTTTCATCCACAGTGTCAAGAGCCAAAATCATCTGCATAGCCTATGCACAAGCAGTGCTAAGCCTAGGACAGCCATGTTTCTGTCGCCGCTGCACATACTCGGTATATGCAGTGTGAATAGAAAAATGAACCATTTCGACTTTTCTATAAATGGTTATATTCAGAGCATACCAAAGTAAACAGAAGATAGTTTATTTATTTATTTACTAATATATGAATTAAAATTCATCAGTCATTTCAGCAGAAGAATATATATTTTGAGTGTTTTCCTGATTTGGCAAAGACTTTGTGTGAGCTAATTAAATTTCTAAATTATATCAATTAGACAAATTGTAGATGACACTTTTTTTTAAACTCTTTTGCATGATTTTGCAGTGTACAAAATTTATTGTACATATTATAATACAATAAAAATCAACAAAAAAGGTACTACAGCTGTGGGCCAGTCTATTCAGATGACTGCTATATATATATATTTATTTGATACACTGCATTCCGGTATAGACACATATTACAAATTACTCAGTTAAATTAAAAAACCAGATGTATACACTTTCAAGCTTCCCTCTATCGAAACCAACTTAGTCATCTTCAAGCCAAGACAAATCGATCTTTAAGTCCAGCTTATTGGCATAACAGTCCATCTTCTCCTCCTCCTCTGGATCATCCAGATCCTCATCCTTTACAATCCTGTAAGTACGATTGCTGAGCGGGATGCTGAGCGCTTTGCAGCTCTGTCTCCTGAAGACACTTATACAGTCCCAATTTTTAGAACTGTTTGTCCCAAACGATAAGAATACTTGGACTCTTGGTCGTATTCATCGTCCAACCAAGAAAGATCGATGCAAAGATCCAACTTGGAAATTCTGTCATCATCCATACTTTCATCATCCTTGATGACTCGGGGCGATATGTTGGTGTCGGTGGGGGTTTCTGACGGGAACAGGCCACCTTGTTCTTCCTCCTCCTTTTCCGCAGCCTCTCGCCCAAACCAACACAGCCAGTGGTAAGGTGCAACATGAATGCAAATAAAACATAAATATGATTTAAAATTGACCGTGCATGTGAAAAAATCAGGTAAAATTTTATTTTTATATATTTTTTTTTTTGCATTGAATGTATACAATTTTTCAAAGCCTATGTGAGTGGATGACCCAAAGACAAATTGAGGATTGTACTCATTGACATGAAAATCCTTGATTATTTTTATTAAAATGAATAAAATTACACTCATTGCTGAGAACAAGCCGCAATGCACCCATTATCGCAAGAAAGCAGAGAATAACTCTAAAAAAAAAAGCCTTTCTAAATTAATCGCAAAGAAAGTCAACATTACAAAGCCAAATCGACCACAATAAGGACAACTGAAAACAAGACAGAGAAACAAAAACAAAAAACCGCTTTTGTGAAACAATTAAAAGTTTGCTATATTCTTTGTAATTTCTGCTGCCTCCCTGTGACAATGACGAAAGGCCATAATGATGATGAAAAGATGCATTTAAAATCATTTCACTTCTATTTCTGTTTTGCTGTTCCAAGTTTAAAAGAATAAGATATATACGAAAAACAATTGGACATTTATGGTGGATCCTACTATCATCCTCGAGTAATTTCAATGTCAGTGGTGCAGATTTGTACTTTTTCCAAGGGGGGGGGGTGGGGTGTGAAACCTCGCTGAGCCACAAAATCGTAAAACCTTACAATAAGATATGAATTTGTACAGGGAGATGGATCCCCTCCTCACCCCAGGATTTGCACCCATGAAATGATTCCGTATAGGTTAAAGGAGGTTGGCAGCAGGGTGGGTCAAGATTGCTGACAAGAGTGCTGATATCTTAGGTCCTCGCTCTGTGTAACAAGTGGACATCCGTCAGTGCAGCGGGCATCATTTGGCTGACCCTTCATCGGAACATTGTATGGCGCACCTATATCGCAGGTGTTACTTATTTTAAAACATAAGAACATTTATCTACACAATTTTGGCTTTAACAAAATTTCATTAGGGTAAGTGCATTAGTGTTAGAGTTCAGCTCTAGAAACGAAAGTGTGTGTTAGAGCTCTGAAAGTGTAACGCCCGCACTCCTGCCTGTCAGACGAACACATAACAATTTTAATGATGCTTGTGTGCTATGTGAGATTTGCTGAGGTTTTAGCTGCAGCACAGCCTATTTTTAATTGATAAATGAAAACAAAAATAGAAAACACATAATACAGTTTGAGGAGATTTGGAAGAAATAATTGACTATCTTGTGCATATATACCAATTGGGTAACGTTAAAATTAACATCATAAGGAAGCAATGCAGTTTTCTTTATAATTTGCTTACATCCAAAGTCTGACTTTCTTCATAATTTTTCTAAATAAAAAGCCTGACTTATTTATACTTTCTTTTCCTTCAAGTGGCAAGGAATTCCATTCACTTTCTGTTTTATAATTGATTGTACATTTTTGAGTGAAATATAATACAGGATCTAAAATAACATCAAACCAATCTGTGTCATTTATTGGTTTTTAAGAGATATTCACTTTTGATGAACAAATTGTCTTCCAGTGTGATTCTGTATAATGGAGGTTGTACAGAAGTGACATTAAATGATTTGATTAGCATCATGAATTGCATTATGAACAGCGCTGACATCTATGGTTCTCAGGAGACATCCTGTGTAAGATATCAGTAGATGGCGCACCTGGTTAACTGCGTATCTTGCCCTCCATATACACATATCTGGAGAAAGGTGACCATGGTAGATAGGAAAACACCCAATAAAGAAAATTACAAAAATGGAAATAAGGAAGCAATATTGATATGAACAGACATATTAGCCCTTATGAAATCTCATACATATGTGAAACAATTTACTATGGATATGACTTAAGGATCATATTTGTTCAAGACATTCTCTGATGCCAATATATGGAATAAGATGCCACTTGCACTACACAAATGAGCCGGTTAACAAATTTTACAAATTCTAACTATAAAACTGTGATGAAGCTTGTCATTTGGAGCACTGTGGTTTGTGGTACACTATATGTAAAAGTAGCCATAACATATTAAAACATAAGCTGCGCAGCAGCAAACCCTCAGCTGATTGACATAGTACACATTTGAGGCTAAATTTTATTTAAACTATTGCACATAGAATTATGAAATTTATGGAGAATTAAGGGATTGTTATGGAAAGAAAAAAAAAGCATGAAAGTTATTTTTACAGGTAATAAATGAAATCAGCTTTTTAACACACCTTTATGCATGCCAGTTTGTATAAAGACATAATTATTGTAGCAACTTGTTATTTTAGAATGTTCTAGGACAGTATTTTCTCTATCACATATGTTAATTTCATGATCTTAGAGCAAATGATAACAATGATTATTATAAAATATACTGCATAGTTATTACCTGTGCCAGTCTTCACAGCAGTGATTTTGATGATTACCAATCCAACTTAATCTGTCACTTCACATACTTTTTTTTTAAATGTTTTACCAAAAAACCAGTTTTTTTATAAAACATATTGTCTTGATCAGACTATATCATTATATTTTGAAGAAATGCAGAATCTTTCTGGGCTGCATGCCCATTTTTGACCCATAAACTATACCATATAAAAGAAAAGAAATGTACTGTGAAAACAGGTTGTAATATAACTAGAATAGAATAGTATTAAATAATATCATGAATACACAATAGATCTTCCTCTATTTATGGCCTCAAATATAAATTTTGCCGTGTTTACTATTGTCACGTAAACCACTTTTATAAAGAAATTTGGCATGCAATGGAATACCTTTAAAAAGTGTAGATCAACTCAAAGTTTGCTGATAAATTCCTGATTGTCTTGTTTGGGCAAAACGTGTTTGCATTTAGTTTCATAAGAAATATTATTGCATATTCATTCATGCATATATAAATATTTGACCTTTATTTGAATATGTGACCTTGACCTAATTATTTCTTAAATTCTCACTTGGGTGACCTTCACATATGTATCACCCAAGGTCATCTCTAACCATGACTTTGGAGCCTCAGTCACACTAGACCTTATAACAACTTAAAACAAGAAAATACCACTTACAACTGAAAATTGTCCCCTGTCTTTTAGAAGTCTTGTAGAAGTCTTACAATATTTTATGGTGCGGGGTTTTGAGCATGTTAAAAAACCTGGCGACCTCTGAACTGGTCACCAGCAATATTAAGTTATTTCAAGTTGTCTTAAATTGATCATAGGTAGTTGCACTGTGGTTGTAGAGTCTTGAACAAATCTTGAATGACATTGGTATATAATAGTCTTGGGTGATATTTAAAAAGTGGTACGACAGGCATAAGACTAACTTTGGCTTGCACCACAACTGAAGATTGTGTAAAAGATCATGTACAATCACCATTGGCAACAGGGTGTAGGACATGTGAGCATACAGTATCAATAAACATTTTTTTGAGTCTTTGCTGATCAGTTGGCAATCAGTTATCTACTAGTTCACAAGTTGGTTGTACAATTACAATGGTCGTAAATTGGTCATACAAAATCTTTGGTAATCTTTATCAATGTTTTACAGTCTTTTCTTATCTTAAGATGGTCTTAAAATGGTTGTATATTAGTCTTGTGGCAGTTGTACAATTATTGGAGATTCCTAAAATCAATTGAAGACCAGTTGTAATCTGTGACTGCAACAAAAGATTAGGGCTGAAATCGTGAAGACTATCAAGGATCAAAAGCCCCTCCAAGTCTTCGGCAATCTTCAGGGCTAGTGTGGGGCTTTAAGCAATTGCACCTCAACTGCACCATTTTGGGCTAACTACTCCCAACTGTTCTGCTTGGCACCTTTGAAACAAAGCCTGACTAGAGGTCAATTACTTCAAACTGTTATAATTAACAAATAAAGAAAATACACAAAGTTGGCATGGAGTGTCTTTATTTCGCAATATTGCATCAACATAAGAAGTAATCTGTGCATACAGTACATTTCTTCGTGATGGTTCCTTGCTGTAGATTTTTGTATCTTTTTGGCAAGATGTAAGCCGAAAGTAGGAGCCTAAAGTAGGACCTCCATGTCATGCTGGGAAAGGTGTAGGGGTAAAATGGTATCATCCGGGTCAGTCATCCAGGCATTTAAGCTGTATTAGCCATAATGAAAAATATACAATTTTAGAATGACATGGCACTTGCATATGCGCCAAAACAATGATATTGCTAAATAAAAGTAAAATAGAAATAATATATAGTCAGGGGCGTATCTAGAAATGAGTTAAGGCTGAGCCAAAGGGGCAAAGCTGGGCTAGGGGGTCCAGGGACATACCCCCAATATGTTGGTAAATTTCATTCATTCTGACCAATAAATAACTTTTTGCGGCACTATTGTCGGAGTTGTGCGTGCCTTAATTTTATCTTGATTTTTGTTGTTGCTAAGGGGATGGGGGGCATGGCCCAATGGCCCCCCTAAATATGCCAGTGAATAAAGGAAAGAGGGGAAAAAAGTATATAGAATAAATGAAGAGAACCAAATTATGCAATGACATAATAAGAAGTATATGAAGTCAGAAATACTTGAACATATTAAAAAAGTTCAAATTATGAGCTATCATGAAACTAATTTTGCAACATTTTCAATATAGTATTGGCAAAACCACTTAGTCACATGTAGTACAGTTACTACTTTGCATAAAAATATCCCGATTAACTGAACATAATTACATACAAGATAGGTACACAAGTGGAGCCATTTGGCCATGGTTTGAAGGTACTTTTTGGTAATACAGTTTGGAAATGTGGAAATAACCAAGACTAAACAAACATACAATGACAATCTATATGAGGGATTGTATCATGTATGCATGGAACTGTTGGAACATTATATCATAAAAAGAAATAGACCCCAGCTTACCCTTGTCATTGTTCGTATTGAATTTTTTTTTATGCTAAGTATCTGACAAGTAGGGAATTCATGAATATTGGGTATCAAATGGTTAAACAAACTTACGTAATGAATTGCATACAACAGTAACTAGATTATCTAGTTCATTTTCCAACTGGCTAAAATCAGCCACTGGGAAATATAGCCCACCAGTCGAGATATCGTTCAGCAGTGTAGAGTCGATGTTGTTTCCTATTCCAATGGTCACAAGCGTACACTTGTTCTTAAGTAGATTGGCTTGGGCTTCCGTCTCATTCTCCCTCACATTTGGTCTTCCATCAGAGATCAACAAGCACACATTGGAAACTTGAGGTCTGTCTCCTCGGATCTCTTGAAGAATTTCCATATTAGTAAGCTCAAGGGCACCAGCAATGTTGGTTTTGCCACCGGGTCCGGGAAAGGCATTCACGGCACTTTGATAGTCGGAGAAGTCCATATGATCATTCAAGTAAAAGCCCAGTTCTGCAGTTTGGTTGTAGAGAACAGCACCGAATCGTGCTCCAGCTCCGGCTGTAGATGAATCTATATCGAAACGTCCAATGACGTCTTTGAGGAACTGCTTCAGTGTAGGGTAATGTGTGCCAATGCTGCCCGATCTATCAATGATCAGAGCCACATCAAGTTTCTCTGAACAAACTGAAAAATATAACGGCACATACTATAGTATAATTCAAAGTAAACGTCCACTGGTTCTTTTTTACTTATTTTTACATATATCATGGAGAAGCACAAAATAGATATACATGTTACCAAAATATCAAACCCCAACTATCTAACACATAAAAACCCTCTCTGTAGAAATTAAGTTTCCAATCTTCTCATTGATAATTTTGTATCATTTCGTCATTGCAGCCATTTGTTAAGGCCACAAAGAATCAAAAATTACAATGGAGAATATAGCAAACATCAAGTTATTTCTTTTTCAGGAGTGTTTTATCTGCTAGACAGTTGAGATTTTAATTTCTGCAAACCATTTGTGACAAAATATGACCAAAAACCAGGTGAACACTTATTTTGAATCCTACTACAAGGGACTTCCTTGATTGAGTTTGGAAACGCAAGCTATTTTGCTCTTGATCTTTCTTACTTTGCTTGAACTTTGTTATTGCATCCAGATTTATTATGTTAACATTTAGACAAGTATATTATCCATAAGTGTTGCTTTCAGGAATGTATATGTGAATAAATAATAATATCTTTATCTACAGTAGTACATTCACATGCACTGCATTACCTTGTGGGGGCCTGTCTACACACTTGCAGCATCCGTGATTAAATTCTGCTGTCATCTTTGGACCACAGTCAACATGGTCACAGTTCAGTGGTGCTGAAAGAAAATTGTTGGCTTTAAAGTATCTCCTTAAGTGCCATACCAACCTCGCTCAACACTTGTAACCAATAATCAGTACCCAATGTGACAATTTTACTAACTGTCATAACATCTTGTGAATTGGCCATACATGTCATTGATCCCAAAGCAACCTCTGCATGTGCAAGGACTTGAGAACGTAAACACCACCTTCGTGGCAACGATGTCATTGAAGTTGATGTACCAGTCCTGGTATTTTGATCCTCCAACCAAGTTAATGACCTGAAACAGAACATAATGATGACAGTGGGAAGCAAAAATCACCATGTATAGAGGCCAGATGATGTCATCTATTCAATGATGTAATTTGTGTTAAAATAAATGATGAAGTATTTTATTTGTGCTTTATCTGCTTCAGTGGCAGGTAAATCAGTGGGTAATGTCATGCAAGCTTGCCTTTGTGAAAACTACGTTATTTCCATTGTTGACAGTAACAGTGACATTTTGGTTGCTCAATGAGGTCCTAAACTGTCCTTCCAAGAAGTGAAGCTTTTTCTTCCCATCGCCCCTGAAGGTCAAACTTAATTGAGGATTTTGGTCGCCAATTTTGAAACCGGCGTAGTTGTCGAAGCCTTTTGGATGTTTTCTCCTCAAAGCCTTGCGTGTGGGATTCTTGCGATATGTAGTTGACATTGTCAGATACCAGTGCTTGTTTCCCCGGGAGTATGTGTATTTGGCAATAACCTTTTTTTTGTGTCTGTAATAAAAAAAGAATTAGCTGCCATAAATAAAAGAGAACTTCACAAAAAGCAAAGAACACTGTAACTCAAGGGAATATCATCACAGCATAATAAGTTTGCAATGTTGCGGACAGGTTGTGGCAATGTTTTTGGTTATTTTGCCAGTAGAGCAACTTAAACACAAGAGCTTACGAGTTTGGCAGAACTCTCCAGAATAATGGTCTGGGCATTCACATTTACAGCAGCCATTTTCATTCAGAGAGGCAGTTCCACCATTCAGGCAACAGCAGTCAGGCGTATCTGGAAATTTAGTTTTTCAATTTCAGTTGTCACCCAAATTTGGTAGCATGGCATAGTTAAGCATTACAGAAACACTCGTAAACTTGGAAACTCAACTTCAGAGGACGTCATGTGAATCCAGTGGGAGTCTTGAATTCATGTGACGTTCTCTGTGAAGTGAAACACATACCTTCTTTGCATCTGGTGTACTCGCCATATAGGTCATTGATGCAGAAACAACGGTCACTATCACACACATCAGAATAGTCAAATGTGACTTTTGTAACAACTTCATCGATATCTGGAATACTCCAGTTTTGGTACTGTTGGTGACCAGTTTGAACCAGTTGTATTGTCTGCATTGAAAAGAAATCAAGGAGAGACAGTGATAAAAATTGTCAATGTGGGACATTGTGTGTAAATATTCACGCATCAGCCATGCACATATGCCCTCTGTTTCTACAATGACATGGATATGACTGCCCATTCCCCTCAATGACCATTGTGGAAAACGTGTTAATGGCTGATGCGTGAATAGAGCTATATCATGCTTATGGGAATCACACATGGTTTCAGATATCTCAGCTTACCCAGGAGTTGATCAGCGCTGCGCCTTTGAAAGCGGATACAACAACTTCCTTCCCTGCAGATTTAGTTGCAAATTGACCTTCTAGGAAATGGAGCTGATACTCAGCATCATCATTGAATACTATGTTATAATATGTGTCAGGATCATTTGGAGCAAATCCACCACACTGGTCAAATGGGTCATTATTGGCATTGAAGGATCTCCTCAAAGTTTTTCGGATTGGATAATCATTATCTTCAGTGGATATCTCTGCATCCCATTCATTGTGCCAAGGTGCTCTGAAGGTCCACTTGGCTATCTTTCTCCTCTTGCATTCTAAATGATGGGATATAAAAAAGATGTAACTTATTAATGCTATTTAATTTTCAAAGATTTCAAGAAAATGACAAATAAAGCTACATTTAGATTTAATCATCTCCATGTGCATACAAGTGCATTACAAACCATTTACATTAGTCCGTCAAAATACATGTTTCTATTTTCTGTTGTGCACACACAGGCACACACACACATATATGCAAACGGATCAATGTTAATTTGGGGTAAAGGGAACATACGTTGTTCACAGAATTCGCCAGAGAAGCCATCAGGACACTGACATTCACAGCAACCATTACTGGTCAGGGTAGCGGTGCCTCCATTTTCACAGCAGCAGCCAACTGGTTCTGTTGAGTGAAAATTTATTACAAGATATTTTAGTTATATTCATGGACACATAGGGTGGAAAGTGAAACAACACCAAAAAAATGAAATACAAGAACGACCTGTGGTGCACACTTGGTATTCCCCATGCAGAGCATTGATGCCATAGCAAGAGTAGCAGTCGCATGGGTGAGAGAAGCTAATCTCTATTTTGGTGACCTCTTGATTAATCGGGATACTCCAATCCTGGTATTGTTTTGCTTGGAGTGCTGTCAGACCTATAGTCTAAAGAATAATAGCATATGCTTTTTGGTAACAAACTTAAAGGTTCATAGTCTGTAACACAATAACTGAAGGTCACAAAAATCATGCATATTCTGTGAAAATTCAGGTCTTCGAGTTTGACTCTATGACTTTTGAAAATTAATAAATTACTTTTGGAGTACATAGGTAAAGTTAACCTACCCACTGCTGATTTGTAGGTCCAAACACCTTGATGTAAGCGCTTCGTCCAGATTGGGATGTATAAAACTGACCTTTGAGCCATTGCATGAAATAACTTGCACCAGGCGTAAATTGCATGGTGTAGAGTGGAGCACTATCACCCTGAATGAATGTCGCATACCGGTCATATGGATCCTGGTTGTGCTTGAATGACCTGATCAGACTTTTTCTGATGGAATATTTGGGGTGCTCAGTTGACATGGAAACACTCCAGCGTTTGTTGGGGTATGTCCACTTTGCGAGTTCTTTGTTCTGGCAGACTAAAAAATTAGACCATGAAATAATTACTAAGCACTGATTGTATATGAAATTGAAGTTATATTTTGTTAAAAAAAAATAGCCTTTCACCTGTTTCACAGGAATCTCCCATTGTATCGTCTGGACAATTGCATTTACAACAACCATTTTTATCAAGATAAGGTGTTCCTCCATTCTCACAACAACAGTCAATGGGTACTGAAAGTGCAAGAATTCCAAAGACATGCTCAAGTGAAGCAGTTTGACAAAATGCATGACATTTTCTTTTAAAATTTCAAGTATCAATCAACATATCAAAGTGCATTCAGTCAAACTGAGTACATCTCACATATGATATTTACAGAAGTGTTGATGTAATGTTTTGCAGTTTGTCCAAATAACTGTTGATTCCAGGGAGGGTTTTGATGATTATATTAGGGCCCACCCGCTATTAATTCAGCTCATGCTTGCATACATCACATGGTCAGTTGTGGGTTGATTGGACTCAATGTAGTCAGTTTGATTGAACAAGCAGTAACAGATAATGGACTCAAACTGACCTTCACAAATTCTAGTATATTCTCCGAAAAGGGCATTGATTCCAAAACATGGGTAACAATTGCAATTGAAAGACAAAGTGAGTTCCATTTTGCAGACTTCGATACCATACATGTCGATGGAAAAGAATTGATACTCTGTAGGACCAGTTCCTTGAAGAATTGTATCCTATTAAAAAAAACACCAGTAAATATCATTACTCTTACAAAAGTGATCATCTCGTTAATATTTGATGTTATATGAAAATCTAAGTTTGGTCAAAGTAAATGGTCAGTTGTCCTTAACTAGGCTTATACATATCATAGTCATGTATGGCAATAGTCATTCTGTCAGAATTTACAGAAAGTTTCACATTAATTGCTCGTGTAGATGATATTCAAGGATTAGGTAAGACACAGTCACTTGTATTGTAATCTTTAACATGATCAATGACTCTCCGGAGATGCAGATTTCTCTTAAAGGTTGGGAAGGGGGATGCAAGCCTACTTCGTCTGTCTCACCATACCCTTCCTTTTCTCATACAAGTGGCCATGGACACTTGTCAAAAGGTAAAGTAATGGTGGATCATCTATGCCAAATGTTTTTTTCAGTTAGACAAAAAGTACAAATGTTCCAGAACAAAGGTGTGTAGAAAAAATGTATTCTGATTGTCGAATTTCAGGGAGGGAGACATGCATTGATCCCCTCTGACTCTGTTTCAAGAGAGCCTATTGTTATATATATACCTACCCAATCCATAATTAAGTTCCCCTGACAATCATATGCAGACCAGGTTGCAATCTCTCCTCCATTTGGAGAAGAGAATTCTCCTTCCAGGGAGTTGAACTTATACACACAACCTGGACAAAACTCAATTGTGTACTTGGGACAGGAGTCAGTAGAATCAAAGTTAGCAGATCTGTCATACGTCCAAGTGGGCCAGATAGGTTTCCGCTTGAGTGACCTATGAAGTGGGCGGTCGTTGTGGCGGCTTGACATGGAGATGTTAAAATCAGGATTGCTTCCTCCTTTATAGGTCCACCTAGATATCACTTGATCTCTTGTGGCTGCGAAATTGAATGAAATATAGGGTATCTAAATTAGAATCATTTAGATACATCCTGTCTGGATAGTTCATAATTAAAAGAAGATCCTTTGGAGACTTATTGCTAAGAACTACAACCTTCGACCATATGTAAGCTTCCATATTACCTTTTTTTAATTTAAATTCAATTACTAACATTCTTGACAAAGACAGGCATTTGGATTATGAAACATTAATAACAAAGAGAGGTGTTAACCATGATATCCAAAGGATTCAATTATATACATGTATAGAGAATAACTTATTGTTATACTCCACCATGCGACCTGTTCTATTGTCCTTTTTTGGGATATAACCAACACAAATGTTAGTTTTCTTAACTAAGTGCAAACTGAACTGTTATGCGTAATAAAGGCATTAAAACAAAACAAACAATCAAACAAATTAGTAAATATGCCTAATGGAGTATAAGTTAATTGCTGCATAGTCGGGAGTTAACTAACATTTTTGTTGCTTATATCCTTCCGCCTTCAGCATCGAGATATAACCAACAAAAACGTTAGTTAACTCCCTCCTATTTGGGATATAACTAATAGTTAATTTAGATGTTTTAGTAATGATATTGGGGATATGAATATAACTCACTTTTTTCACAAAACTCCCCAGTATACTTCCTTCGGCAAGCACATGAACAGCAACCATTTTTATCCAGAGTGGGTGTTCCACCATTCTGGCAGCAACAATCCAAGGAAACTGCAATGATGTAGTAAGAATATCATTTACCAATTTTAAGATTATTTGAGAATAGCTTAAACATCTTTTGATGTGTTAATTGTTTTGAGACTCATTTTGGAAATTATGAGCTGATTTTTATATACCTCGGAGGAATGTAATATAAACATCAGTTTGCTAACTTACCCTTTTTATGGCGTGTGTAATTAGCGTAAAATGCATTGATGCCAAGACAAGGGAAAGTTTCACAAGAGGCAGAGAAATTAATTTGCAACCTTGTCGCTTCTAGCGATCCCACATTAAGGCTCCAGTTTTGATATTCCGTTGGTCCAACAGAATTCAACGGAACTTCCTGGTAAAAGAAAGGCCACTTTTAGAATGCCAAGGCTGAGTTACAACGGATTTCATAGACTTAGAGGCCAATCTCTGAGGAACATCATTGTCAATCTAAGAATCCCTTTGGCTGCGAAACTGACTTAAGGGGTGTTCACACTATCACATATAAGACCTACGTATGACCACATATATTACATTCTCTGGAGTTTAGTTTCATGTCTATGAGTTTTGCTGTAAATTAACTTGCAAAAGACGGAACTGCTCTTACCCACGATTCGACTTCATCATTTCCATTGAAGGCAGTCACTTCCACCTTTTCACCTGAGGCGGCAGTCTGGAATTGTGCCTCAATATAGTGCAGTTCGTAAGTGTGTTTGCCCCTGAAGATCAAGTTGTATGTTGTTTGACTATCTCCGGCATCAAATGCGCCATTTTCATCATATGAACCACTTGGCAAGTTCTTTACCATGAGAGTTTCTCTCAGAGGGTGGTCCTGGTGTTCTGATGAGAGCTCAACTAACCATTCCTTATTGTTGCCACCCTTGAATGTCCATAAGTTAACCTCTTTCGTTTTACTTGCTGCACAACAAAATATTCAAATTAATGTTGAAAAATGTGTAAACGAAACTGCAAATTTAATTAATAAATTCATTAACAGTACATCTTTTAAATAATCAGTCATCATGCTGTGTGAATATTCTTACCAAATTCGCAGAAATTGCCTGAAAAACCCTCAGGACAGCAACACTGACAGCAACCATATTCTCCAAGATCTGGTGTCCCACCGTTCTCACAACAACAGTCAGGTTTCGCTGCAAGTTATAACTTTTTACATGATCAAGACTATACGCAGGTAACAGTGTGCCACTTTTGGCTGAATCATATGTTGAGTGTAAATGCCCAGCAGGACTTTTTTTGTACTCCATTATTACACCTGATTATAGTCATGAATTTTTCAAATCGACGTCCCTCAACTCTCTGTTTTTGGTCCAAACTTAGCGAAGACTGTGACTTCATTCCCACGGACTTATAATTAAAACAGGAAGGTGGATGCGCAATGTTGCACATCCCCGGAGAACAAAGATTGTTCGAATGTGGAGAGGTGCAAATGGAATATCTTGTATTGTGCTGATGCAGACTGATGGAACACATAAGAAGATACTATCAAATGGACTATGCAAACAGTTAACTGCCACTGTAAAGAACTAGGTGAATGTATATATATTATTGCATGGTTTGTTTTGTATTGACCCGAGTATTCACCCTGCCAGCCTAAATTTCTCTGAGGGAAAATATAGGCTGACAGGGTGAATACTCAGGTCAATTCAGAACAAACCATGTCATAATGTATTTCTTCTATGTTTAATTTCTGCCCCTCCCCCTCCCAAAATTAATAAAATCAGATAAGGATATGCAAAGCAATGACACTGTTCTAAAAAATCACTCAGCCACTTATATCGTCACAATAAGATTAAGTGCACTTGATGACCTCACAATTAATTTTTATGACGTCATCAACAATGGTTAGTCTATGGACACTGGAAATTGTTATTTTTGATATTGGTTTAAGCCACGCCCACTGCCGGGTTGCCTAGCAAAAGTCATATTTTCCAAGAGAAAATATGAGATTAGAGGGAAAATATGAGCTTAGAAGGAAAATAACTTTTGACACTACATTAAAAACAAGATGATATCTCCCAAGAACAGTTTTGTGTTTTTCAGGTCTGATACATGGCTAGACATAGAGTAAAGTTATTTTATTTTAAAATTATTTGATAATTAGTAATTCTCCATGAAAAAGATATTCTTTAGTTTTTATGGTAATTTGCAAATTGTGCACACCATCTTACTGTGTGGCTACACGTTGGCCTACCAAACAAGATAAAAACTAGTTTTTTGCCATAAAATAAGCACCACTCAATCATGCATTAATGCTACAGGTAGCTTTCATGCAATTCTGCTGGATCAGTATTAACATATTCACAGTTGTGTGTTGTACACTTGTGACAAATAGTTCAATTTGATTAATATTACAGTGTAAAAATAATCTCTTATTTTGTTTCTGTAATTTGAAAAGTATCATTCCAAAGAGTAGGGTTACTGTATCTTAGCGTGAAAATCCTATATGACCTGATATGGTAGTAATACTATGCTGTATGCCTGATTCCGGGGAAAAATTATTACAGTGTGTGGCGCACTCCCTTACCTGGTTCAAGCACGGTATATCTGCCAAAAATGTCATTGAGACCAAAGCACGGGTGCGTGTCACAGGCTCTGTTAAATGTCACTTCTATGCGGTCCACAGTTTGAGGTTCTCCGTTCACTTCAAAATCAATTGAAAAGTTCTGGTAGCCCCTTGGACCTGTGTCTATTGTTGTGTATGTCTAAAATGATAATTTGCAAACATCTGTCCTGAATGCAGTTTGAAAGTAATGTTTAAGGCAGAATGGGAAGCAGAAGAACCGCCAGAGGTCACTGGCACAAAAAAGATAAGCATATCGTTTGATGACGTCTATTCAATGATGTAACTTTGGCTATGAGAAATTATGTCATCTAATTGTGCTTTATCTGCTTCAGCTTTAGTGCTGGCTTGTAATTGCAGAGAGGAATTAAACAATCAAAATTTCTATGGAACTGATAACAACAATGTAACATACCTGAGTCCCGACAACAATATTCTCTTTATCATAAGCTGTTACAGTTACTTCCTGGCCGGCAAATGGTGTGTTGATTTGACCACGGAGGTAATGTATTTTGTAACTACCATCAGGGTTGAACTGGATGGTGTACTTTGGCTCAGTATCTGAGGAACTGAAGGAGAAATAATTGTCAAATGGGTCGACATTCCAGAGGAATGACCTTGCAAGGGATTTTCTTGGTTCATGCCCTGTTTCAACAGATGAAGTGATCACATTCCAGTTCTTGTTGTTTCCATCAAAATAGGTCTTCTTTGTAATAACTTTTGTCTTGAGCACTGAAAACACACATAGGATCGACTAATGAAATGTAAAACAGGATTCAGCAATAAAGGGCTGGTCAGCACATGCTGAGTCTAGGACCCAGAAGTAATGGGGGGGGGGCACTACGACCGTAGCATATAAAAAGACAAGATTACATCACTACATGATTATTGCATTGATGACGTCACAGACTAGATGATGTTATCAAACAATACTTATCTGGTACAGTGGCAGTGGCCTCTTAGATTTTTTAAATATTTATATATCATTGCATGTTTTTTTTTGTATTAACCCGAGAATTCACCCTTCCAGCCTATATTTCCCATGGTTTGTTTTGTATTGACCCGAGTATTCACCCTGCCAGCGTATATTTTCCCGAGGGCCATCAGGCTTGAGGGACAATATAGGCTGGCAGGGTGAGTACGAGGGTCAATGCAAAACAAACTATGCCATAATGTATTTATTCTATGATTGAAAACTCAAAGGTTTTAATTAAATTAAAAAAGATAAAAGCATCAGCAATGATTTTGTCTGATTAATATTGTGTCTTGACAATACCAGTAGGCAGGGCTATAGTGATGTCATCTCATTGCAAAAAATAATGATGTAATTTCCATTGTTTTTTACTTTGCCAGCATTATAAGCTGGTCTGTTGCTTTTAGCCATGCCCACTGCATTCTTGTAGCCTAGCAAAGTCATATTTTCCCTATGGAAAATATGAAAAAATTACAGGGAAAATATGACTTTTGAGGGAAAATAACTTTTGACCTACTTAATTCCACATTCAAATATATGAAACTAATAATAGACCCTAAAAGTCTATTTTGATGATGTCATCATACAGGTCTGTTTTGATGATGTCATCATAAAGGTCTGTTTTGATGATGTCATCCTACAGGTCTGTTTTGATGATGTCATCATACAGGTCTATGTTTTGATGTTGTCATCATAGGTCTATTTCATGCTTTCGAAATCAACTATAAGCTAAATTTACATTATTATTGATTAGCGTATAATGTTTCAGTAACATTCATTTATAAAGTATTGCGGAAATTTTGATTAGAATCCAGAAAGAATATGTACATAGAAATTGGTAGTATAAATAAATTCAGTAAAATGGATTACATTTACAATTTGTTCAAATTTGTAACATGTCCCAAAAATTTTTTGGGGAAAGAAATTGTTTGATAAGTGTCTGCAAGCTTATGATGTAGGTAATGCTGTATTATGACATACAGGAGTGGATGGCAGGATGGTTTGTGAAATTGTCACACCCGTTTGAGAATTGAGAAGTTCTACACATATGTGATTAATTGGGATAAACCCAACTTGTTGCTAATGAACCTTTTTGGGTGAATCAGAAAACTTACAGTCTTAATAAACTTTATCGATGTTTAGCGGGCGCGTCTTTTGAAGATAAGAAGGAAATATTTTCGAACGTTGTGTGAAAGTAGTCACATCAAGGATGCCATTTCAGGTAAAGATTTCTTATAATGACAGGTGCCTCATTCAATGTCAATGTCTCAGTGCTACTGGGTCTGAAGTTTAGGCAACTTATATGACAAGCTGCCAGTGGTAGATGTAATGATGAGATGATAAGGATTGAGGTCCAGACAAAATGACTCAAAGCCTTACAAATTTATCCCATGGGTGGGATTTTTTCCTTGCCAACATAGACATTAAGTATAATTAATGCACCTCTAAATTACAGCAGATTTCATAGACTGAACTTTAAGGACGTCATCTGAATCTTTGCTCCCATTTGCTTGTAGTAATAATCATTTTATCAAGCGTAAAAAACCCAGTTGCTTTAAACGCTATGAAAAATATATAATTAAATATAGTAAATATATGAATAAAATAAAATGACTAAAAGAGGTAAAATTTCTAACTAAGAGTCTTCCAGCCAATGTGAGCCCTGGATAATCATGACGTTATCTGTGAGTTGTTCCCAGGCCAGTGAAATCTGCTGTAATGTCTCATGCAAGTGACATCCAGCTGTGATGCAGCTCATGTCATGTGCCCAGGCTGAGGAATGACAACTGTTGGGTACTTATTTAATAATTGGATGATACAAACCAACTTCACAGAATGAGCCAGCGAAACCATCAGGGCAAAAACATTGGCAGCAGCCATCGCTTGCAGGTCCTGGTGTGCCTCCATTGTAACAGCAAAGGTCAGAGCAGTCAACATCAACTGGAAAGTAGTACAGAAACATCTTTGGATATGATACAAATATTAATATATGAAGGTGAGCTTCTGACAGAAGTTCTGTGACTTATTATTCTAAATTTGTGTACATTGTAGCACAGACATTAACCAATAAATTTCATTGAAATACGTGGTATGCCAAACAATAAGAAGGTAGCGCACTCCACAAGACTTGGAAACACTCAGCTGGCACAGAGAAAGCCTGTGGTTGGGCAGCAGAACCTTTGCCAGTTTTTATTGAAATGCACGACCTTCTCTTTTATTATTCTACATCGTTTTATGATTAATGACATAACAGCACACAAACTTACTAAGGCAGCATTTTGTGTATTCTCCTTGAACAGCGTTTATGCCGGAGCATGGTAAACTGGTGCAGGGATCAGGAAACTGGAATTCTACTTGGGACACCGTTTCAAATGGGAAGCTTATCATGAAGTCTTGGTACTGTCCAATATTAGGTACTGGGAGGGACTGCAAGTAAATCACTGATTTAGTTACTCTAGTTTCCAGAGAAATTATCGGGGTTAATAACAATAATGAGTAACTGCAATGAATGAATTACTGACCCATTGCGGATTGGTTATCACATCACCATTCTCATCATAGGCAACCACCTTTACCGTTTGGGAGCTAGTATGAGAAATCAGTTGGCCCTTAAGATAATTCAGTTGGTAAGTGCAGTTTTCTTGTGCCCTGAATTTCAGTCTGAAGGTTTGGTTAGAATCGCCAACGTCAAATCCTCCAAAATCGTCGCGAGGATCAGGGCACCAGGACATTCTAGCCAGTGTCTTCTTTAGTTCGTGGGCGGGATTCTCCGATGACAGTTCTACAAACCAGTCCTCGTTGTTGCCATAGTTGAAGGTCGATTTTCCAATGTCTTTGGTTGTACAGTCTGTGGGCAGAAAACACAGTGGATATTATTGGATAATACAGTGGAAAACACTGTATTTCCGATCTGAGGTATTGCCTGGTCAGCATATTATATATAGAAGGATACAAAATTAATGTCCACTTGTTTTTTGTCATGTTTTTGCTTACAATCCATGGGACAGCATAAAATACAGACATGTAAACTATAAGTCAAACTGGTATTCACACTTTTTGATTAGAATTAATTTTACTGCTTGCTATATTTCTCATTGCAATTACTTTTGTTTCTCTGTTACCATCCCAAACAGCCATAATGGTGACAAGAATGCAAAAATGTATCGTTTGAAAGTTGGAAATTTTAGATGATTGGGGTTTACCTAATTGCTAAATATTTTTGTCGTTCCATTATGTTTATTTAAAAACCTTACCTGTAGGGGGGTCATCAGTTGGACAAGCAAGGGCAATGATGTGTTTGACATCTTCCTCCAGTTCATCAAAGCTGGATACAAAGTATGCTTTGTCATCCGAAGAAATTAACTGAAGCAGCTGTTTAGCTGGATCAGTGAGCCCTATACCAACTGATATCACAGTGCAGATTCGTTTAAGTAAATCGGCTTGGGGGATGGTGTTATCCACTTCTCTATTGTGGATTCCGTCAGAGAAGAGGAAGCACAAATTGGGTATATCTGGTCGATCACCTTTCAACGTGGTTGTAAGATTGTTTTCACTTCCTTCAAGAACGGTCAGTCGCGCTTCCTGAAGACCTGAAGCAATGTTGGTGTAGCCTCCAGTCTGGACAGTGAGGTTATTCTTCACGTCAACTGCATTGTTGTATGCATCTAACAGAAAGCCTAGAGATGAATTTGTAGAAAAATACACCGCTCCGATGTGAGAGCGATCAAGGCTGACTGTAAATGCATTCACTAGCAGCTTCATGCCTTCTTCAAACTTAGCATATTCTTGGCTACTTATGCTGCCAGATTTATCAATGATGAATACCACATCGAAGTCCGCATTGCACACTGGAACAGAAGGAGAACAATTCAATAAGCATAAGGGTTAATAACTGAGAGAGACTGAATGGCATTCTCGTATAGCACAGAGATGGTGTTGCACAACCCAGTGAAGACGTGAGGTAGTGCCATGGTCACAGTGAGGTCACACACAAATCGCAATCATGATGTCACAGAAGACTATGTAACAGTTACCTAACTGTGTCCCCACAATCATGATGTCATACAAAAATAGACAAAGAGTACCTATCTGTGACTTCACACCTGTAACCTCACATATGAATACATCACAGTGTTATCATATTTTGTGAGGTCATATAACATGATGTTTCTGTGACCTCGTCATTGGGGCCATGCTGTGAGGTCACACATCATGATGCTTCTGTGAGGTTTCTGTGAGGCTGTGCTGTGAGGTCATGCACTGTGATGTTTCTGTGAGGTCATGTAAAATATACTGTTATTGTTGTGCAAGACCTTCACACTGTGACCCATCTGTGAGGTAACTGTGAGCACATGCAACAACCTCTAAAATCTCTAAATTTGAAATATCTACTCTCTAACTTTGGCTTCCGTGCCATTGTATTGGCACCATTTTCAACTTTTTGAGCAGCTGACATAGTATTTGAAACTACCTTCCTCCTTGATCAAACTGTATTTCAATGTTAAGCTACAGAAAGCCATCTGCAGGTTCAAAACAAAGGGAAATATAAGCTTATACATAGATTTTCCAGTTATATATTAGCACAGATTAAGTAGTCCTCAATTTTGTACATGTGAATGTTAGGCTTATGTAATGGGGGCATTCATAACAGATGGGTTTTCAGAAAATGCTTGGCGATTACAAACACATTAGGTAAATGCTGATTTTGTTAAAGCATAGAAAATCTACTTCAGGAAGTAAAAAAAAACTCAGCAAATCCCACATAGCACAGAGGCATCATTAAAATTGTTATGTGTTCGTCCGACAGGCAGGAGGGCAGGCGTAACACTTTCATTTCCAGAGAAGAACTCTAACACACACTTTCGTTTCTAGAGCTGAACTCTAACACTAATACACTTACCCTAATGAAATTTTATACAGTAACACTCTATATGGCCTAGTGGTGCCTTGTGATAGCCACATTGACATATATTGGTTATGTTTTACAAAAATTTTATTTCTTGAGTGTTTATATAGTGTGTGCAGATCCTATTTTTTTAACTAAAAGAAATCTCAGGCAAAAAATTATCGTGGCAGACATAGGTAGCGTATGTAAAGTTAATTGGTACTAATTAAAGAGGGATTTTATGGCTTAGATAGTTGGGGTTCGACTTGTTACTAATATTTCTGTCAATATTGTGTTACTTTAAGACAAAATATGACCAAGAAACAATTATTATAGATCTGTAGGGTGCAAGTCCTGGTGCCAGGATCGCCTTACTAATTACATATATTTTGTGTCTACAACTAAAACTTAAATGTTATCTAGCTGCCAGGGTGTACTAAAGAAAGCCTGGTGGTAAGGGAGAATAATGGTGTCTTTCTTGGATGTCTATCCTGTTATCTTACCTTCTTTGCAGCCGTATTTATCCACTGGAGGAAGATTCTCGTCCCGTTTTATGCTGTATGAGAAAAAAAAAAGCCGGTCAGTTCAGTCATAGCCAGGAATACACTGCTCTCCAAAATCTTATGAACGCTCTGTATAGCAGAAGATTTCCAACAATATTTTCTTTCCATTTCTCATCACGTAATTGTCCAAGAGTTAGTTACCAAATAATGTCTTTCTTTTCCAGAGGTGAAGAACATCAGATTTAATTATTTGATATATTATCTAACTGAGCAGTATTCAACTAACAGTAATAGGCCACCTTTCGTCCAAAAAAAAAGAAAGAAAGTAACACAATGCTCAGGTGTGAGCAAACCAAAAACGAAACTTTATTTTTGGCATATGAAGAGTATGAGCAAGTGGTAAACAGTGATATATAAGAAAATCCATTGATAATTTGTGGAATTAATGTACTTGGTATGATAACATCTCTGATATTACTAACTCTATAGTTGTTCATTATATTTATCTTATATTTGGTAGATGTTGTGAGTATTCTCTGAAAATTTGAGCCGTTTTCATTTTAATAACAGAATGAACTGCAGTAAAATGACATTTTTACCGTTTTTGGTGTGACATTTTGAAGTTGGGTAAATCTCATTGATTAATTTCAATAATTTGTGCTAATAACTCAATATCCTAAACTATGATTTTCTCATGCATATTAAGTCTAGTTTTCTAAACTAAGATAATTATGCATTTATTCTTTGCTCTGCTTGTTCACTGCTCATTTTACGAAAAAATACTCTTCATACTAACATCATATTTAAGTTTTTTTCGAAGAAATTATGTATATAATTGTGATATAGACTGCTGAAATTTTTGAGAAAGATAGGGATCATAGTTGATAAAATATCTGTAACTAAAACTTTAATCTATGAATTAGAAGGAAGACTATTTTTTCCTGAACGTTATGCTTCATTTATAACTTAGATTTTTACAAATTTATTGATCTATTAGAAAAAAGATGACAGCACTAAATCATGGTGCTATTTGTTCTTCATATCATTCTAGACTATTTCCAAAGTACCTTATGTTTCCAGTGTAGTGAAAGCCCAACAAAAAATAGAAAATGGGTGTCCCGAGCGTTATGCCCTAATGTTAATGTTCTGAAATTTTCTGCCCCAGCCAATAAACTGAACAATCCTGTCACAAAATAATCAAATTTTAAGGACTGAGCCACCTGTCTTCTTGTGTTATAGGCCAATTAAAACAAGAAAATAATAAATTTGCAGCTTCTAGAATTTGGATATTAAACTATTGTTGAATTTTAATAATTTTTATAAAATACAACAGATTCATAAGCATTAACCTGTAGCAGACAAAAGATATGATTAAAAAATAATTGCAGTTATTAAGAAGGTTGTGAGTTTTAATAAAGCATGAACTTCCAAAAACCGCAAAAACTAATGCTTTGGTTATGTAACACTTTGGCTTCATTATTTGATGGCAAAGTTGATTCCTTGCGTTATTTGTTACATAATGAGAGTTTTATAAGGCCTTACTCACTCTTTTTTAGATCATCTATTAACTACTCTTTTTTTCTTAATGATATACATTGTTTTTATACATGCTTTTATACTGGTTTTATATTGTTGTGATGTACTATATGAAAGTGAAACAATAAAAACAAATAAAATAAATAGTGCATGCATTCTCATGTATATATCAATAGCTGTCTGTGGCTTCGATTTCAATGTATTGGTCAATGTAATTTACAATAAGTTTATGATTGTACTAGTGTTGGCGAATAATTTGAGCCCTCGTGGCCAACACAGGGTTCTGCACATTGCACACCTAGCTGCACGTTGTGCTCTCTTTGCCTAGCTCTCCCTATACCTAGCTTTCCCTATACCCAGATCTCCGCTCTCCCTATACCAGCTCTTCCTACACATAGTGATCCTTACCCACTGTAATCCTTACACCTGGCATTTCCTAATGCTCCCTACACCTAGCTCTCTCCACACGTAGTGCCCCCCGACCTAGCTTTCCATACCTTGTCTAGATTTTAATGACCTCTAAGGTTACTATAAGATGTCTTTTAACATAATTCAAACAACAATATATCTTTTGTAGCAAAGTCATCAAATATTTAAAAAAAATTAAAGACTCACTTAGCCGATGCAGATCCCAACAGCAACAGCAGCAAAGGCAGGCAGGAGCTTAGCTGAAGCATCTTGAAGTTGAAGGCGGACTTCACTTCCAGAGATCAGACCAAAGTTCTTCTTGTCAGGAGACTTTTGATCATCTGATTTAATCTGCAGAGACGCCCTTCTTTTATATTCCCAAAATCATATGATTTTTCATCAGAAATTGGGTTTTGTATGCCACGTCATTACTTGGTTTGTTATAATAATAATTAATTTGGGTAATTTAGTTGTAAATTGTAAGACTTCTTTGTCATAACCAGTGAATAAAGCAGCGTGAGGTGTATTTCGTACAAAGCAAAATTGATTACTGTCCAAGCTTAATTACGACATTCTGCATTTAACATTTAATCAATTGATGCAAACCTATGGGGGTTCTTTGTACGTTTCACTCACTACATGCTGTTCGGAAATATTTCCTTTTATCAAATTCCAACTAACATTTCTCAATCTTTTTTTGATTTGATTTGCGTAGTGATATTAAGTTAATTGGTTACGTTATCATATATGCTTATTCCAGCCAGCAAGATAATCCAAGTTGTGATTATTACTAATTTAACTAAGATACAAGAAGAATATGAATAGTATACATTATATGATAGCCTAATACATGGCATTAAAACAAAAAGCAAAACAAATATATGTACAGAGCAGTTCATTCGCTCAATCTTAGCAGTGCTTTAACTTTACTTTCAAGGTTTTCTACGGTATAGTACAAACTCTTGTCAATTTCATTTCACATCTGGGAACCTAGGTATTAGAATGAGTTATTATAGCCACATTTACGATGTTGAATCTTCTTTGTATAAAAGCAGGATGATCTCTAAAACAGTACTGATACTATTGTCTAGTAAAGATAGAACATAAATAATCAAGTGCCAAATTGTCAATAAATTTGTAAACTGCTGTTAACAAATATTGGGCATCAGTGGGCCAACAGCAGACCAACATTAGGCTGACTGTGGGTCAACATTTGGCTCACTGCAAACACATGACCAACTCAACATTAGGCCAACATTTGAAAGAGGGAGTTCTAGACACACTTAAAGAAAAAAGACTGAGACCTAATCATTTCATCTTAGTCAAACATGAATGACTAACCAGATTCACATTCTTAGCCGTAGGGGAGAGCGGGGAACAATAAGAAATGGGGAAAAGTGAGACAAACCCCCTAGTTTCAACACAGTGAATGTTATAACATTGCCCTTTAGGGATTCATGCCAACACTACATAACCACCAGAATGTTTCATTTCCTGCAAGACTTAAAATTTTACGGTTTGGGTTTTACAACAGGTAAAGTATTATTTTTTTATGCACGTGAGTTTTCAATCTTTTTATGCAGTACAGTCAACTCTCATTTATCCGGGCCTCACTTATCCGGTTACCTCGCTGTCCACACATTTGGCTTGGAACAAATCTATTTAGTGCATTTATCCCTCAATTAACTGGTTCCCTCAGCTTTCAACAACCACACAGTCATTCTGGGTGCAAAAGTGGGGAATCCCCTCAGTTAACCAATCATGCGTGGCCAAGTAACCACTGCTGTCAATTCATTGTCCCTGAACTTATATGAATAGCTCTTTGTTATGGATTGACAGTTGACACCTTTTGATTTCAATAAACATATGATTTAAATGCAATTCACTTCGGTGAACTCAAATGAGACCAGAGCTCTTTCACCTATCAAGTGTCAGTTGTAGATGCAATTTAGACAAGATCACAGAGTGAATTAAATTATGCAGAAGATACTCTGTGTACAGAGTTGTGCGGATAAGTGAAGGTTGATTGCATTTGAAGATAACGGAGATCATCTAATATTATACAAAACCTTGGATGGTGGTCTTTAGTTCCTGACATTGATTAGCAATGCTGTAGCCACATGGACCTCAGAAGGTCAGAAGTTCATATTAAAACCAGCACAGGAAAGGGTGAGACAGTCAATTCTTCATAAGGGAAATGAAAGCTGGATGTCAGTTGCATGACATGTGCAATTGATGATAAGCTAAGTGAATGAACTATGGGGTATATGCGAAACATAAGGTTTTCCATCTCATCATTACATCTGCCTGCGGTTGCCAGTAAAATAACCTCCTAATATCAGACCAGTAGTAATGACAATACAAGGAACTTGTTCCCTAAAATAAGGATATTCCGAGACATTTTGCATTTTTGTTGTCTCTGTCTGCCCCTTAGCTTGTCTCACTGAAACTCCACCAGTGGGGAACAATGAGGCAATAACTCTGACATTGTGTTGAATAACTCTGATATTACACAAAGTAAGAACCTCTGAAACTGCTGGGAAGTATGCACAACTATATACCTACATCTGAGGTGTGAAGCCAGTGATTTTAGAATTTTTGTCATGATTTAATACAAAAATAGTATCTCATTGTACTTCACTCTTCCCTACTGACCAACACCATTAGTCATACTTAGTCATGGATAAGAGCTAAAAACCGCATATGTTTAACAGGCATTTTAAGAAATTTTCGAATTTGTCTGAAAGTAGAAAACAGCAGAATACCTATTAAACTAATATAAGGTATTTTTGAAAACCATGAGGACTTTTTATGCCAGCAAGTAGGATTAAGACGACTGTGTGTCACCCAATGAGCCACTAATTACAGGCCAGCTAATAAGAGAAACTATAAATAGAACTGCTGCTTTATTGTGATCCTTGAATCACCTCCAGGCGCACTGGCATCTGTGGTGAATTGGTTAGCATGCCTGCCAGAGTTCGAGTCTCACTCCTTTTACTCTTACATATAGGTGGAACAAATACTGTACCTTAGTTTTTTGGTATCTGATAACATAACTCATGCCAAAATGGTTAATTTTGTTTCATTATACCAAAAGGACTTAGATTAGGTAGGTAGGTAGTACATGTTGTAGGTTCAAACCCAGCTTGGGACAATCTTGAATAAAGGCTGTTCTTTGAGTTTTTTGTTCACAGAAGACTTGTGTGGTAACATTTTTAGCTTACTGTAAGATCACATTATTCACTGGGTTAGGCGAAAAGGCTAATTTGGGAAGTCTATTTGTCTGTTTGACTAACCCTATTGGTCAGTAGATGGCTGCTGTTCATCAGAACCACTGGGTCCCGGGTTCAATTCTTGGTCGAGCCCAAGTTGGATGGCTTTTCATCCATCAAATCATTGCCATTGTCTCATTTAGCCCAACAGGTGCAGAAGTACAGGATGTAAAGCCACCCATCCACACTGTCCATCAGTGTTGCAAGGGGCATGACCAATGCTTATTTAACAAATGATAAGACAGTCAAAATATATTATAGGCAGGTAGTCATTTCTGGCATCATCACTTTGACTAGATAACTAGTTAGTCACTGCAGTAGGATCCGTACTAGCATTGTAGCAGAAAGGTTTGGAGCAACACAAAATGGACAGTCTTACTTTCTCGTCAATGAAAACTCCTCTCTTGACCAGTTTACTGTAAGTTTCCTATTTTTCCCATGATAAATTTTTGCTAAATTGCCGGCATATATATGGTCATTTATGATGGTCACAGAGACACAGCTGAAATTACAATGCAGAATATAACAAACTTTAAGGTTTCAACCGCCCCCATCCCCCGATAATAGGTACCTTCGCACCACGACACCTTCGCACCACGACAGTGATCGTACGTCTTGTACTATAAAAGTAGCTCTATTAAAGTGGCGATCCCTGACAGTAGGTTTTGCACCATGAAAGTGAAGGCTAATTCAATAACTGCAGGTATGCAGCTTTGTAAGAGAAACTCCGTCCTCTTACCGTACACCAATGCAATATTGGTCACATCTATAAGAAACCTTTTAGGTGTGCATTATGTAGGTATCCAATAATTAAACCAGTGACTAATGGAAGCCTTTGTTAATGCGACCATATCTATAGATCTATTTTGTCTAGAATACCTGATAATACCTTATTAGAGGGTGATATCTTGCTCCCTTTGTTGTGGTAGTATCATATTTTTAGTCATTAGTTTGGGTACAATCTTGAGTTAAAAACAATGCAAAACGAGATTTTTATAACTTACAAGATTAGTTTCATTTTGCGTTGTCTTCAACTCAAGATTGTTCCCCAACTAAAGGCTGAAGAAATATTACCACAACTAATAAGAATAAGATAGCACCTGTCTAATAATGTATTAACCAGTATTCTAGGTAAAATACATCCAGAGATAAGTGCGCCTAAACATAGACTCCTAGACCGCTAGAGACTTGGACATCCAGCCAGTCCACCCCACTTGCCGATTGTTTCTTGTCTTTTTAACCATTAATACTGCATCTACTGCAATGGTAGATCTATCTATGATATATAGGGGCATCCATGGAAATTAATACAGCTATGTATGTTCAATATTTGTGAAGTTAATTGGCTAAACCGCCAGTGAGGGGGGCAGGTTAGCAGTTTCGTTGCAGGGAAATTGTAGGAACTTTCTTGGCTTCTGGGGGCCAAAGTAGGAACTGTCCTTGTGCGAAAGTGGGACTGTCATGGTGCGAAAGTGGGACTTTCATGGTGCAACAAGTGGTGCGAAGGATACTATCTCCCCTCGAAACCACGAGACCGCGAAGTGTACTCCTTGGCCACCATACAAAGCTGTTAATCACAGTTACAACTGTTCTCCTGACATCAAGAGAGCATGAAAATTAGTGACATGGCAGATGCATTGAGTTAGTACCAATTGGGCAGCAATGGGACAGAGCATCAATTCGTACAGTAACAGCATTATTTCTCAAACAATGTGAATTACTATTGACCAACGTAGGCCTGCGCTGCATGCTTTTCATAACAAAAGCACTGTGCCACAGTATTGGCAACAATACACATCCGTACAAATTAGTTTTTATCAGCTAAATAAAAAGGAATTTGACTTGTTAATTGCTAACATTTCTTCCATCAGGGAGCAAGATAGGAGACTCCAAAGGGGCCCAAAACTGAGCCACTAAGCATGTAGATGGCCGGTTATTCGGTGGATTTTGCAAATAACTATCCCTGTTTGAGAAAACTAGCAAAAACATACTAAAATCTGGCTATTTTTGCGCGAATTTGTGCGGTTTTTGGCCCAGAATGCAGCCCCAATGTTTATTTCAGTGCCCCTTGTGATGAATGTTATAACTACTGCAATGTCACAGGAATGAGTTCATCACCCTCGGGTTTTTCTGTCATGAGAGACGTCGGGTCTAGTTTTATCTATGATCTATGTATGAATATAAGTATGAATCAAATATATATATATATGTATGATCAAGGAGTTGTGGGGGATAATAGTGACGTCCAGGGGTGGATACAATGTTAAACATTCTTACAGAAATGTTGTAGATGAGAAACGTATCAACATCTATATGTGATTTTTTTCGTTTGGATTGCTGACGATGTACCCCTGGACTTTATTATCCCCAGCAACTTTTGCTGTTGTGCAGCGCACATGTAATTTTATATGAACGTTTTAGCTAAAACTAGTATTCTGATATTATGTAGGTTTGCGTAAATTTGCTTTTTTTACATTTTTTGCAGAGTTCTAGAGGATTACATGTCAGAAACAGTAAAATATGTCATAACGGACTCAAAGTGGGATGATGCATTCGATTAACTTAATGGCCTTTCTTTAAAGCTGTCTGTCAATCTACTCAGCAATTGTATGTTTTGGGTTGTGTAAGTCTTTTCTATGGCCAAGAAACAAATATATTTTTCGTTTGGGTGTTCCTGCCAACCCAATTGTAAAGACACTAAAATTTTCAAGGAAATTCTTGTGAAAAACTTCCTATCAGACCAACCTGTTGTCCTCTGTCCTGTTCCATTAGTCAGTCTACCAATTGTTTTGAAATATAGCTTAGGAAGGTTTAATTTCATACAATATATTAACAATTAGGTGTCATTTGTTATTCATATTGTCACTTTCTCTGTGGCAAATATTGCCGTGGGATCTGGCTCCAGCAGCATCAGAAAGCGCAGCATTGACTAGTGAAGATGAGTTAAACATCTTTCCTGAATCTACATTCAGACTGTGAAACAAATTCATGTAAATCTGTTGAATTTTTTCATGTTTTCAGGCTGTTTCGGAGAATCCGGATCTCGTGTTTGTCAAGCCAGACTGGGTGAAAAATGTCCATGAGAAAAAGAAATTTGTCCCTTACCAGAAGTTTGTAATTGTACCCGAGTAGGTTATTAGCAATTTGTGATTTGTGTAGATAGCATTTACACTTACTCTCATTCCCGGCAGCATTTACTTTAGTAGAAGTCTTTTTTATATACCATGTGTACAATCATGTTGTAATATACACGTAATACAATTAATTTTGGATTTTGTTAGTCTGAACTGAATTTAAATATGCTACCTGCTTTATGCAGCTGGATGGCCTGATGGTTAAGGCATCCGCCAATTCAATATTGGCCAGCTCTGCTGAAGGTCCCGGGTTCAATCCCCTGCCTTGGCACTCTTAATATGCAACAGCTCAGCGGGATGTCATTTGCATGAGACTAAATTTGAGGTGCCTTGTAGTCTGTGACTATTCCGAGACAAGTAAAAGACCTCACCCATAGGGTAAATGTAATTAAAACGCCTTATCATCTCATCATTATGTCTGCCTTTGACTGCTGATCAAATAAGCTGACTAAACGTCAGACCCAGTAGCACTGAGACATACACATCTGGATTTTAATCAACTATGTTTACAGTAGAGCTTCATTTTTACTGTTGTAATTAAATTTTACAATTTTATTATAATAGATCGATCGCCTTCGAAAATGCAACAATTAAAAAGCATGTGAATGTCATCAAATTTCTATTTACTTTATTAAGTAATGTACGAAGAGTAACTTCACACATTGACAATGCTTCAGTATTACTGGAAAGTTATTTTATAATTTTAATAATTTACTAAAAATGCTAAGATTATTAGCCTGTGAATCTTATCACAAATCTTAAAAGGGAAAGAAAAATAATATTTTGGAGACTGCAGTTGTGCAATCTATTCGGGCCTGCCTGACCTGACTTTCTGGAACGTCTTGGGCGACCATTGACCCCCTCTGGACTACCCACCCCTCCTCTCCCAATGAGCAGATTTTCTACTGGAAAGAATAGGGAGCAATTACATCGATATTCCTATTTTCTGTTTACGGTCCATGTATCTGCAGTGTTGGCTCAAACATCGAGCCTTTCTGATGGTAACAAAAAAAACAGTTCCTCAATCATGGGTATACTGGTCTGCCAAGAAATTAGGGCACCCAAACTCACAAGCGGCTTGATCTGCTCATTCTTGCATTTGGGAGTGATGGTGAAAGTAGCTTTGAATTTGGCAGCAAGATTGGGTAAAGATTTGGCCTGATGCGGATACATCAAGTCGGCCAGATCTATGAACTCGTCGGTCCAGAGGCATTCCTAACATTTATACCAATCAGTGTACCCAGACCAGCAAGTTGTACTGGGTGTTGAGTGGGGAGAGTGGATAAGGACAAGGACAAGGGTAATACACACGACACCAGAAGGGATAGCATTGTGCTTTTCAGGTAGCACTGGTGCAAATGGTCTGGTTGCCGCTGTGAGGGATAGGCTGTGAGGACTACCTCCTATAAGCATATATGATATGCCTTCTGCTTACTAAGGACTTTAACTTAACTAACTGTGATACCCATTTCTACACCTAGACTTCTCCTGTACACTATCATATATAGCCATACTTAGATATCCAAACCATAGTTCGACGTTAATGACCTGTTAGGTTAAAACATTGTTAACTTCAAATACCCGTAACTCTTGCTTGATTGCATCATTCCTCACATTCATTCTATTAATGAAACTCATCACAGAGAAATCCCTTTGACCTAAAATCTTTAGAAATACTGAAAGGAACACAACTTTGGCACGTAATCTCTGGGAGGGATAGGGCGGGCAAGTAGTCCCCTCATACCACAAACAAGCTCAGTAAAATCCAGGTCAACCATCGGACTAGGTAAGCAATAGGCAAAAGTAAAAAAACTTATTTTCGATTTATTATTCATGAGTTTGTGGTGCCTAGGATAACGTACCAAATTGTTGGTGTTCCTTTCAGTATCATTCAATTCATGGTAATAGCAAATCATTCAGTTATCACCTGACTCAGTTATGCTTGGACAAGTTATGTGGTAGGTAGGGCTAACAAATGGACGAACAGTTATAAAGATATTGTTTGCGAGAGTTACTCAGTCCAGCAGCAGGCAATATTTCTGGTTGAAAGTTAACTATTCTCTCCATTGTGCTTGAATCCTTTACCTGAATTGCTCCTTCTAATACAGACTTCTTCTGGGTTTATTTGAGTACAAAAAGTATTCTTTAAAAAAGATGATATTTTGATTGCCAGAATGGGGCAGACAGAAAACTTTTCCGGGCTCACCAATGCCTCGAAATAGCCGATGACATACTGGTTTTTTAATTATCCGCATACAGATTCCCTGGACGTTTAATCGCAACACAGGAAGGCTGGGCCCATTATCTAGTAGTTTTGTTAAAGGCAGAAAGGCTGGTCTGGGCCGCTTCCAGGAAGATTGCTCCAGCCCAGGGGAGGTTGGCCCCCTTACCTGAAGCCCTGGACCTATACAGATTGGCTAGATGCAATGATACCCCCTTCATCCACCAAATGATGGCCCCTTTCATCCACAGTGTCAAGAGTCAAAATCATCTGCATATCCTATGCACAAGCAGTGCTGAACTAGAGACAACCATGTTTCTGTGGCCGCTGCACTTGGTGTATGCAGTGCGAATAGAATAATGAACCACTGCGACTTTTCTATAAATGGTTATGTTCAGAGCATACCAAAGTAAACAGAAGATAGTTTTTTTAATTTATTTACTAATATATGAATTAAAATTCATCATTCATTTCAGCAGAAGAATATATATGTTGAGTGTTTCCTGATTTGGCAGAGAGCTAATTAAATTTCTAAATTATATCAATTAGATTTTTATATCTTTTATTCGACAGCTTCATGTCATTCATGACTTATGTGTCACAATGTAAACAGAAATTAGACAAATTGTAGATGACACTTTTTTTTAAAACACTTTTGCATGATTTTGCAGTGTACAAAATTTATTGTACATATTATAAAAATCACCAAAAAAGGCACTCCAGCTGTGGGCCTGTCCATTCAGATGACTGCTGTATATATATATATATATATATATATATATATATATTTATCTTTATTGAACCTATGGGAGACACTCGACCAACCTTTGGGGGACACAGGTGATGTTTGGGGGACATGGGTATGTCCCCCAACAGGTTTTGCCATGCTCTGACTCCCTGAGACACAATATGTTGCTTTTAAGGGACAGCATAACAACATATCAGCCTTAGGATGTGATTTCAGCAAAAATTTAATGAGTACTTTGACTCAGTTTTCTGAGATCAGCATTTAAAATTTTGACCTTTTTGAACTGATGTCATCTTTCGGGGACATGGCTTTCACGGCCTATGTTTCATCATTAATCATATATATTCTATTTAAAATTTTGGGTATATCTAATTAAGCAGTATTTCTTTCATGCATATAAATTTCAGAAATTTTGAATGAAAATTACAGAAAATGATATTTTCATGTCCATAAAATTTCTTGTCAACCAAAGCTGAGGGCTTTAAATTGTTTCAACGGCTCTGATTGGCTGCGGTCTATAAGCTGCTCTGATTGGTTAAAAACTTCTGAGGAGACAAAATGGTGGGAAGAGGCATTCTTGCAAGGTGAGTGCCAAGTTTTTCATCTATTGGAGCAATAGTACCTAATGGTAAGGGTTGCATTTGCCTGAATATGAAAGAACGTGTGTCTTTGAACTTGTGTGAAGGTTTAGGCCTAACTGACAATTACCACTCAAACCGCGACGTATCCACTTCTGTGTAGCGTGTATTTTGATAAAAATAGGCCGACTTTGCAGGTCGCTCTAGCCTATAACTTTACAACTAAAATTCTGAAAATTGGTTTAGTAGTCAATTATGACGTCTAGATTTTAGATATGCAATCGGTTTTTGCGTAGGACAAATCAATCTCGAGTTACGGACGTTTGTTTGAAGCTAAAAACAGCGTCGCGCTACTGCAATAAAAATCTGTTTCGCGAAATTGCCTTAACTTTCAAAATTCGGCGCTACTTTATTTATGAATGTATTTTGTTGAAATTCGGGATTTAGGTAAAACAACACCTAAAGTTTCTTATTTTCTATGACACAACTTTGTAACTCGAAAATTAATGGATGAAAACGCGAATCACAATAGGGTGGTCAAACCAAATTTTCAATTTTAGAATTTTAATACTGGAAGTAGCTCATCTAATAGAGCTTTCAGTCGGATGTTCTGAAGAAGCCTGTTTAAAGGGCTATAAAATGAGAAATATACAGTATATCTTTATTATATTCAAAAGATACATACAAAAGCAACATAGTTCTTTATGACAATGTAGTTAAAAGATTTTAAACTGATAATATTTATCAAAAAGATTTTAAACTGATAATATTTATCAGAAAAAAATTAAACAAAACGAAAGTCTCCAAATAACCTGACAGCGACTATAATAAATGATTGTCAGTGATATGTAGTGTTTCGTTATGCTAAACGGTACTCTTTTTTTTAACAATGGAGATGCGAAAGATTTCTGACCGATAAAATTGATTTCAGAATTCTGACCATATTTCTTCTTTCAAAAATTACAGTGACCAAACTGCTGTAATTTTAAGCGAGATTACCTAGTTACAAGTTCAATAATCATTGTCAATTGGTTTTTTTTTTTTTTCTAGTGATTAGAAAACAATGAAGGATGCTCACTCGAGGTAAACGCATGGTATGTGTTAAACTTAGCTGAACTTTGATATGAAGTTTTTATATATATATATATATTTATATAAAGTTCATATTAATACAAATAATCGATGGCGTACAATTATGTTATTCACATTTTCTTTCTTTTTGTATAACTTCGATGTTTCGTCTGTTGTAGCTCCAAGCCAGTTTGGCTCCGGTCATCTCCCAGGTGAGCAATAAAATTTACTATATATATTGTGGGCCAAAAATTCAGCAGTTATCAGAATGATGACTCAGGATTCAGGCACTTACATCATAAGTCCTGCAAATTACAAAATAGACGTCTAAGCTGCTGCCATTAGCCACCACCTTTGCAGCATGTTCATCGTGGTTATTACTACATAATTAGGGGACTGTGATTCATACTATTTTGCAGTTGTGATATATATATATATCACACCCAATATTAAGACCATTCTGAAATCAAATTTATGAGGTTCTTAGGTGAGACATATATTTCATCTTGAGATATGGGGCAATGCTCTTTAAGTGACAAAATTACAACTGAGCTGAAGTTAGTTGCTAAATTTACCTAAGCAATTCAAGATTGAAGCTTGAAGCCTGCTTGCAGGTTTAATACAAAAGTGGTAAGGTGGCATGAAAATGTTTTTTAATTTTCATTGCAGATTACGAGAGAAAAACGCTAGAACCAGAGAGAAAAGGCAGATTGGTTTTCAGAAGTTGGCCTTGACCAAACATGCTTCCAGAGAGTTTTCGTAGAAGAAGTATCAGGTAAGTTATCCGAGTGGTAAATTTAATCTGTTTTAGCAGCTTTGTAGGGGGTTGGCAGCATCGCAGATGCCCTTGGCCAATGGCCAGAATGGCTAACATGCACATACATATATTCAAAAGCTGACATGGAAGAAATAATGTGTAAAACACATTGCAATACACCAGAACATTGTAAAACCCGTTTATAAATGACAAAATCGATCGATATCACGCCGGCCGCATGTGTGAGGAATGCAATGGCTGTTGACATTTTGATTGTAACCCCATCACATTCATATGAATGATCTTTCAATTGCCGCGATGGAGGTTGGCCACATGTCTTACTGGACACCATTGATTCATAAACTGTAGGTCTTAAGCATTCATTTGATTCAAGTTTTGTTTAATTTGGTCCAGTAGAACCCCAGCAACTAGCAATTTTCATTTGCTAGATTTTGGATTCATTTTCAGCGCTCTAGCACAGCAAACACAGTGACATGCTGAAAGCCTGACTTCCATTAGTTTTTCGTCCGTAACTTTCTTAATTTGAATCTACGTACATATGTTTTGTACGGTATGGTACTAATGGAAAGCTCTCTTTTATGTGCTTCTGCCCATGTGAAAAACCACTCTATATCACATATAAGCACTGTAATAATAGCCTTTGTTTCCTCGCTTCATGTTTATGGGCCTATATATATGTTTTTTTTCACCTTAAAGGGGCAGTGCGCCTTAGTTTGACCAAATTCTGAAATTTAGTGTTTTAAGACTTAAAATGACTGCTAGTGTCATTACTCAGTTATTACTTGCTGTCTGGTATAATCTAGATGGTTTGATTGTAAGTAATTAGGCTATCAATACCTCGACGCAGTCACGCATTAAACTCTAAACCCACGTGGTTTTGCTGGCATGCAGAGTTTTCCCAGAAAAGACTGGCAGACGCCATGTTATTCTCATGCTCGAATTTTCTCATTTTCGAATTTAAAGCCATGTCATCTTCAGGACACCCCCCAATTCATATTCTATAGGTATTAAGCATTCATTTGATCCAAATTTTTTTTATCAAAATGCCGCCGAAACTTGGATCACCTGATTTCAGGGGTTATGATGTTTTCTACATTTATGGAGCCTGCATCTCCTCGCTGGCCTATCAACGCACATCCCATGTGCTTATTCTAGTCAAAACAAAAGGTCAACCCCCTTCATGCTGAGGCATTATGAGAACTTAAAATAAAATTACATATTAAGCACATCTTACACCCTTTAATCTCAAAATTAACACCACAACTAAAATATATATATTGAAAGAAATTTACCTTCATCCAACAATGGCTGAGGCTCAGGCTCCTAATGTTAGGTGACCGATGTCCCGTCCATCCCGAACCTTTTGTACAAGATAACTCATGAATGACCTCGACCTACTTTTCAAGGTTTTTAGTGATTGGTGAAGCCAATCAGTTATCTGATTGATTGGGTCACATGTTATTGTGTGTGATTTTAGCAAAATGGCTTTCATATGATGTTGTGACACAAACACTCAAAATCTATAAACTCAGTAACGCTGGGCTGTAGGGTGCTTTTTTGTGTGGCGAAGTAGTTTTAGGGTGTGCAAAGTTGGACATTTGTACCAGATTTGTTATATCTGACCCATGAGTGAAGTTATTGGCCTTTAAAGTTATCCATTATTTTTGCATTAAACCTATGCAGTTCCGTGTACACACACAAAGATTCAAACAGCCTTCTGTGCCCATAAGTATCTACTTAGGCTCTATTTATCTATATAATCTCATATATTGTTGCAAGGTTTGGCATGCAGCTTTTCAGCATGTTGAAAATCGCATGCAGTTGAGCCACAGAATGAGAACAGTGCTTTGCATTGCACGGCCTTGCATAGCATAATGTGACAGAACATATGTATAGGCAGGTAGATAGCCTACCCACCTGTCCTACCCAGCCAAGTAAAATACTATACACCATTCAGCTATATATTTTGTGTGGCATGAAGCAGCATTGGGGATACCAGAGCTATCCAACACAAAATTTAACAAAATGAGCAATGTGTGACATTGTGTGGCATTGCATGGTGCAGTGGCGTAATCTCACATGAAATTTCTTATCACAAATTGTAAACAAATGTTGAGCAGCCATCAATCTAACCCCCATTGTGCGAATAAATGAAAAAACAAAAAATACATATAGATCTGTTTGATGAAATTATATTTTAAATTGTGTAAGTAAATGTAATATAAATTAGGGTTTACAGTCTGCTTCCAAGTACCATACCTGCTCAGTCGACTTTAAATTTTCACCTTTGGCTGGCCAATCTAGAGTCTTTCTCAACTCCCTGGGGAGTATTCAGCCTTGAACACGGGGTTAACCACAGGAGCTTAAGAGCTCATTCTAGTACCATCACTGAGGTTGCCATATATGCCAAGTACCCATTACACCTGGGTGGGGTGAGGCAGTGGTTTAAGGAGGATCTACCCAACTCCTCCATGCCATAGCTGGGGTTCGAACCCACGACCTCAAAATTCGCAGACGTACACCTTAACCACTAGGCCACGGTGAGATGATGGTATGGCAGCTCAAGGTATTATAAGAATTGCAAAACGTGTAGTTGTACGGCCTTACGTTAGTAAGTGACGTACTCTGGCACGAAGTTGTTGCCAAAACGATCATCGTAACCTTGTCTAAGCCCAAACTCTGATTCACCTGGTCACATTTACCTCATATTCCCCCTACAGCCTTAATATGATAATGCAAAAGCATGAGGGGCGGGAACACAAAAGTACATGTGTAATGCTGCAACAGACAATTGAATTATTGATATTTCATAGTAAATGAATGACAAGATGCATGTGATTTGGTTTAAACAACCTTTTGCAACCAACTCTTACAAGAAAATTACAAGCAGAGGCACAATGATGACCTGCAATCTCACTGCTATATTTCATATACTTGCAGAGCTCCTATGCTGTGTAGCATCATGGCTGAATAACTTATCTGAATGAATGATGATATATTTTTCTAATAATCAGATCAGAGATGTGTCTGATGTACTTAGCTTTCTGACTGCTGGGAGTTGATATTCCTGTTGCATTTTTTGTTAAAAGGAGTCGTTGCATTGGATGTTGTGGATGGTGCAGATGGCAAGAAGTCCCCTGCTGAGGAGCCATCAGCTTTGGATGACTTGTATTGCAAGAAGTCCCACACTGATGAGATGTTTGAGAAAGAGAAGTCCAGCTTGAGTGAGGAAGTAACAATTATTACAGTGCCACAGAACACAGAAATAAATCTGCCACAGGCGTTTGAAATAGAAGTTCATGTTCCTTAGGCATTGGTTAGTAAAATTATATTCAACATGTTTTGTATTTATTGCACTCAACAACACATAGCCTACACTGAGCCAGAAAATTGCCTTTGATTCAATCAAATGACGTAGTTGTAAAGTAACTACCCATGATGTACCTTGTTCAAATTTTCTGCAGGAAAGTGAAAAGTACAAGGTGTCAAATTGTCGAAAGCAACAGCCACGACTTGAACAGTTGACATTCTGTGGGTTATTGCAGTTGAGTGTTAACTGTATTATGTATGTGTATGTCAATTAATACATATAGGGTTTTGTGTTATGCCATTGATGCATTAGAAAAGCTGAGGAGAAAGGGAGAGACAGTAACAAGGAAGGGAAAAATGAAAGAAATGGAATTTTATGGTTGTCACTAATGTACCTATACCCCCAACCATGTGTAATAAGCTGCACTTGTACTGATATGTTGATAGAAGCTTTTTCTTTTATTCTTTTTAGAAACAGAAAGTGGGAGAGTGTGAACCTGTGCAGTGTGTTGAAGAGGTACAAGATCTGGGACTCTCATCGGAGCCTACTCAGGCATCTCGAGATGATCATAAGGTGGGAAATTTGATGTCTGAAGCTAACATAAAGTAAAGAAAGCACCCCATGACATTTAAACAGTAATGGTGGCAGGAAATCAAACCAATGCATTCAAATTTGCTTGAGTGTTTTGGTTTCGAAGCCCACTGAACATGTTAACGATCAGAAATTCGCCAACAAAAAAAAAGCTCACTACCTGAATATAATATATGTCTTTGTTGAAACATTGAGAGCTAATAAACCTATTGTAATTTGAGATGTCTACTTTTCTTTAGGAAGAGCTCACTGATCACATTAAGATTCTTCAAAAAGACCGAGCTGACTGGCTGCTGCTTGAAGAAGACCCTCCACTTGCTTCAGTGCACTCATCTGAAGAACAGTTCTTACAGCTTGCCCCCAGCTCATTCACTGAGCCGAAAGGTAGCATTCTTAAGACAATGTCTTGTCAATATTTTTTAAAATTGCATTTCTTGTATTTGTTATGGCATCCAGTTTTGCCTGTATTTCATCACTCAATGAGCAGGACTTTATAGGGCCTGTAAGTCACATGAGATTTGGTGCATGCCTGTCTCCAAGCAATTGATGATGTCACAGTAAAGGTTATTGAGTGCAATTGTCTCATTTGTGACGTCATTCATTGTTTTGAGACAGGAAATGTAGCAAATCACGTGTGACTTACAGGCCCTATTAGATTACTATTTGATTCTCAGTGTGATGTGAAATCACTAATTGAAATTTTCACTATTTCTTGTTGAAGGGAGTGTGAATGGTGATGGTGGCGTGCCAGCTACTCCCCAGCTTGATGAACAACACTGTGACGAGTCCCTGTGTGTGCCAGACTTTGAAGACTATGAGAATTCTCATGGTTAGTGTGGTAATTATTTTGCTCTCTGCAACATAGTTATGAACCAGGAAATGAATGAAAGCCTCATGATTCGAGTGTGGTAAAATTGCAGCAAAATACAGCCGATGTTATTTGTCACATTGCACAGAGTAGCAACCGACATTGTTTATTTACGACCTTTGGGGGACATGTCCCTAAAAGACTGGAGTTTCAAGTTAAGATATATTACTAAATGGATTATTTATTAATTGATCGGAGATCAATAAATACGATTGGTTGGGCAGCAGTGATCGTAATAACAGGGTAGAGTGGCCATCATAGCAGGGGTGAGCTGTATCAATATATGCAAAACCATGTTGGCAGGAGGTAAATTGACAGTAAAACGACATCTCAACATAATCGAATCAGAAAAAAATCAGATCATCAACTGTATCCGATAGTACTGAAAAATTGATGTGTAGACAGACAACCTAGTTCCAGCAACTTCTAGGTCAGAGAATTTGAGAGAACCCACTCAAAATTGAGCGATGAAGGCCGAAATCGAGCGTAGCTAAGTCACGGAAGTGATTGTTAATGAAGGAAGTGGGCCCCGGTCGAGCATAGTGAAGTGGACAACAGCAATGGTCATTTAAATGGCATGGAGGGGTAAAATGGATGAAGAAAGTAAAGGTGCAATTAGGAAGGTTGCAATAGATAAATAATAAATACTCGCAATACCCAATCATGTTTCAGAACTTGTAAATGTAGAATTCATCAAGAAGTATACTGAAATACTTTTCTTTCAATTTTATATTTCCTTTATTTTTGTAGGGAGGAGGGATGTTGAAGATTTCATCCGAGAAGCTGGTTGGAACATCCCGTATGTGAAAGTGCGCACAAAGCTGTTCAATGAGCAGAAGAAGCAACAAGCTAAAGTGCGAAAGTCAATTAACTATGAATAAATATCAATTATGATCACACACCAACATCCTTGTGAATGCAATAAAAACTGAAGAACCTACCTGACAGTCATCGGAACAACAGCCAGGTCGACCCTAATCGAATGCTGCACCACCAATGTTACAATAGTGGATTTTCACGGAAGGTTCTGTATATTTCCACCAGGTGGCTATGACAGAATACTGCAATTCTATTGGCTGAAAAAGTTCCCGCCCTTGGCTGTGATTGGCTGAAGCAAAGTGCATCCAAGCAGAAGTATTTTTAGTGCATTTTAATGTATATTTGACACCTTATCGTTCAATTGATTTGTGTTATTCCCAGAGAAAATTATATTAATGGAATCAGTTAGTTATGACCTACTATGTCTGAAAAGCAAAGTGAGTAATAAGAGGGGAAGAAAGACTTTATGTCTGGCTGAACTCAGGGCTGCTCAGTGAAAAGACTCTATTTGATGCTCTTTTGAACTAGCATCTCGCAGCCCCCCTACCTGCCCAAAACTTTTGTATTTTAATGCTGGAAGCATATCAAACAAACAATCAGAACTATCTGACACTTTAAATTTTTACAACGCTGATATAATCGGGATTTGTGAAACTTGGTTGAAAAATGATATTAACCTAACAGCTTTTTCCTCAGAATATCAAGTTTTTAGAAATGACAGACCTCAAACTACTTTCTGTCAAATCAAACCTACGTTGCAAATTAGTCATGAAAATTGTTGTGAATAGATGTGAATGTCTGTGTGTCAATATCAAATGTAATAATGGTGACTGTGTGAGGTATCTTTTAGCCTATAGACCACCAGTTGTAAACTTTGCAGTATCTGTAGAACTTTTCAACACCATTTTTGAATGTTTAAAAGATATAAAACTTCATATTATTCGATGACTTTAATTTACCTGATATCTTATACATGGACAGACTTAATTGCAAGGTCCCAGACCTCCCTTGAATTTCTAACAATGTGTTTCAAGTTAGGAGCGGAGCAATGTGTGGACTTTCCCACCCGTCAAAATCACACTGTTGACATTGTATTATGCTCAACTAGATTACTGCTGAGTTCTATTCACTGTGAACCCTTTTTTAGCACAATGATCATGTCTCCATATTGTGTAACCTGAAAAATCATCACACTCCGAGTAATACTGAAACACTCGGACCTTTCTTCAGGAAGGCAGATTATACTGTAATAAATGCATTCCTTGTTACCATTGACTGGAATGAGGTATTTACAAACTGTCACACTACCAATGACTATTGGATTGCTTTTCTTTAACTATTGGCTCCTGTTGTGCCTAATGATTTTTGTAAACTTGTTATAATCATTATTGTAATTGTATAAAGTTAATTAACATCGGGTGCAAAATAAATTTAATTGAAACAAAAAGTTTCTTCTGCATTTCTGGCATAACATCTCAAAACAACCATAAAGTATTTGTTGACAACCTTTCGCAAATACTATAAGCTATGTAAAGCATTGCCCAGCTTGTTTGTGCAGAATCTTAAGAGCCCGGAGTCACCCCAGCCAAGAATTCATGGCTGACTTTGACAAATAACGGCTGATTTTCACAACCAAGTAGGGTTTTCAGGTTTGAATATTCATACATCAATCTCAGACACTTGCCAAGTTGATGGCAAAGAAATTGTTGCATTCTGGTTAGATTGTGCCATCAAATAATAAATATAGCAGTGTGTACTTTCAAACATGCAATCATCTAATTTAGCAATGTAATAATATAGTAAATAGATTCAAAGTTCAAACTGCATCAAATGAGACACAACCCTATTTAATTGTGAAATTCAGTTATAGAGACACAGTGAAACATGCAAATTGTTAATGTGAATCTCCGTATAATGAGCTGTCCCCCCTTGCTAATAAACAGTCCCCAAAAATTAAATTGCTCAAGAAAAATATCCTAAAAAAAATTTTAGGCATACATGTGGTATATGCAAATTGCATTTTTATTCTTTTGGACAACACTTGAATATTAAAGCGACTGAATATGCCAAAGGGTGTTTGCAGGTTTTCATACCAGGGTTTCTTTCTGAGATCACCCATGAAATGTTCACTTTTTTATAAATTGCAAAAATCTACAAAAAATCATATATAGCCTATCTTTGTCTTTATTTTCATGAAGTTACCTTTGAACCTTAAGGGTAGCTTTCCATATACCCCCCATGCAATCTGACGCGCGACAAACCGCGCAATTGTAGCAGGCGTTTGTCACGAAGATCAAATCATTGAATTGTCCATTTCCATTAAGCAGAGTTGCAGCGCAGCAGAACACACTAATCGCGACAAAACTCTCACATGGAAAGCTAGCCTAAATCCATCAATGCCAGCTCTCCTGTTCTTGTGAGGGAATGTTTCTAAAACGAGTGACATGATTTTGACATGGCCTCTCATATGGTGACAGAATGTGCCCTAAACAAGGCAAATGAGTAGAGGGGTTATCCTCCCCCCCCCCCACCAGAGTTATCTATGCCCATGTATGAGTGTACAGGGAAGTCTCCGCTACTGTCGGGGGTTCCTGAACTTCCTGTGATTATGGAAATCCAGACTCCACTCATGCTAACATTTTTGTCTGATACCAGGAAGTGTCTGCATCATGATAGGGCCTATAGCATTTTTTAGGGAGTTTCCAAGAATCACAATTGCATGGTTATACGTACCCGATTTAATTACTTTGATCATCGGGTTGGGTTAATTAGCCTATGCCTGGTATTCTTCACTCCTTAGCAGAGCCTCAACAAAATGCTCAAGGAAACAAGTACTATTGAATTTGATTACCTTTGATGCTTGAACATTAGGTCTAAGGTCTATATTAAAAGGTTAGGTTAATTTAAGTCTATACAAATATATATGAACATACGTATATGTTGCACCTTCAGGAGTCAAAAATATATCTTTACCAAAAATGTAATGATTAGTGGACAAGACCATGTTTGAGGGACATGTCTCCAAAATGTCAATTAATTAGGTACCGTTTTGGCTTGTACCTTTCGGGGACAGTATATATTTTAAATTTCAAGATTTTAAAGTTCAGGAAAATAAATCGTAAAACAGAATGAAAGAGACATTATATGGTATTTTAAATATTAAAAAAAATTTAAATAGTGGCAAGTTAATGAGAAGTCAAAATATGTCCCTGAAAGGTTGATGTCTCCCAAACATCACATTAGTAAGTATATATATATACATATATATATATTTATTTATATATATATATATTTATTTATTTATTTATTTATTTCATACACTGCCTTCAGGTATAGAGACATATTACAAAATTACTCAGATAAAATTCAAAACCAGATGTATACACTCTCAAGCTTCTCTTTTGCTTGAAACCAACTTAGTCATCTTGAGCCTAGACAAATCGATCCAGCTTATCGGCATCACAGTCCATCTTCTCCTCCTCCTCTGGATCATCCAGATCCTCATCCTTCACAATCCTGTATGTACGATTGCTGAGCGGGATGCTGAGCGGTTTGCAGCACTGTTTGCTGAAGACACTTATATAGGCATAGTCTAAATTTTCAGAACTGCTTTGTCCCAAACGATAAGAATTCTCGGATTCTTGGTCGTCTTCATCGTCCAACCAAGAAAGATTGATGCGAAGATCCAACTTGGAAAGTCTGTCATCGTCCATGCTGTCATCATCCTCGATGGCTCGAGGCGATATGTCGGTGTCGGTGGGGGTTTCTGATGGGAACAGGCCACCTAGCTTGTTCTTCCTCCTTTCCTGCAGCCTCTTGCCCAAACCAACACAGCCAGTGGTTAGGAGCTACACGACTGGAAATAAAACATAAAAATTATTTAAAATTGACCGTGCATGTGAAAAAATAAGGTAAAAATATTTTTTTTTATATATGTCAATACTTTAATTTTTTTTTGGCATTGCATGTAGAAAATTATATATATATATATAAAAGCCTATGTGAGTGGATGACCCTAAGACAAATTGAGGATTGTTCTCATTGACATGAAAATAATTTATTTTTTTAATTAAAATAAATAAAATTACACTGACCGCTGAAAAGCTGCAATGCACCCATTATCACAAGAAAGCAGAGAATAACTAAAAAAAAAAAAAAGCCTTTGCAAATTAATCGCAAAGAAAGTCAACATTACAAAGCCAAATCGACCACAATAAGGACAACTGAAAACGAGGCAGAGAAACAAAAACAAAAAACCGCTTTTGTGAAACAAATAAAAGTTTGCTATATTCTTTGTAATTTCTGCTGCCTCCCTGTGACCATGACGAAAGGCCATAATGATGATGAAAAGATGCATTTAAAATAATTTCACTTCTATTTCTGTTTTCCCGTTCCAAGTTTAAAACAATAAAATATATATGAAAAACAATTGGACATTTATGGTGGATCCTACTATCATCCTCGAGTAATTTCAATGTCAGTGGCGCATATTTGTACTTTTTCCAAGGGAGGGGGGTGGGGTGTGAAACCTCTCTGAACCACAAAATCGTAAAACCTTACACTAAGATATAAATTTGTACTGGGAGATGGATCCCCTCCACACCCCAGGATTTGCAACCATGAAATGATTCCGTATAGGTTAAAGGAGGTTGGCACCAGGGTGTCAAGAAGGGGTCAAGATTGCTGATAAGAGTGCTGACATCTTAGGTCCTCACTCTGTAACAAGTGGGCATCCTTCAGTGCAGCGGGCATCATTTGGCTGACCCTTCATCGGATGTTTAGCCCAACACAGGAAGGCTGCCCCCTTCACCAAGAAGTTTATCAAAGACAGAAAGGCTGCCCCCAGCTCTATAATAATAATGACAAGCAAGTACCCGTGGGTAAAAAGTACGGTTATAAGACATTAACCCCGGGAAATTCAATGGAGGCTTTTATAACTTGGAAAATATGTTTGCTGTGTCTGAGAGCAGGGAGATCCACCTGTGTGAAATAGGGTTGTTTAAAACATGTTATAAAAAACAACATCTCAATTTAGCTAGCCTCGTTAATATACATACAATGTCAAAAGCCTTGATTCAGTAATGACGTCACAAACGAACAACGGCGGTTTTCACGGCAAGACCATTCTTTATTTTCTTTTTCCCCCTGCTACTCTACACCAAATGTTATTCGAATTGTGCTAGAACTTCAAATTTGGTAAAATAATTTCATATTTCATGGACGCCCAATACGGGCATAAATTTGGTTCCGCTATAATCCACTTAACACGTTTTGATAATTATAACAGCGTCACATCAGTATTATAAGTGAAAATAATGAGCATTAAGCTTGGCTTTGCACTTTGACCAACAAAGAATGAGTCAAACTTAGTTTTCTAAATTTGTAGTGCACTGATAATTTTGATTCAAACCAATGGATTCCCTTTTTAAAGACGATTCTGGCGTTTTTCTCAGAAGTTGTAGACATCCAACAAAACATTGTATGGCGCACCTATATCACAGGTGTTACTTATTTTAAAACATAAGAACATTTATCTACACAATTTTGGCTTTAAAAAAATTTCATTAGGGTAAGTGCATTAGTGTTAGAGTTCAGCTCTAGAAACGAAAGTGTGTTAGAGTTCTGAAAGCCCTCGAAGGTCCTGGGCCTCCACGCGGCGAGGGTGGAAACAATTGGGGTGAAGTCCTCTATCCCCAGTGGCTAAAACAGGACAGTGCACATTGCACAAGCTGCTCCAGCTATCCAACGCAGACAATTATTGATTTTTTACATGCTTCTGATTTCTACTACCAACTATAGATAATCAATCTTACCCTAGAGAGCCTCTACATAGCCCACTCAGGTGCTGATGAGGCGTTAAACAATAACACTAACTAACTAACTAGAGTTCTGAAAGTGTAATGCCCGCCCTCCTGCCTGTCGGACGAACACATAACAATTTTAATGATGCCTGTGTGCTATGTGGGATTTGCTAAGGTTTTAGCTGCAGCGCAGCCTATTTTTAATTGAGAAATGAAACCAAAAATAGAAAACACATAATACAGTTTGAGGAGATTTAGAGCAAATAATTGACTACCTTGTGCATATATACCAATTGGGTAACGTTAAATTAACATCATAAGGAAGCAATGCAGTTTTCTTTATAATTTGCTTACATCCAAAGTCTGACTTTCTTCATAATTTTTCGAAATAAAAAGCCTGACTTATTTATACTTTCTTTATAATTGATTGTACATTTTTGAGTGAAATATAATACAGGATCTGAAATAACATCAAACCAATCTGTGTCATTTATTGGTTTTTAAGAGATATTCACTATTGATGAACAAATTGTCTTCCAGTGTGATTCTGTATGATGGAGGTGGTACAGAAGTGACATTAAATGAGTTGAATTTTGTACCATGAATTGCATTATGAACAGCGCTGACATCTATGGTTCTCAGGAGACATCCTGTGTAAGATATCAGTAGATGGCGCACCTGGTTAACTGCGGATCTTGCCCTCCATATACACATATCTGGAGAAGGGTGACCATGGTAGACAGGAAAACACCCAATAAAGAAAATTACAAAAATGGAAATAAGGAAGCAATATTGATATGAACAGACACATTAGCCCTTATGAAATCTCATACATATGTGAAACAATTTACAATGGATATGACTTAAGGATCATATTTGTTCAAGACATTCTCTGATGCCAATATATGGAATAAGATGCCACTTGCACTAAAATGAACCGGTTAACAAATTTTACAAATTCTAACTATAAAACTGTGATGAAGCTTGTCATTTGGAGCACTGTGGTTTGTGATACACTGTATGTAAAAGTAGCCATAACATATTAAAACATAAGCTGTGCAGCAGCAAACCCTCAGCTAATTGACATAGTACACGTTTGAGGCTAAATTTTATTTAAACTATTGCACATAAAATTATGAACTTTACGAAGAATTCAGGGATTGTTATGGAAAGAAAAAAAAAGCATGAAAGTTATTTTTACACATCATAAATGAAATCAGCTTTTTAACACACCTATGTGCATGCCAGTTTGTATAAAGACATAATTATTGTAGCAACTTGCTATTTTAGAATATTCTAGCACAGTATGTTCTCTATCACATATGTTAATTTCATGATCTTAGAGCAAATTATAACAAAGATATATTATAAACTATAATGCATAGTTATTACCTGTGCCAGTCTTCACTGCAGTGATTTTTAAATGTTTTACCAAAAAACCAGTTTTTTCTAAAACATATTGTCTTGATCAGACTATATCAATATGTTTTGAAGAAATGCAGAATCTTTCTGGGCTGCATGCCCATTTTTGACCCATAAAATATACCATATAAAAGAAAAGAAATGTACTGTGAAAACAGGTTGTAATATAACTGGAATAGAATAGTATTAAATAATATCATAAATACACAATAGATAATCTGCTATTTATGGCCTCTAATATAAATTTTGCCGTGTTTACTATTGTCATGTAAACCGCTTTTATAAAGAAATTTGGCACGCAATGGAATACCTTTAACTCAAAGTTTCTTGATAAATTCCTGATTGTCTTGTTTGGGTGAGAACAAAACGTGTTTGCATTTAGTTTCGTAAGAAATATTATTGCATATTCATGCGTGCATATATAAATATTTTAACTTTTTATTTTGAATATGAGACCTTGACCTAATTATTTCTTAAATTCTCACTTGGGTGACCTTCACATATGTATCACCCAAGGTCATCTCTAATCGTGACTTTGGAGCCTCAGTCACACTAGACCTTATAACAACTTAAAACAAGAAAATACCACTTACAACTAAAAATTGTCACCTGTCTTTTAGAAGTCTTGTAGAAACTTGCAACAAGTCTAAGAATCTTTTATGATGCAAGTCTTTGAGCATGTTCAAAAACCTGGCAACCTCTAAACTGGTCACCAGCAATATTAAGTTATTTCAAGTTGTCTTAAATTGATCTTAGGTAGTTGCACTGTGGTCGTAGAGTCTTGAACAAATCTTGAATGACATTGGTATATAATAGTCTTGGGTGATATTTAAAAAGTGGTACGACGGGCATAAGACTAACTCTGGCTTGCACCACAACTGAAGATTGTGTAAAAGATCATGTACAATCACCATTGGCAACAGGGTGTAGGACATGTGACCATACAGTATCAATAGACAGCGTTTGAATCTTTGCTGATCAGTTGGCAATCAGTTATCTACTAGTTCACAAGTTGGTTGTACAATGGTCGTAAATTGGTCATACAAAATCTTTGGTAATCTTTATCAATGCTTTAAAGTCTCTTCTTATCTTTAGATGGTCTTGTGGCAGTTGTACAATTATTGGAGATTCCTAAAATCAATTGAAGACCAGTTGTAATATGTGACTGCAACAAAAGATTAGGGCTGAAATTGTGAAGACTATTAAGGATCAAAAGCCCCTCCAAGTCTTCGGCAATCTTCAAGGCTAGTGTGGGGCATTAGGCAATTGCACCTTAACTGCACCATTTTGGGCTAACTACTCCCAACTGTTCTGCTTGGCACCTTTGAAACAAAGCCTGACTAGAGGTCAATTACTTCAAACTGTTATAATTAACAAATAAAGAAAATACACAAAGTTGGCATGGAGTGTCTTTATTTCGCAATATTGCATCAACATAAGACGTAATCTGTGCATACAGTACATTTCTTCGTGATGGTTCCTTGCTGTAGATTTTTGTATCTTTTTGGCAAGATGTAAGCCGAAAGTAGGAGCCTAAAGTAGGACCTCCATGTGATGCTTGGAAAGGTGTAGGGGTAAAATGATATCATCCGGGTCAGTCATCCAGGCATTTAAGCTGTATTAGCCACAATGAAAAATATACAATTTTAGAATGACATGGCACTTGCATATGCGCCAAAACAATGATATTGCTAAATAAAAGTAAAATAGAAATAATATATAGTCAGGGGCGTATCTAGAAATGAGTTAAGGATGAGCCAAAGGGGCAAAGCTGGGCTAGGGGGGTCCAATGACATGCCCCCCCCACCGCCCGGGAAAATGTTTCCTGACATATGACATATTGGTTTTTTGTGCCCTCAATATGTTGGTAAATTTAATTCATTGTGCTCGCCTTAATTTTCTCTTGATTTTTGTTGTTGCTAAGGGGATGGGGGGCATGGCCCAATGGCCCTCCTAAATACGTCAGTGAATAAAGGAAAAAGGGGGAAAAAGTATATAGAATAAATGAAGAGAACCAAATTATGCAATGACATAATAAGAAGTATATGAAGTCAGAAATACTTGAACATATTAAAAAAGTTCATATTATGAGCTATCATGAAACTAATTTTGCAACATTTTCAATATAGTATTGGCAAAACCACTTAGTCACGTGTAGTACAGTTACTACTTTGCATAAAAATATCATGATTAACTGAATATAATTACATACAAGATAGGTACACAAGTGGAGTCATTTGGCCATGGTTTGAATGTACTTTTTGGTAATACAGTTTGGAAATGTGGAAATAACCAAGACTAAACAAACATACAATGACAATCTATATGAGGGATTGCATCATGTATGCATGGAACTGTTGGAATATTATATCATAAAAAGCAATAGACCCCAGCTTACCCTTGTCATTTTTCGTATTGAATATTTTGCTAAGTATCTGACAAGTAGGGAATTCATGAATATTCGGTATCAAATGGTTGAACAAACTTACGTGATGAATTGCATACAACAGTAACTAGATTATCTAGTTCATTTTCCAGCTGGTCAAAATCTTCCACTGGGAAATATAGCCCACCAGTCGAGATATCGGTCAGCAATGTAGAGTTGATGTTGTTTCCTATTCCAATGGTCATAAGCGTGCACTTGTTCCTAAGTAGATTGGCTTGGGCTTCTGTCTCATCCTCCCTCACATTTGGTCTTGCATCAGTGATCAACAAGCACACATTGGAAACTTGAGGTCTGTCTCCTCGGCTCTCTTGAAGAATTTCATTATTAGTAAGCTCAAGGGCACCAGCAATGTTGGTTTTGCCACCGGGTCCGGGAAAGGCATTCACGGCACTTTGATAGTCGGAGAAGTCCATATGATCATTCAAGTAAAAGCCCAGTTCTGCAGTTTTGTTGTAGAGAACAGCACCGAATCGTGCTCCAGCTCCGGCTGTAGATGAATCTATATTGAAACGTCCAATGACGTCTTTGAGGAACTGCTTCAGTGTAGGGTAATGCCTACCAATGCTGCCTGATCTATCAATGATTAGAGCCACATCAAGTTTCTCTGAACAAACTGAAAAATGTAACGGCACATACTATAGTATAATTCAAAGTAAATGTCCACTTGGTTTTTGGACTTATTTTTACATATATGTATCATGGACAAGTACAAAATAGATATACATGTTACCAAAATATCAAACCCCAACTATCCAACACATAAAAACCCTCTCTGTACAAATTACCTTTTAGTTTCCTATCTTTGCATTGATACTTTTTTATCATTTCGTCATCATTGCAGCCATTTGTTAAGGCCACAAAGAGTCAGGAAAAATTACAATGGAGAATATACTAAACGTCAAGTTATTTCTTTTTCAGGAGTGTTTTATCTGCTAGACAGTTGGAATTTGAATTTCTGCAAACATTTATGTCCATTTTGTGCTTCTCCATGCCATTTGTAACAAAATATGACCAAAAACCAGGTGAACACTTATTTTGAATCCTACTACAAGGGACTTCCTTGATTGAGTTTGGAAACAAGCTATTTTGCTCTTGATCTTTCTTACTTTGCTTGAACTTTGTTATTGCATCCAGATTTATTATGTTAACATTTAGACAAGTATATTATCCATAAGTGTTGCTTTCAGGAATGTATATGTGAATAAATAATAATATCTTTATCTACAGTAGTACATTCACATGCACTGCATTACCTTGTGGGGGACTGTCTACACACTTGCAGCATCCGTGATTAAATTCTGCTGTCATCTTTGGACCACAGTCAACATGGTCACAGTTCAGTGGTGCTGAAAGAAAATTGTTGGTTTTAAAGTATCTCCTTAAGTGCCATACCAACCTCGCTCAACACTTGTAACCAATAATCAGTATCCAATGTGACAATTTTACTAACTGTCATAACATCTTGTGAATTGGCCATACATGTCATTGATCCCAAAGCAACCTCTGCATGTGCAAGGACTTGAGAACGTAAACACCACGTTCGTGGCAACGATGTCATTGAAGTTGATGTACCAGTCCTGGTATTTTGATCCTCCAACCAAGTTAATGACCTGAAACAGAACATAATGATGACAGTGGGAAGCAAAAATCACCATGTATAGAGGCCAGATGATGTCATCTATTCAATGATGTAATTTGTGTTAAAATAAATGATGAAGTATTTTATTTGTGCTTTATCTGCTTCAGTGGCAGGTAAATCAGTGGGTAATGTCATGCAAGCTTGCCTTTGTGAAAACTACGTTATTTCCATTGTTGACAGTAACAGTGACATTTTGGTTGCTCAATGAGGTCCTAAACTGTCCTTCCAAGAAGTGTAGCTTTTTCTTCCCATCGCCCCTGAAGGTCAAACTTAATTGAGGATTTTGGTCGCCAATTTTGAAACCGGCGTAGTTGTCGAAGCCTTTTGGATGTTTTCTCCTCAAAGCCTTGCGTGTGGGATTCTTGCGATATGTAGTTGACATTGTCAGATACCAGTGCTTGTTTCCCCGGGAGTATGTGTATTTGGCAATAACCTTTTTTTTTGTGTCTGTAATAAAAAAAGAATTAGCTGCCATAAATAAAAGAGAACTTCACAAAAAGCAAAGAACACTGTAACTCAAGGGAATATCATCACAGCATAATAAGTTTGCAATGTTGCGGACAGGTTGTGGCAATGTTTTTGGTTATTTTGCCAGTAGAGCAACTTAAACACAAGAGCTTACGAGTTTGGCAGAAGTCTCCAGAATAATGGTCTGGGCATTCACATTGACAGCAGCCATTTTCATTCAGAGAGGCAGTTCCACCATTCAGGCAACAGCAGTCAGGCGTATCTGGAAATTTAGTTTTTCAATTTCAGTTGTCACCCAAATTTGGTAGAATGGCATGGTTAAGCATTACAGAAACACTCGTAAACTTGGAAACTCAACTTCAGAGGACGTCATGTGAATCCAGTGGGAGTCTTGAATTCACGTGACGTTCTCTGTGAAGTGAAACACATACCTTCTTTGCATCTGGTGTACTCGCCATATAGGTCATTGATGCAGAAACAACGGTCACTATCACACACATCAGAATAGTCAAATTTGACTTTTGTAACAACTTCATCGATATCTGGAATACTCCAGTTTTGGTACTGTTGGTGACCAGTTTGAACCAGTTGTATTGTCTGCATTGAAAAGAAATCAAGGAGAGACAGTGATAAAAATTGTCAATGTGGGACATTGTGTGTAAATATTCACGCATCAGCCATGCACATATGCCCTCTGTTTCTGCAATGACCTGGATATGACTGCCCATTCCCCTCAATGACCATTGTGGAAAACGTGTTAATGGCTGATGCGTGAATAGAGCCATATCATGCTTATGGGAATCACACATGGTTTCAGATATCTCAGCTTACCCAGGAGTTGATCAGCGCTGCGCCTTTGAAAGCGGATACAACAACTTCCTTCCCTGCAGATTTAGTTGCAAATTGACCTTCTAGGAAATGGAGCTGATACTCAGCATCATCATTGAATACTATGTTATAATATGTGTCAGGATCATTTGGAGCAAATCCACCACACTGGTCAAATGGGTCATTATTGGCATTGAAGGATCTCCTCAAAGTTTTTCGGATTGGATAATCATTATCTTCAGTGGATATCTCTGCATCCCATTCATTGTGCCAAGGTGCTCTGAAGGTCCACTTGGCTATCTTTCTCCTCTTGCATTCTAAATGATGGGATATAAAAAAGATGTAACTTATTAATGCTATTTAATTTTCAAAGATTTCAAGAAAATGACAAATAAAGCTACATTTAGATTTAATCATCTCCATGTGCATACAAGTGCATTACAAACCATTTACATTAGTCCGTCAAAATACATGTTTCTATTTTCTGTTGTGCACACACAGGCACACACACACATATATGCAAACGGATCAATGTTAATTTGGGGTAAAGGGAACATACGTTGTTCACAGAATTCGCCAGAGAAGCCATCAGGACACTGACATTCACAGCAACCATTACTGGTCAGGGTAGCGGTGCCTCCATTTTCACAGCAGCAGCCAACTGGTTCTGTTGAGTGAAAATTTATTACAAGATATTTTAGTTATATTCATGGACACATAGGGTGGAAAGTGAAACAACACCAAAAGAATGAAATACAAGAACGACCTGTGGTGCACACTTGGTATCCCCCATGCAGAGCATTGATGCCATAGCAAGAGTAGCAGTCGCACGGGTGAGAGAAGCTAATCTCTATTTTGGTGACCTCTTGATTAATCGGGATACTCCAATCCTGGTATTGTTTTGCTTGGAGTGCTGTCAGACCTATAGTCTAAAGAATAATAGCATATGCTTTTTGGTGACAAACTTAAAGGTTCATAGTCTGTAACACAATAACTGAAGGTCACAAAAATAATGCATATTCTGTGAAAATTCAGGTCTTCGAGTTTGACTCTATGACTTTTGAAAATTAATAAATTACTTTTGGAGTACATAGGAAAAGTTAACCTACCCACTGCTGATTTGTAGGTCCAAACACCTTGATGTAAGCGCTTCGTCCAGATTGGGATGTATAAAACTGACCTTTGAGCCATTGCATGAAATAACTTGCACCAGGCGTAAATTGCATGGTGTAGAGTGGAGCACTATCACCCTGAATGAATGTCGCATACCGGTCATATGGATCCTGGTTGTGCTTGAATGACCTGATCAGACTTTTTCTGATGGAATATTTGGGGTGCTCAGTTGACATGGAAACACTCCAGCGTTTGTTGGGGTATGTCCACTTTGCGAGTTCTTTGTTCTGGCAGACTAAAAAATCAGACCATTAAATAATTACTAAGCTGATTGTATATGAAATGGAAGTTATATTTTGTTAGAAAAAAATAGCCTTTCACCTGTTTCACAGGAATCTCCCATTGTATTGTCTGGACAATTGCATTTACAACAACCATTTTTATCAAGATAAGGTGTTCCTCCATTCTCACAACAACAGTCAATGGGTACTGAAAGTGCAAGAATTCCAAAGACATGCTCAAGTGAAGCAGTTTGACAAAATGCATGACATTTTCTTTTAAAATTTCAAGTATCAATCAACATATCAAAGTGCATTCAGTCAAACTGAGTACATCTCACATATGATATTTACAGAAGTGTTGATGTAATGTCTTGCAGTTTGTCCAAATAACTATTGATTCTAGGGAGGGTTTTGATAATTATATTAGGGCCCAACCGCTATTAATTCAGCTCATGCTTGCATAGATCACATGGTCAGTTGTGGTGGGTTGATTGGACTCAATGTAGTCAGTTTGATTGAACAAGCAGTAACAGATAATGGACTCAAACTGACCTTCACAAATTCTAGTATATTCTCCGAAAAGGGCATTGATTCCAAAACATGGGTAACAATTGCAATTGAAAGACAAAGTGAGTTCCATTTTGCAGACTTCGATACCATACATGTCGATGGAAAAGAATTGATACTCTGTAGGACCAGTTCCTTGAAGAATTGTATCCTATTAAGAAAAACACCAGTAAGTATCATTACTCTTACAAAAGTGATCATCTCGTTAACATTTGATGTTATATGAAAATTTAAGTTTGGTCAAAGTAAATGGTCAGTTGTCCTTAACTAGGCTTATACATATCATAGTCATGTATGGCAATAGTCATTCTGTCAGAATTTACAGAAAGTTTCACATTAATTGCTTGTGTAGATGATATTCAAGGATTAGGTAAGACACAGTCACTTGTATTGTAATCTTTAACATGATCAATACGGAGATGCAGATTTCTCTTAAAGGGTTGGGAAGGGGGATGCAAGCCTACTTCGTCTGTCTCACCATACCCTTCCTTTTCTCATACAAGTGGCCATGGACACTTGTCAAAAGGTAAAGTAATGGTGGATCATCTATGCCAAATGTTTTTTTCAGTTAGACAATAAGTACAAATGTCCCAGAACAAAGGTGTGTAGAAAACATGTATTCAGATTGTCGAATTTCAGGGAGGGAGACATGCATTGATCCCCTCTGACTCTGTTTCAAGAGAGCCTATTGTTATATATATACCTACCCAATCCATAATTAAGTTCCCCTGACAATCATATGCAGACCAGGTTGCAATCTCTCCTCCATTTGGAGAAGAGAATTCTCCTTCCAGGGAGTTGAACTTATACACACAACCTGGACAAAACTCAATTGTGTACTTGGGACAGGAGTCAGTAGAATCAAAGTTAGCAGATCTGTCATACGTCCAAGTGGGCCAGATAGGTTTCCGCTTGAGTGACCTATGAAGTGGGCGGTCGTTGTGTCGGCTTGACATGGAGATGTTAAAATCAGGATTGCTTCCTCCTTTATAGGTCCACCTAGATATCACTTGATCTCTTGTGGCTGCGAAATTGAATGAAATATGGGGTATCTAAATTAGTATCATGTAGATTGATCCTGTCTAGATAGTTCATAGTTAAAAGATGATCCTTTGGAGACTTATTGTTAAGAACTACAGCCTTCGACCATATGTAAGCTTCCATATTACCTTTTTTTAATATAAATTCAATTACTAACATGCTTGACAAAGACAGGCATTTGGATTATGAAAAATTAATAACAAAAAGAGGCGTTAACCATGATATCCAAGGATTCAATTATATACATGTATAGAGAATAACTTATTGTTATACTCCACCATGTAACCTGTTCTATTGTTCTTTTTTGGGATGTAACCAACAAAAATGTTAGTTTACTTAACTAAGTGCAAACTGAACTTTTATGCGTAATAAAGCCATTAAAACAAAACAAACAATCAAACAAATTAGTAAATATGCCTAATGGAGTATAAGTTAATTGCCGCATAGTCGGGAGTTAACTTAAATTTTTGTTGCTTATATCCTTCCGCCTTCAGCATCGAGATATAACCAACAAAAACTTTAGTTAACTCCCTCCTATTTGGGATATAACTAATAGTTAATTTAGATGTTTTAGTAATGATATTGGGGATATGAATATAACTCACTTTTTTCACAAAACTCCCCAGTATACTTCCTTCGGCAAGCACATGAACAGCAACCATTTTTATCCAGAGTGGGTGTTCCACCATTCTGGCAGCAACAATCCAAGGAAACTGCAATGATGTAGTAGTAATATCATTTACCAATTTTAATTATTTGAGAATAGCTTAAACATCTTTTGATGTGTTAATTGTTTTGAGACTCATTTCGGAAATTATGAGCTGATTTTTATATACCTGGGAGGAATATAATATAAATATTAGTTTGGTAACTTACCCTTTTTATGGCGTGTGTAATTAGCGTAAAATGCATTGATGCCAAGACAAGGGAAAGTTTCACAAGAGGCAGAGAAATTAAGTTGCAACCTTGTCGCTTCTAGCGATCCCACATTAAGGCTCCAGTTTTGATATTCCGTTGGTCCAACAGAACTCAAAGGAACTTCCTGGTAAAAGAAAGGCCACTTTTAGAATGCCAAGGCTGAGTTACAACGGATTTCATAGACTTAGAGGCCAATCTCTGAGGAACATCATTGTCAATCTAAGAATCCCTTTGGCTGAGAAACTGACTTAAGGGGTGTTCACACTATAACATATAAGACCTACGTATGACCACGTACATTACGTTCTCTGGAGTTCAGTTTCATGTCTATGAGTTTTGCTGTAAATTAACTTGCAAAAGACGGAACTGCTCTTACCCACGATTCGACTTCATCATTTCCATTGAAGGCAGTCACTTCCACCTTTTCACCTGAGGCGGCAGTCTGGAATTGTGCCTCAATATAGTGCAGTTCGTAAGTGTGTTTGCCCCTGAAGATCAAGTTGTATGTTGTTTGACTATCTCCGGCATCAAATGCGCCATTTTCATCGTATGAACCACTTGGCAAGTTCTTTACCATGAGAGTTTCTCTCAGAGGGTGGTCCTGGTGTTCCGATGAGAGCTCAACTAACCATTCCTTATTGTTGCCACCCTTGAACGTCCATAAGTTAACCTCTTTCGTTTTACTTGCTGCACAACAAAATATTAAAATTAATGTTGAAAAATGTGTAAACGAAACTGCAAATTTAATTAATAAATTCATTAACAGTACATCTTTTAAATAATCAGTCATGCTGTGTGAATATTCTTACCATATTCGCAGAAATTGCCTGAGAAACCCTCAGGACAGCAACACTGACAGCAACCATATTCTCCAAGATCTGGTGTCCCACCATTCTCACAACAACAGTCAGGTTTCGCTGCAAGTTATAACTTTTTACATGATCAAGACTATACGCAGGTAACAGTGTGCCACTTTTGGCTGACTCATATGTTGAGTGTAAATGCCCAGCAGGACTCTTTTTCTACTCCATTATTACACCTGATTATAGTCATGACTTTTTCAAATCGTCGTCCCTCAACTCTCTGTTTTTGGTCCAAACTTAGCGAAGCATTGGTCAGTAGCAGCCGTAGGGAGACGTATCTCTCTAGTAACCCTGATCTTTCTAGGCACAAGATGTACTCCTCATTTGCTGTAATATATGAAGGTCACCACATTGCGACCACAAGATTGTGACTTCAGTCCCACCGACTTATAATTAAAACAGGAAGGTAGATGCGCAATGTTGCACATCCCCAGAGAACAAAGATTGTGCGAATGTGGAGAGGTGCAATTGGAATATCTTGTATTGTGCTGATGCAGACTGATGGAACACATAAGAAGATACTATCAAATGGACTATGCAAACAGTTAACTGCCCCTGTAAAGAACTAAGTGAATATATATATATTATTGCATGGTTTGTTTTGTATTGACCCGAGTATTCATAATGGCCCGAGGTAAAATATAGGCTGGCAGGGTGAATACTCGGGTCAATACAGAACAAACCATGTCATAATGTATTTATTCTATGTTTAATTTCTGCCCCTCCCCCTCCCAAAATTAATAAAATCAGATAAAGATATGCTAAGCAATAGCACTGTTCTAAAAAATCACTCAGCCACTTATATCGTCACAATAACATTGAGTGCACTTGATGACCTCACAATTAATTTTTATGACGTCATCAACAATAGTTAGTCTATGGACACTGGAAATTGTTATTTTTGATATTGGTTTAAGCCACGCCCACTGCCGGGTTGCCTAGCAAAAGTCATATTTTCCAAGAGAAAATATGAGATAAGAGGGAAAATATGAGCTTAGAAGGAAAATAACTTTTGACACTACATTAAAAACAACAGACGATATCTCCCAAGAACAGTTTTGTGTTTTTCAGGTCTGATACATGGCTAGACATAGAGTAATGTTATTATTTTTTTTACTTCTTTGATAATTTGTAATTCACCATGAAAAAAATATTCTGTAGTTTTTACGGTTATTTGCAAATTTTGCACACCATCTTACTGTGTGGCTACACGTTGGCCTACCAAACAAGATAAAAACTAGTTTTTTGCCATAAAATAAGCACCACTCAATCATGCATTAATGCTACAGGTAGCTTTTATGGAATGGTGCTGGATCAGTATTTACATATTCACAGTTGTGTGTTGTACACTTAATTAATATTACAGTGTACAAATAATCTCCTATTTTGTTTCTGTAATTTGAAAAGTATCATTCCAAAGAGTAGGGTTATTACTGTATCTTAGCGTGAAAATCCTATATGACCTGATATGGTAGTAATACTATGCTGTATGCCTGATTCCGGGGTAAAATCTGTGGTTTACTTGCAAGAAAACCAAAAAAACTTATTACAGTGTGTGACGCACTCCCTCACCTGGTTCAAGCACGGTATATCTGCCAAAAATGTCATTGAGACCCAAGCACGGGTGCGTGTCACAGGCTCTGTTAAATGTCACTTCTATGCGTTCCACAGTTTGAGGTTCTCCGTTCACTTCAAAATCTAGTGAAAAGTTCTGGTAGCCCCTTGGACCTGTGTCAATTGTTGTGTATGTCTAAAATGATAATTTGCAAACATCTGTCCTGAATGCAGTTTGAAAGTAATGTTTAAGGCAGAATGGGAAGCAGAAGAACCGCCAGAGGTCACTGGCACAAAAAAGATAAGCATAACGTTTGATGACATCTATTTAATGATGTAACTTTGGTTATGAGAAATTATGTCATCTAATTGTGCTTTATCTGCTTCAGCTTTAGTGCTGGCTTGTAATTGCAGAGAGGAATTAAACAATCAAAATTTCTATGGAACTGATAACAGCAATGTAACATACCTGAGTCCCGACAACAATATTCTCTTTATCATAAGCTGTTACAGTTACTTCCTGGCCGGCAAATGGTGTGTTGATTTGACCTCGGAGGTAATGTATTTTGTAACTACCATCAGGGTTGAACTGGATGGTGTACTTTGGCTCAGTATCTGAGGAACTGAAGGAGAAATAATTGTCAAATGGGTCGACATTCCAGAGGAATGACCTTGCAAGGGATTTTCTTGGTTCATGCCCTGTTTCAACAGATGAAGTGATTACATTCCAGTTCTTGTTGTTTCCATCAAAATAGGTCTTCTTTGTAATAACTTTTGTCTTGAGCACTGAAAACACACATAGGATCGACTAGTGAAATGCAAAACAGGATTCAGCAATAAAGGGCTGGTCAGCTCATGCTGAGTCTAGGACCCAGAAGTAATGGGCGGGGGGGCACTATGACCGTAGCATATAAAACGACAATAAGATTACATCACTACATGATTGTTGCATTGATGACGTCACAGACTAGATGATGTTATCAAACAATACTTATCTGGTACAATGGCAGTGGCCTCTTAGATTTTTTAAATATTTATATATCATTGCATGGTTTTTTTTTGTATTAACCCGAGAATTCACCCTTCCAGCCTATATTTCCCATGGTTTGTTTTGTATTGACCCGAGTATTCACCCTGCTAGCGTATATTTTCCAGAGCACCATCAGGCTTGAGGGACAATATAGGCTGGCAGGGTGAGTACGAGGGTCAATGCAAAACAAACTATGCCATAATGTATTTATTCTATGATTGGAAACTCAAAGGTTTTAATTAAATTAAAAAAGATAAAAGCATCAGCAATGATTTTGTCTGATTAATATTGTGTCTTGACATCACCAGTAGGCAGGCCTATAGTGATGTCATCTCATTGCAATAAATAATGACATCATTTCCATAGTTTTTTTTACTTTGCCTGCATTATAAGCTGGCCTGTTGCTTTTAGCCATGCCCACTGCATTCTTGTAGCCTAGCAAAGTCATATTTTCCCTATGGAAAATATGAAAAAATTACAGGGAAAATATGACTTTTGAGGGAAAATAACTTTTGACCTACTTAATTCCACATTCAAATATATGAAACCAATAATAGACCCTAAAAGTCTATTTTGATGATGTCATCATAAAGGTCTAGGTTTTGATGATGTCATCATAAAGGTCTGTTTTGATGATTTCACCATACAGGTCTATGTTTTGATGATTACACCATACAGGTCTATGTTTTGATGATGTCACAATTCAGGTCTATGTTTTGATGATGTCATCATAGGTCTATTTCATGCTTTCGAAATCAACTATAAGCTAAATTTACAGTATTATTGTTTAGGGTATAATGTTTCAGTAACATTCATTTATAAAGTATTGCGGAAATTTTGATTAGAATCCAGAAAGAATATGTACATAGAAATTGGTAGTATAAATAAATTCAGTAAAATGGATTACATTTACAGTTATTTCGAAATTTTTAACATGTCCCAAACATATCTTGGTCAGTTTTTGGGGGAAAAAAATTGTTTGATAAGTGTCTGTAAGCTTATGATGTAGGTAATGCTGTATTATGACATACAGGAGTGGATGGCAGGGTGGTTTGTGAAATTGTCACACCCATTTGAAAATTGAGAAGTTCTACACATATGTGGTCAATTAGGATAAACCCAACTTGTTGCTGATGAACCTTTTTGGGTGAATCAGAAAACTTACAGTCTGAATAAACTTTATCACCACGCCTTCGCGATGTTTAGCGGGCGCGTCTTTTGAAGATAAGAAGGAAATATTTTCGGACGTTGTGTGAAAGTAGTCACATCAAGGATGCCATTTCAGGTAAAGATTTCTTATAATGACAGGTGCCTCATTCAATGTCAATGTCTCAGTGCTACTGGGTCTGAAGTTTAGGCAACTTATATGACAAGCTGCCAGTGGTAGATGTAATGATGAGATGATAAGGATTGAGGTCCAGACAAAATGACTCAAAGCCTTACAAATTTATCCCATGGCTGAGGATTGACAACTGTTGGGTACTTATTTAATAATTGGATGATACAAACCAACTTCACAGAATGAGCCAGCGAAACCATCAGGGCAAAAACATTGGCAGCAGCCATCGCTTGCAGGTCCTGGTGTGCCTCCATTGTAACAGCAAAGGTCAGAGCAGTCAACATCAACTGGAAAGTAGTACAGAAACATCTTTGGATATGATACAAATATTAATATATGAAGGTGAGCTTCTGACAGAAGTTCTGTGACTTATTATTCTAAATCTGTGTACATTGTAGCACAGACATTAACCAATAAATTTCATTGAAATACATGGTATGGTAAACAATAAGAAGGTAGTGCACTCCACAACACTCAGAGAAAGCCTGTGGTTGGGCAGCAGAACCTTTGCCAGTTTTTATTGAAATGCACGACCTTCTCTTTTATTATTCTACATCGTTTTATGATTAATGACATAACAGCACACAAACTTACCAAGGCAGCATTTTGTGTATTCTCCTTGAACAGCGTTTATGCCGGAGCATGGTAAACTGGTGCAGGGATCAGGAAACTGGAATTCTACTTGGGACACCGTTTCAAATGGGAAGCTTATCATGAAGTCTTGGTACTGTCCAATATTAGGTACTAGGAGGGACTGCAAGTAAATCACTGATTTAGTTACTCTAGTTTCCAGAGAAATTATCGGGGTGAATAACAATAATGAGTAACTGCAATGAATGAATTACTGACCCATTGCGGATTGGTTATCACATCACCATTCTCATCATAGGCAACCACCTTTACCGTTTGGGAGCTAGTATGAGAAATCAGTTGGCCCTTAAGATAATTCAGTTGGTAAGTGCAGTTTTCTTGTGCCCTGAATTTCAGTCTGAAGGTTTGGTCAGAATCGCCAACGTCAAATCCTCCAAAATCGTCGCGAGGATCAGGGCACCAGGACATTCTAGCCAGTGTCTTCTTCAGTTCGTGGGCGGGATTCTCCGATGACAGTTCTACAAACCAGTCCTCGTTGTTGCCATAGTTGAAGGTCGACTTTCCAATGTCTTTGGTTGTACAGTCTGTGGGCAGAAAACACAGTGGATATTATTGGATAATACAGTGGAAAACACAGTATTTCTGATCTGAGGTATTGCCTGGTCAGCATATTATATATAGAAGGATACAAAATTAATGTCCACTTGTTTTTTGTCATGTTTTTGCTTACAATCCATGGGACAGCATAAAATACAGACATGTAAACTATAAGTCAAACTGGTATTCACACTTTTTGATTAGAATTAATTTTACTGCTTGCTATATTTCTCATTGCAATTACTTTTGTTTCTCTGTTACCATCCCAAACAGCTATAATGGTGACAAGAATGCAAAAATGTATCGTTTGAAAGTTGGAAATTTTAGATGATTGGGGTTTACCTAATTTCTAAATATTTTTGTCCTTCCATTATGTTTATTTAAAAACCTTACCCGTAGGGGGGTCATCAGTTGGACAAGCAAGGGCAATGATGTGTTTGACATCTTCCTCCAGTTCATTAAAGCTGGATACAAAGTACGCTTTGTCATCCGAAGAAATTAACTGAAGCAGCTGTTTAGCTGGATCAGTGAGCCCTATACCAACTGATATCACAGTGCAGATTCTTTTGAGTAAATCGGCTTGGGGTATGGTGTTATCCACTTCTCTATTGTGGATTCCGTCAGAGAAGAGGAAGCACAAATTGGGTATATTTGGTCGATCACCTTTCAATGTGGTTGAAAGATTGTTTTCACTTCCTTCAAGAATGGTCAGTCGCGCTTCCCGAAGACCTGAAGCAATGTTGGTAAAGCCTCCAGTCAGGACAGTGAGGTCACTCTTCACGTCAACTGCATTGTCGTGTTCATCTAACAGAAAGCCTAGAGATGAATTTGTAGAAAAATACACCGCTCCGATGTGAGAGCGATCAAGGCTGACTGTAAATGCATTCACTAGCAGCTTCATGCCTTGTTCAAACTTAGCATATTCTTGGCTACTTATGCTGCCAGATTTATCAATGATGAATACCACATCGAAGTCCGCATTGCACACTGGAACAGAAGGAGAACAATTCAATAAGCATAAGTGTTAATAACTGAGAGAGACTGAATGGCATTCTCGTATAGCACAGAGGTGGTGTTGCACAACCCAGTGAAGACGTGAGGTAGTGCAATGGTCACAGTCAGGTCACACACAAATCGCAATCATGATGTCACAGAAGACTATGTAACAGTTACCTAACTGTGTCCCCACAATCATGATGTCATACAAAAATAGACAAACAGTACCTATCATATTTTGTGAGGTCATATAACATGATGTTTCTGTGACCTCGTCATTGGGGCCATGCTGTGAGGTCACACACCATGATGCTTCTGAGAGGTATCTGTGGGGCTGTGCTGTGAGGTCATGCACTGTGATGTTTCTGTGAGGTCATGTAAAATATACCGTTATTGTTGTGCAAACCCTTCACACTGTGACCCATCTGTGAGGTAACTGTGAGCACATGCAACAACCTCTAAAATCTCTAAATTTGAAATATCTACTCTCTAACTTTGGCTCCCGTGCCATTGTATTGGCACCATTTTCAACTGTTTGAGCAGCTGACATTGTGGGTTTCTGAAAATGCCTGTTGTAAGTATTTGAAACTACCTTCCTCTTACTTTGATCAAACTGTATTTCAATGTTAAGCTACAGAACACCATCTGGAGGTTCAAAATAAAGGGAAATGTAAGCTTATACATAGATTTTCCAGTTATATATTAGCACAGATTAAGTAGTCCTTTATTTTGTACATGTGAATGTTAGGCTTATGTAATGGGGGCATTCATAACAGATGGGTTTTCAGAAAATGCTTGGCCATTACAAACACATTAGGTAAATGCTGATTTTGTTACTGCAATGATTTTGGGCATTACATACCAGCATAGTAAATCTAATTCAGGAAGTAAAAAAAACCCTCAGCGAATCCCACACAGCACAGAGGCATCATTAAAATTGTTATGTGTTTGTCCGACAGGCAGGAGGGCAGGCGTAACACTTTCATTTCCAGAGCAGAACTCTAACACACACTTTCGTTTCTAGAGCTGAGCTCTAACACTAATACACTTACCCTAATGAAATTTTATACAGTAACACTCTATATGGCCTAGTGGTGCCTTGTGATAGCCACATTGACATATACTGGTTATGTTTTACAAAAATTTTATTTCTTGAGTGTTTATATAGTGTGTGCAGATCCTATTTTTTTAACTCAAAAAAATCTCAGGCAAAAAATTATCGTGGGAGACATAGGTCGTGTATGTAAAGTTAATTGGTACTAATTAAAGAGGGATTTTATGGCTTAGATAGTTGGGGTTCGACTTGTTACTAATATTTCTGTCAATGTTGTGTTACTTTAAGACAAAATATGACCAAGAAACAATTATTATAGATCTGTAGGGTGCAAGTCCTGGTGCCAGGATTGCCTTACTAATTACATATATTTCTTGGTGCTCTACAACTAAAACTTAAATGTTATCTGGCTGCCAGGGTGTACTCAAGAAAGCCTGGTGGTAAGGGAGAATAATGGTGTCTTTCTTGGATGTCTATCCTGTTATCTTACCTTCTTTGCAGCCGTATTTATCCACTGGAGGAAGATTCTCGTCCCGTTTTATGCTGTATGAGAAAGAAAAAAGCCGGTCAGTTCAGTTATAGCCAGGAATACACTGCTCTCCAAAATCTTATGAATGCTCTGTATAGCAGAAGATTTCCAACAATATTTTCTTTCCATTTGTCATCACGTAATTGTCCAAGAGTTAGTTACCAAATAATGTCTTTCTTTTCCAGAGGTGAAGAACATCAGATTTAATTATTTGATATATTATCTAACTGAGTTGTATTCAACTAACAGTAATAGGCCACCTTTCGCCCGAAAAAAAAGAAAGTAACACAATGCTCAGGTGTGAGCAAACCAAAAAAGAAACTTTATTTTTGGCATATGAAGAGTATGAGCAAGTGGTAAACAGTGATATATAAGAAAATCCATTGATAATTTGTGGAATTAATGTACTTGATATGATAACATCTCTGATATTACTAACTCTATAGTTGTTCATTATATTTATCTTATATTTGGTAGATGTTGTGAGTATTCTCTGAAAATTTGAGCCGTTTTCATTTTAATAACAGAATGAACTGCAGTAAAACGACATTTTTACCGTTTTTAGTGTGACATTTTGAAGTTGGGTAAATCTCATTGATTAATTTCAATAATTCGTGCTAATAACTCAATATCCTAAACTATGATTTTCTCATGCATATTAAGTCTAGTTTTCTAAACTAAGATAATTATGCATTTATTCTTTGCTCTGCTTGTTCACTGCTCATTTTACGAAAAAATACTCTTCATACTAACATCATATTTAAGTTTTTTTTCGAAGAAATTATGTATATAATTGTGATATAGACTGCTGAAATTTTTGAGAAAGATAGGGATCATAGTTGATAAAATATCTGTAACTAAACTTTAATCTATGAATTAGAAGGAAGACTATTTTTTCCTGAACGTTATGCTTCATTTATAACTCAGATTTTTACAAATTTATTGATCTATTAGAAAAAAGATTACAGCACTAAATCATGGTGCTATTTGTTCTTCATATCATTCTAGACTATTTCCAAAGTACCTTATGTTTCCAGTGTAGTGAAAGCCCAACAAAAAATAGAAAATGGGTGTCCCGAGCGTTATGCCCTAATGTTAATGTTCTGAAATTTTCTGCCCCAGCCAATAAACTGAACAATCTTGTCACAAAATAATCAAATTTTAAGGACTGAGCCACCTGTCTTCTTGTGTTATAGGCCAATTAAAACAAGAAAATAATAAATTTGCAGCTTCTAGAATTTGGATATTAAACTATTGTTGAATTTTTATAATTTTTATAAAATACAACAGATTCATAAGCATTAACCTGTAGCAGACAAAAGATATGATGAAAAAATAATTGCAGTTATTAAGAAGGTTGTGAGTTTTAATGAAGCATGAACTTCCAAAAACCGCAAAAACTAATGCTTTGGTTATGTAACACTTTGGCTTCATTATTTGATGGCAAAGTTGATTCCTTGCGTTATTTGTTACATAATGAGAGTTTTATAAGGCCTTACTCACTCTTTTTTAGATCATCTATTAACTACTCTTTTTTTCTTAATGATATACATTGTTTTTATACATGCTTTTATACTGGTTTTATATTGTTGTGATGTACTATATGAAAGTGAAACAATAAAAACAAATAAAATAAATAGTGCATGCATTCTCATGTATATATCAATAGCTGTCTGTGGCTTCGATTTCAATGTATTGGTCAATGTAATTTACAATAAGTTAATGATTGTACTAGTGTTGGCGCATAATTTGAGCCCTCGTGGCCAACACAGGGTTCTGCACATTGCACACCTAGCTGCACGTTGTGCTCTCTTTGCCTAGCTCTCCCTATACCTAGCTTTCCCTATACCCAGATCTCAGCTCTCCCTATACCAGCTCTTCCTACACATAGTGATCCTTACCCACTGTAATCCTTACACCTGGCATTTCCTAATGCTCCCTACACCTAGCTCTCTCCACATGTAGTGCCCCCCGACCTAGCTTTCCATACCTTGTCTAGATTTTAATGACCTCTAAGGTTACTATAAGATGTCTTTTAACATAATTCAAACAACAATATATCTTTTGTAGCAAAGTCATCAAATATTTAAAAAAAATTAAAGACTCACTTAGCCGATGCAGATCCCAACAGCAACAGCAGCAAAGGCAGGCAGGAGCTTAGCTGAAGCATCTTGAAGTTGAAGGCGGACTTCACTTCCAGAGATCAGACCAAAGTTCTTCTTGTCAGGAGACTTTTGATCATCTGATTTAATCTACAGAGACGCCCTTCTTTTATATTCCCAAAATCATATGATTTTTCATCAGAAATTGGTTTTTGTATGCCACGTCATTACTTGGTTTGCTATAATAATAATTAATTTGGGTAATTTAGTTGTAAATTGTAAGACTTCTTTGTCATAACCAGTGAATAAAGCAGCGTGAGGTGTATTTCGTACAAAGCAAAATTTATTACTGTCCAAGCTTAATTACGACATTCTGCATTTAACATTAAATCAATTGATGCAAACCTATGGGGGTTCTTTGTACGTTCACTCACTACATGCTGTTCGGAAATATTTCCTTTTATCAACTTCAAACTAACATTTCTCAATCATTTTTTGATTTGATTTGCGTAGTGATATTAAGTTAATTGGTTACGTTATCATATATGCTTATTCCAGCCAGCAAGATAATCCAAGTTGTGATTATTACTAATTTAACAAAGATACAAGAAGAATATGAATAGTATACATTATATGATAGCCTATTACATGGCATTAAAACAAAAAGCAAAACAAATATATGTACAGAGCAGTTCATTTGCTCAATCTTAGCAGTGCTTTAACTTTACTTTCAAGGTTTTCTACGGTATAGTACAAACTCTTGTCAATTTCATTTCACATCTGGGAACCTAGGTATTAGAATGAGTTATTATAGCCACATTTACGATGTTGAATCTTCTTTGTATAAAAGCAGGATGATCTCTAAAACAGTACCGATACTATTGTCTAGTAAAGATAGAACATAAATAATCAAGTGCCAAATTGTCAATAAAATTGTAAACTGCCGTTAACAAATATTGGGCATCAGTGGGCCAACAGCAGACCAACATTAGGCTGACTGTGGGTCAACATTTGGCTCACTGCAAACACATGACCAACTCAACATTAGGCCAACATTTGAAAGAGGGAGTTCTAGACACACTAAAAGAAAAAAGACTGAGACCTAGTCATTTCATCTTAGTCAAACATGAATGACTAACCAGATTCACATTCTTAGCCACAGGGGAGAGCGGGGAACAATAAGAAATGGGGAAAAGTGAGACAAACCCCCTAGTTTCAACACAGTGAATGTTATAACATTGCCCTTTAGGGATTCATGCCAACACTACATAACCACCAGAATGTTCCATTTCCTGCAAGACTTAAAATTTTACGGTTTGGGTTTTACAACAGGTAAAGTATTATTTTTTTATGCACGTGAGTTTTCAATCTTTTTATGCAGTACAGTCAACTCTCATTTATCCGGGCCTCACTTATCCGGTTACCTCGCTGTCCACACATTTGGCTTGGAACAAATCTATTTAGTGCATTTATCCCTCAATTAACTGGTTCCCTCAGCTTTCAACAACCACACAGACATTCTGGGTGCAAAAGTGGGGAATCCCCTCAGTTAACCAGTCATGCGTGGCCAAGTAACCACTGCTGTCAATTCATTGTCCCTGAACTTCTATGAATAGCTCTTTGTTATGGATTGACAGTTGACACCTTTTGATTTCAATAAACATATGATTTAAATGCAATTCACTTCGGTGAACTCAAATGAGACCAGAGCTCTTTCACCTATCAAGTGTCAGTTGTAGATGCAATTTAGACAAGATCACAGAGTGAATTAAATTATACAGGAGATACTCTGTGGACAGAGTTGTGCGGATAAGTGAAGGTTGATTGCATTTGAAGATAACGGAGATCATCTAATATTATACAAAACCTTGGATGGTGGTCTTTAGTTGCTGACATTGATTAGCAATGCTGTAGCCACATGGACCTCAGAAGGTCAGAAGTTCATATTAAAACCAGCACAGGAAAGGGTGAGACAGTCAATTCTTCATAAGGGAAATGAAAGCTGGATGTCAGTTGCATGACATGTGCAATTGATGATAAGCTAAGTGAATGAACTATGGGGTATATGCAAAACATAAGGTTTTCCATCTCATCATTACATCTGCCTGCGGTTGCCAGTAAAATAACCTCCTAATATCAGACCAGTAGTAATGACAATACAAGGAACTTGTTCCCTAAAATAAGGATATTCCGAGACATTTTGCATTTTTGTTGTCTCTCTCTGCCCCTAAGCTTGTCTCACTGAAACTCCACCAGTGGGGAACAATGAGGCAATAACTTTGACATTGTGTTGAATAACTCTGATATTACACAAAGTAAGAACCTCTGAAACTGCTGGGAAGTATGCACAACTATATACCTACATCTGAGCTGTGAAGCCAGTGATTTTAGAATTTTTGTCATGATTTAATACAAAAATAGTATCTCATTGTACTCCACTCTTCCCTACTGACCAACACCATTAGTCATACTTAGTCATGGATAAGAGCTAAAAACAGCATATGTTTAACAGGCATTTTAAGAAATTTTCGAATTTGTCTGAAAGTAGAAAACAGCAGAATACCTATTAAACTAATATAAGGTATTTTTGAAAACCATGAGGACTTTTTATGCCAGCAAGTAGGATTAAGACGACTGTGTGTCACCCAATGAGCCACTAATTACAGGCCAGCTAATAAGAGAAACTATAAATAGAACTGCTGCTTTATTGTGATCCTTGAATCACCTCCAGGCGCACTGGCATCTGTGGTGAATTGGTTAGCATGCCTGCCAGAGTTCGAGTCTCACTCCTTTTACTCTTACATATAGGTAGAACAAATACTGTACCTTAGTTTTTTGGTATCTGATAACATAGCTCATGCCAAAATGGTTAATTTTGTTTCATTATACCAAAAGGACTTAGATTAGGTAGGTAGGTAGTACATGTTGTAGTTTCAAACCCAGCTTGGGACAATCTTGAATAAAGGCTGTTCTTTGAGTTTTTTGTTCACAGAAGACTGTGCGGTAACATTTTTAGCTTACTGTAAGATCACATTATTTACTGGGTTAGGCAAAAAGGCTAATTTGGGAAGTCTATTTGTCTGTTTGACTAGTCCTATTGGTCAGTAGATGGCTGCTGTTCATCAGAACCACTGGGTCCCGGGTTCAATTCTTGGTCGACCCCAGTCTTACTTTCTTGTCAATGAAAACTCCTCTCTTGACCAGTTTACTGTAAGTTTCCTATTTTTCCCATGATAAATTTTTGCTAAATTGCCGGCATATATATGGCCATTTATGATGGTCACAGAGACACAGCTGAAATTACAATGCAGAATATAACAAACTTTAGGTTTCAACCGCCCCCCCCCCCCACGACACCTTCGCACCACGACAGTGATCATACGTGTTGTACTATAAAAGTAGCTCTATTAAAGTGGCGATCCCTGACAGTAGGTTTTGTTGCACCATGAAAGTAAAGGCTAATTCAATAACTGCAGGTATGCAGCTTTGTAAGAGAAACTCCTCCTCCTACCATATACGAATGCAATATTGGTCACATCTATAAGAAACCTTTTAGGTGTGCATTATGTAGGTACAATGTATATATTGTATGACTGGTATCCAATAATTAAACCAGTGACTAATGGAAGCCTATGTTAATGCGACCATATCTATAGATCTATTTTGTCCAGAATACCTGATAACACCTGATTAGAGGGTGATATCTTGCTCCCTTTGTTGTGGTAGTATCATATTTGTAGTCATTAGTTTGGGTACAGTCTTGAGTTAAAAACGATGCAAAACCAGATTTTTATAACTTGCAAGATTAGTTTCATTTTGCGTTGTCTTCAACTCAAGATTGTACCACAACTAATAAGAATAAGATAACGCCTGTCTAATAATGTATTAACCAGTATTCTAGGTAAATTACATCCAGAGATAAGTGCGCCTAAACATAGACTCCCAGACCGCTAGAGACTTGGACATCCAGCCAGTCCACCCCACTTGCCGATTGTTTCTTGTCTTTTTAACCATTAATACTGCATCTACTGCAATGGTAGATCTATCTATGATATATAGGAGCATCCATGGAAATGAATACAGCTATGTATGTTCCATATTTTTGAAGTCAACTGGCTAAACCGCCAGTGAGGGGGGCAGGTTAGCAGTTTCGTTGCAAGGAAATTGGAGGAACTTTGTTGGCTTTTGGGGGCAAAAGTTGGGACTGTCCTTGTGCGAAAGTGGGACTGTCATGGTGCGAAAGTGGGACTTTCATGGTGGAACAAGTGGTGCGAAGGATACTGTCTCCCCTCGAAACCACGAGACCGTGAAGTGTACTCCTCGGCCACCATTCAAAGCTGTTAATCACAGTTACAACTATTCTCCTGACATCAAGAGAGCATGACAATTAGTGACATGGCAGATGCATTGAGTTAGTACCAATTGGGCAGCAATGGGACAGAGCATCAATTCGTACAGTAACAGCATTATTTCTCAAACAATGTGAATTACTATTGATCAACGTAGGCCTGCTCTGCATGCTTTTCATAACAAAAGCAATGTGCCACAGTATTGGCAACAATACACATCCGTACAAATTAGTTTTTATCAGCTAATAAAAAGGAATTTGACTTGTTAATTGCTAACATTTCTGCCATCAGGGAGCATAGGGGCCCAAAACTGAGCCACTAAGCATGTAGATGGCCGGTTATTCGGTTATTCGGTGGATTTTGCAAATAACTATCCCTTGTAGAGAAAACTAGCAAAAACATACTAAAATCTGGCTATTTTTGCCCAAATTTGTGCGGTTTTCGGCCCAGAATGCAGCCCCAATGTTTATTTCAGTGCCCCTTGTGGTGAATGTTATAACTACTGCACTGTCACAGGAATGAGTTCATCACCCTCGTGTTTTTCTGTCATGAGAGACATCGGGTCTAGTTTTATCTATGTGATCTATGTATGAATATGAGTATGAATCAAATATATATATATATATATATATATGTATGATCAAGGAGTTGTGGGCGATAATAGTGACGTCCAGGGGTGGATACAATGTTAAACATTCTGACAGAAATGTTGTAGATGAGAAACGTATCAACATCTATATGTGATTCTTTTCGTTTAGAATGCTGACGATGTACCCCTAGACGTTATTATCCACAGCAACTTTTGCTGTCGTGCAGCGCACATGTAATTATATATGAACGTTTTAGCTAAAACTAGTATTCTGATATTATGTAGGTTTGCGTAAATTTGCTTATTTTACATTTTTTGCTGAGTTTTAGAAGATTACATGTCAGAAACAGTAAAATATGTCATAACGGACTCAAAGTGGGATGATGCATTCGATGAGGTGAGATGGCTATTAGCATCATCTACGGTCTGGGCCGCTTCCAGGAAGATTGCTCCAGCCCAGGGGAGGTTGGTCCCCTTACCTGGAGGGTTGGCCCAAATTTATTCAGATATGTTTTGGCTCTACAAGATAGTCCCAGTCTGAGGGAGACTGGTCGGAAGCCCTGGACCTATACAGATTGGCTAGATGCAATGATACCCCCTTCACCCACCAAATGATGGCCCCTTTCATCCACAGTGTCAAGAGCCAAAATCATCTGCATAGCCTATGCACAAGCAGTGCTAAGCCTAGGACAGCCATGTTTCTGTCGCCGCTGCACATACTCGGTATATGCAGTGTGAATAGAAAAATGAACCATTTCGACTTTTCTATAAATGGTTATATTCAGAGCATACCAAAGTAAACAGAAGATAGTTTATTTATTTATTTACTAATATATGAATTAAAATTCATCAGTCATTTCAGCAGAAGAATATATATTTTGAGTGTTTTCCTGATTTGGCAAAGACTTTGTGTGAGCTAATTAAATTTCTAAATTATATCAATTAGACAAATTGTAGATGACACTTTTTTTTAAACTCTTTTGCATGATTTTGCAGTGTACAAAATTTATTGTACATATTATAATACAATAAAAATCAACAAAAAAGGTACTACAGCTGTGGGCCAGTCTATTCAGATGACTGCTATATATATATATTTATTTGATACACTGCATTCCGGTATAGACACATATTACAAATTACTCAGATAAATTAAAAAACCAGATGTATACACTTTCAAGCTTCCCTCTATCGAAACCAACTTAGTCAACTTCAAGCCAAGACAAATCGATCTTTAAGTCCAGCTTATTGGCATAACAGTCCATCTTCTCCTCCTCCTCTGGATCATCCAGATCCTCATCCTTTACAATCCTGTAAGTACGATTGCTGAGCGGGATGCTGAGCGGTTTGCAGCACTGTTTCCTGAAGACACTTATACAGTCCCAATTTTTAGAACTGCTTTGTCCCAAACGATAAGAATACTTGGACTCTTGGTCGTATTCATCGTCCAACCAAGAAAGATCGATGCAAAGATCCAACTTGGAAATTCTGTCATCATCCATACTTTCATCATCCTTGATGACTCGGGGCGATATGTTGGTGTCGGTGGGGGTTTCTGACGGGAACAGGCCACCTTGTTCTTCCTCCTCCTTTTCCGCAGCCTCTCGCCCAAACCAACACAGCCAGTGGTAAGGTGCAACATGAATGCAAATAAAACATAAATATGATTTAAAATTGACCGTGCATGTGAAAAAATCAGGTAAAATTTTATTTTTATATATATTTTTTTTTTGCATTGAATGTATACAATTTTTCAAAGCCTATGTGAGTGGATGACCCAAAGACAAATTGAGGATTGTACTCATTGACATGAAAATCCTTGATTATTTTTATTAAAATGAATAAAATTACACTCATTGCTGAAAACAAGCCGCAATGCACCCATTATCGCAAGAAAGCAGAGAATAACTCTAAAAAAAAAGCCTTTCTAAATTAATCGCAAAGAAAGTCAACATTACAAAGCCAAATCGACCACAATAAGGACAACTGAAAACAAGACAGAGAAACAAAAACAAAAAACCGCTTTTGTGAAACAATTTAAAGTATGCTATATTCTTTGTAATTTCTGCTGCCTCCCTGTGACCATGACGAAAGGCCATAATGATGATGAAAAGATGCATTTAAAATCATTTCACTTCTATTTCTGTTTTGCTGTTCCAAGTTTAAAAGAATAAGATATGTATGAAAAACAATTGGACATTTATGGTGGATCCTACTATCATCCTCGAGTAATTTCAATGTCAGTGGTGCAGATTTGTACTTTTTCCAAGGGGGGGGGGGGTGGGGTGTGAAACCTCGCTGAGCCACAAAATCGTAAAACCTTACAATAAGATATGAATTTGTACAGGGAGATGGATCCCCTCCTCACCCCAGGATTTGCACCCATGAAATGATTCCGTATAGGATAAAGGAGGTTGGCAGCAGGGTGGGTCAAGATTGCTGACAAGAGTGCTGATATCTTAGGTCCTCGCTCTGTGTAACAAGTGGACATCCTTCAGTGCAGCGGGCATCATTTGGCTGACCCTTCATCGGAACATTGTATGGCGCACCTATATCGCAGGTGTTACTTATTTTAAAACATAAGAACATTTATCTACACAATTTTGGCTTTAACAAAATTTCATTAGGGTAAGTGCATTAGTGTTAGAGTTCAGCTCTAGAAACGAAAGTGTGTGTTAGAGCTCTGAAAGTGTAACGCCCGCACTCCTGCCTGTCAGACGAACACATAACAATTTTAATGATGCTTGTGTGCTATGTGAGATTTGCTGAGGTTTTAGCTGCAGCACAGCCTATTTTTAATTGATAAATGAAAACAAAAATAGAAAACACATAATACAGTTTGAGGAGATTTGGAAGAAATAATTGACTATCTTGTGCATATATACCAATTGGGTAACGTTAAATTAACATCATAAGGAAGCAATGCAGTTTTCTTTATAATTTGCTTACATCCAAAGTCTGACTTTCTTCATAATTTTTCGAAATAAAAAGCCTGACTTATTTATACTTTCTTTATAATTGATTGTACATTTTTGAGTGAAATATAATACAGGATCTAAAATAGCATCAAACCAATCTGTGTCATTTATTGGTTTTTAAGAGATATTCACTTTTGATGAACAATTTGTCTTCCAGTGTGATTCTGTATAATGGAGGTGGTACAGAAGTGACATTAAATGATTTGATTAGCATCATGAATTGCATTATGAACAGCGCTGACATCTATGGTTCTCAGGAGACATCCTGTGTAAGATATCAGTAGATGGCACACCTGGTTAACTGCGGATCTTGCCTTCCATATACACATATCTGGAGAAGGGTGACCATGGTAGACAGGAAAACACCCAATAAAGAAAATTACAAAAATGGAAATAAGGAAGCAATATTGATATGAACAGACACATTAGCCCTTATGAAATCTCATACATATGTGAAACAATTTACTATGGATATGACTTAAGGATCATATTTGTTCAAGACATTCTCTGATGCCAATATATGGAATAAGATGCCACTTGCACTACACAAATGAACCGGTTAACAAATTTTACAAATTCTAACTATAAAACTGTGATGAAGCTTGTCATTTGGAGCACTGTGGTTTGTGATACACTGTATGTAAAAGTAGCCATAACATATTAAAACATAAGCTGCGCAGCAGCAAACCCTCAGCTGCTTGACATAGTACACATTTGAGTCTAAATTTTATTTAAACTATTGCACATAGAATTATGAAATTTACGAAGAATTAAGGGATTGTTATGGAAAGAAAAAAAAAGCATGAAAGTTATTTTTTCAGGTAATAAATGAAATCAGCTTTTTAACACACCTATGTGCATGCCAGTTTGTATAAAGACATAATTATTGTAGCAACTTGTTATTTTAAAATGTTCTAGGACAGTATTTTCTCTATCACTTATGTTAATTTCATGATCTTAGAGCTAATGATAACAAAGATATATTATAAACTATAATGCATAGTTATTACCTGTGCCAGTCTTCACTGCAGTGATTTTGATGATTACCAATCCAACTTAATCTGTCACTTCACATACTTTTTTTTTAAATGTTTTATCAAAAAACCAGTTTTTTCTAAGACATATTGTCTTGATCAGACTATATCAATATGTTTTGAAGAAATGCAGAATCTTTCTGGGCTGCATGCCCATTTTTGACCCATAAAATATACCATATAAAAGAAAAGAAATGTACTGTGAAAACAGGTTGTAATATAACTAGAATAGAATAGTATTAAATAATATCATGAATACACAATAGATCTTCCTCTATTTATGGTCTCAAATATAAATTTTGCCGTGTTTACTATTGTCACGTAAACCACTTTTATAAAGAAATTTGGCATGCAATGGAATACCTTTAAAAAGTGTAGATCAACTCAAAGTTTCTTGATAAATTCCTGATTGTCTTGTTTGGGCAAAACGTGTTTGCATTTAGTTTCATAAGAAATATTATTGCATATTCATTCATGCATATATAAATATTTGACTTTTATTTGAATATGTGACCTTGACCTAATTATTTCTTAAATTCTCACTTGGGTGACCTTCACATATGTATCACCCAAGGTCATCTCTAACCATGACTTTGGAGCCTCAGTCACACTAGACCTTATAACAACTTAAAACAAGAAAATACCACTTACAACTGAAAATTGTCCCCTGTCTTTTAGAAGTCTTGTAGAAGTCTTACAATATTTTATGGTGCGGGGTTTTGAGCATGTTAAAAAACCTGGCGACCTCTGAACTGGTCACTGGCAATATTAAGTTATTTCAAGTTGTCTTAAATTGATCATAGGTAGTTGCACTGTGGTTGTAGAGTCTTGAACAAATCTTGAATGACATTGGTATATAATAGTCTTGGGTGATATTTAAAAAGTGGTACGACAGGCATTAGACTAACTTTGGCTTGCACCACAACTGAAGATTGTGTAAAAGATCATGTACAATCACCATTGGCAACAGGGTGTAGGACATGTGAGCATACAGTATCAATAAACATTTTTTTGAGTCTTTGCTGATCAGTTGGCAATCAGTTATCTACTAGTTCACAAGTTGGTTGTACAATTACAATGGTCGTAAATTGGTCATACAAAATCTTTGGTAATCTTTATCAATGTTTTACAGTCTTTTCTTATCTTAAGATGGTCTTAAAATGGTTGTATATTAGTCTTGTGGCAGTTGTACAATTATTGGAGATTCCTAAAATCAATTGAAGACCAGTTGTAATCTGTGACTGCAACAAAAGATTAGGGCTGAAATCGTGAAGACTATCAAGGATCAAAAGCCCCTCCAAGTCTTCGGCAATCTTCAGGGCTAGTGTGGGGCTTTAAGCAATTGCACCTCAACTGCACCATTTTGGGCTAACTACTCCCAACTGTTCTGCTTGGCACCTTTGAAACAAAGCCTGACTAGAGGTCAATTACTTCAAACTGTTATAATTAACAAATAAAGAAAATACACAAAGTTGGCATGGAGTGTCTTTATTTCGCAATATTGCATCAACATAAGACGTAATCTGTGCATACAGTACATTTCTTCGTGATGGTTCCTTGCTGTAGATTTTTGTATCTTTTTGGCAAGATGTAAGCCGAAAGTAGGAGCCTAAAGTAGGACCTCCATGTCATGCTGGGAAAGGTGTAGGGGTAAAATGGTATCATCCGGGTCAGTCATCCAGGCATTTAAGCTGTATTAGCCACAATGAAAAATATACAATTTTAGAATGACATGGCACTTGCATATGCGCCAAAACAATGATATTGCTAAATAAAAGTAAAATAGAAATAATATATAGTCAGGGGCGTATCTAGAAATGAGTTAAGGCTGAGCCAAAGGGGCAAAGCTGGGCTAGGGGGTCCAGGGACATACCCCCAATATGTTGGTAAATTTCATTCATTCTGACCAATAAATAACTTTTTGCGGCACTATTGTCGGAGTTGTGAGTGCCTTAATTTTATCTTGATTTTTGTTGTTGCTTAGGGGATGGGGGGCATGGCCCAATGGCCCCCCTAAATATGCCAGTGAATAAAGGAAAGAGGGGAAAAAAGTATATAGAATAAATGAAGAGAACCAAATTATGCAATGACATAATAAGAAGTATATGAAGTCAGAAATACTTGAACATATTAAAAAAGTTCAAATTATGAGCTATCATGAAACTAATTTTGCAACATTTTCAATATAGTATTGGCAAAACCACTTAGTCACATGTAGTACAGTTACTACTTTGCATAAAAATATCCCGATTAACTGAACATAATTACATACAAGATAGGTACACAAGTGGAGCCATTTGGCCATGGTTTGAAGGTACTTTTTGGTAATACAGTTTGGAAATGTGGAAATAACCAAGACTAAACAAACATACAATGACAATCTATATGAGGGATTGTATCATGTATGCATGGAACTGTTGGAACATTATATCATAAAAAGAAATAGACCCCAGCTTACCCTTGTCATTGTTCGTATTGAATTTTTTTTTATGCTAAGTATCTGACAAGTAGGGAATTCATGAATATTGGGTATCAAATGGTTAAACAAACTTACGTAATGAATTGCATACAACAGTAACTAGATTATCTAGTTCATTTTCCAACTGGCTAAAATCAGCCACTGGGAAATATAGCCCACCAGTCGAGATATCGTTCAGCAGTGTAGAGTCGATGTTGTTTCCTATTCCAATGGTCACAAGCGTACACTTGTTCTTAAGTAGATTGGCTTGGGCTTCCGTCTCATTCTCCCTCACATTTGGTCTTCCATCAGAGATCAACAAGCACACATTGGAAACTTGAGGTCTGTCTCCTCGGATCTCTTGAAGAATTTCCATATTAGTAAGCTCAAGGGCACCAGCAATGTTGGTTTTGCCACCGGGTCCGGGTAAGGCATTCACGGCACTTTGATAGTCGGAGAAGTCCATATGATCATTCAAGTAAAAGCCCAGTTCTGCAGTTTGGTTGTAGAGAACAGCACCGAATCGTGCTCCAGCTCCGGCTGTAGATGAATCTATATCGAAACGTCCAATGACGTCTTTGAGGAACTGCTTCAGTGTAGGGTAATGTGTGCCAATGCTGCCCGATCTATCAATGATCAGAGCCACATCAAGTTTCTCTGAACAAACTGAAAAATATAACGGCACATACTATAGTATAATTCAAAGTAAACGTCCACTGGTTCTTTTTTACTTATTTTTACATATATCATGGAGAAGCACAAAATAGATATACATGTTACCAAAATATCAAACCCCAACTATCTAACACATAAAAACCCTCTCTGTAGAAATTAAGTTTCCTATCTTCTCATTGATAATTTTGTATCATTTCGTCATTGCAGCCATTTGTTAAGGCCACAAAGAATCAAAAATTACAATGGAGAATATAGCAAACATGAAGTTATTTCTTTTTCAGGAGTGTTTTATCTGCTAGACAGTTGAGATTTGAATTTCTGCAAACCATTTGTGACAAAATATGACCAAAAACCAGGTGAACACTTATTTTGAATCCTACTACAAGGGACTTCCTTGATTGAGTTTGGAAACGCAAGCTATTTTGCTCTTGATCTTTCTTACTTTGCTTGAACTTTGTTATTGCATCCAGATTTATTATGTTAACATTTAGACAAATATATTATCCATAAGTGTTGCTTTTAGGAATGTATATGTGAATAAATAATAATATCTTTATCTACAGTAGTACATTCACATGCACTGCATTACCTTGTGGGGGACTGTCTACACACTTGCAGCATCCGTGATTAAATTCTGCTGTCATCTTTGGACCACAGTCAACATGGTCACAGTTCAGTGGTGCTGAAAGAAAATTGTTGGTTTTAAAGTATCTCCTTAAGTGCCATACCAACCTCGCTCAACACTTGTAACCAATAATCAGTATCCAATGTGACAATTTTACTAACTGTCATAACATCTTGTGAATTGGCCATACATGTCATTGATCCCAAAGCAACCTCTGCATGTGCAAGGACTTGAGAACGTAAACACCACGTTCGTGGCAACGATGTCATTGAAGTTGATGTACCAGTCCTGGTATTTTGATCCTCCAACCAAGTTAATGACCTGAAACAGAACATAATGATGACAGTGGGAAGCAAAAATCACCATGTATAGAGGCCAGATGATGTCATCTATTCAATGATGTAATTTGTGTTAAAATAAATGATGAAGTATTTTATTTGTGCTTTATCTGCTTCAGTGGCAGGTAAATCAGTGGGTAATGTCATGCAAGCTTGCCTTTGTGAAAACTACGTTATTTCCATTGTTGACAGTAACAGTGACATTTTGGTTGCTCAATGAGGTCCTAAACTGTCCTTCCAAGAAGTGTAGCTTTTTCTTCCCATCGCCCCTGAAGGTCAAACTTAATTGAGGATTTTGGTCGCCAATTTTGAAACCGGCGTAGTTGTCGAAGCCTTTTGGATGTTTTCTCCTCAAAGCCTTGCGTGTGGGATTCTTGCGATATGTAGTTGACATTGTCAGATACCAGTGCTTTTTACCCCGGGAGTATGTGTATTTGGCAATAACCTTTTTTTTTGTGTCTGTAATAAAAAAGAATTAGCTGCCATAAATAAAAGAGAACTTCACAAAAAGCAAAGAACACTGTAACTCAAGGGAATATCATCACAGCATAATAAGTTTGCAATGTTGCGGACAGGTTGTGGCAATGTTTTTGGTTATTTTGCCAGTAGAGCAACTTAAACACAAGAGCTTACGAGTTTGGCAGAACTCTCCAGAATAATGGTCTGGGCATTCACATTGACAGCAGCCATTTTCATTCAGAGAGGCAGTTCCACCATTCAGGCAACAGCAGTCAGGCGTATCTGGAAATTTAGTTTTTCAATTTCAGTTGTCACCCAAATTTGGTAGCATGGCATGGTTAAGCATTACAGAAACACTCGTAAACTTGGAAACTCAACTTCAGGGCACGTCATGTGAATCCAGTGGGAGTCTTGAATTCACGTGACGTTCTCTGTGAAGTGAAACACATACCTTCTTTGCATCTGGTGTACTCGCCATATAGGTCATTGATGCAGAAACAACGGTCACTATCACACACATCAGAATAGTCAAATTTGACTTTTGTAACAACTTCATCGATATCTGGAATACTCCAGTTTTGGTACTGTTGGTGACCAGTTTGAACCAGTTGTATTGTCTGCATTGAAAAGAAATCAAGGAGAGACAGTGATCAAAATTGTCAATGTGGGACATTGTGTGTAAATATTCACGCATCAGCCATGCACATATGCCCTCTGTTTCTGCAATGACCTGGATATGACTGCCCATTCCCCTCAATGACCATTGTGGAAAACGTGTTAATGGCTGATGCGTGAATAGAGCTATATCATGCTTATGGGAATCACACATGGTTTCAGATATCTCAGCTTACCCAGGAGTTGATCAGCGCTGCGCCTTTGAAAGCGGATACAACAACTTCCTTCCCTGCAGATTTAGTTGCAAATTGACCTTCTAGGAAATGGAGCTGATACTCAGCATCATCATTGAATACTATGTTATAATATGTGTCAGGATCATTTGGAGCAAATCCACCACACTGGTCAAATGGGTCATTATTGGCATTGAAGGATCTCCTCAAAGTTTTTCGGATTGGATAATCATTATCTTCAGTGGATATCTCTGCATCCCATTCATTGTGCCAAGGTGCTCTGAAGGTCCACTTGGCTATCTTTCTCCTCTTGCATTCTAAATGATGGGATATAAAAAAGATGTAACTTATTAATGCTATTTAATTTTCAAAGATTTCAAGAAAATGACAAATAAAGCTACATTTAGATTTAATCATCTCCATGTGCATACAAGTGCATTACAAACCATTTACATTAGTCCGTCAAAATACATGTTTCTATTTTCTGTTGTGCACACACAGGCACACACACACATATATGCAAACGGATCAATGTTAATTTGGGGTAAAGGGAACATACGTTGTTCACAGAATTCGCCAGAGAAGCCATCAGGACACTGACATTCACAGCAACCATTACTGGTCAGGGTAGCGGTGCCTCCATTTTCACAGCAGCAGCCAACTGGTTCTGTTGAGTGAAAATTTATTACAAGATATTTTAGTTATATTCATGGACACATAGGGTGGAAAGTGAAACAACACCAAAAGAATGAAATACAAGAACGACCTGTGGTGCACACTTGGTATTCCCCATACAGAGCATTGATGCCATAGCAAGAGTAGCAGTCGCACGGGTGAGAGAAGCTAATCTCTATTTTGGTGACCTCTTGATTAATCGGGATACTCCAATCCTGGTATTGTTTTGCTTGGAGTGCTGTCAGACCTATAGTCTAAAGAATAATAGCATATGCTTTTTGGTGACAAACTTAAAGGTTCATAGTCTGTAACACAATAACTGAAGGTCACAAAAATAATGCATATTCTGTGAAAATTCAGGTCTTCGAGTTTGACTCTATGACTTTTGAAAATTAATAAATTACTTTTGGAGTACATAGGAAAAGTTAACCTACCCACTGCTGATTTGTAGGTCCAAACACCTTGATGTAAGCGCTTCGTCCAGATTGGGATGTATAAAACTGACCTTTGAGCCATTGCATGAAATAACTTGCACCAGGCGTAAATTGCATGGTGTAGAGTGGAGCACTATCACCCTGAATGAATGTCGCATACCGGTCATATGGATCCTGGTTGTGCTTGAATGACCTGATCAGACTTTTTCTGATGGAATATTTGGGGTGCTCACTTGACATGGAAACACTCCAGCGTTTGTTGGGGTATGTCCACTTTGCGAGTTCTTTGTTCTGGCAGACTAAAAAATCAGACCATGAAATAATTACTAAGCTGATTGTATATGAAATGGAAGTTATATTTTGTTAGAAAAAAATAGCCTTTCACCTGTTTCACAGGAATCTCCCATTGTATTGTATGGACAATTGCATTTACAACAACCATTTTTATCAAGATAAGGTGTTCCTCCATTCTCACAACAACAGTCAATGGGTACTGAAAGTGCAAGAATTCCAAAGACATGCTCAAGTGAAGCAGTTTGACGAAATGCATGTCATTTTCTTTTAAAATTTCAAGTATCAATCAACATATCAAAGTGCATTCAGTCAAACTGAGTACATCTCACATATGATATTTACAGAAGTGTTGATGTAATGTCTTGCAGTTTGTCCAAATAACTATTGATTCTAGGGAGGGTTTTGATAATTATATTAGGGCCCAACCGCTATTAATTCAGTTCATGCTTGCATACATCACATGGTCAGTTGTGGTGGGTTGATTGGACTCAATGTAGTCAGTTTGATTGAACAAGCAGTAACAGATAATGGACTCAAACTGACCTTCACAAATTCTAGTATATTCTCCGAAAAGGGCATTGATTCCAAAACATGGGTAACAATTGCAATTGAAAGACAAAGTGAGTTCCATTTTGCAGACTTCGATACCATACATGTCGATGGAAAAGAATTGATACTCTGTAGGACCAGTTCCTTGAAGAATTGTATCCTATTAAGAAAAACACCAGTAAATATCATTACTCTTACAAAAGTGATCATCTCGTTAACATTTGATGTTATATGAAAATTTAAGTTTGGTCAAAGTAAATGGTCAGTTGTCCTTAACTAGGCTTATACATATCATAGTCATGTATGGCAATAGTCATTCTGTCAGAATTTACAGATAGTTTCACATTAATTGCTCGTGTAGATGATATTCAAGGATTAGGTAAGACACAGTCACTTGTATTGTAATCTTTAACATGATCAATGACTCTCCGGAGATGCAGATTTCTGTTAAAAGGTTGGAAAGGGGGATGCAAGCCTACTTCGTCTGTCTCACCATACCCTTCCTTTTCTCATACAAGTGGCCATGGACACTTGTCAAGAGGTAAAGTAATGGTGGATCATCTATGCCAAATTTTTTTTTCAGTTAGACAATAAGTACAAATGTCCCAGAACAAAGGTTTGTAAAAAAAATGTATTCTGATTGTTAAATTTCAGGGAGGGAGACATGCATTGATCCCCTCTGACTCTGTTTCAAGAGAGCCTATTGTTATATATATACCTACCCAATCCATAATTAAGTTCCCCTGACAATCATATGCAGACCAGGTTGCAATCTCTCCTCCATTTGGAGAAGAGAATTCTCCTTCCAGGGAGTTGAACTTATACACACAACCTGGACAAAACTCAATTGTGTACTTGGGACAGGAGTCAGTAGAATCAAAGTTAGCAGATCTGTCATACGTCCAAGTGGGCCAGATAGGTTTCCGCTTGAGTGACCTATGAAGTGGGCGGTCGTTGTGGAGGCTTGACATGGAGATGTTAAAATCAGGATTGCTTCCTCCTTTATAGGTCCACCTAGATATCACTTGATCTCTTGTGGCTGCGAAATTGAATGAAATATAGGGTATCTAAATTATAATCATGTAGATACATCCTGTCTAGATAGTTCATAGTTAAAAGAAGATCCTTTGGAGACTTATTGTTAAGAACTACAGCCTTCGACCATATGTAATCTTCCATATTACCTTTTTTTAATTTAAATTCAATTACTAACATGCTTGACAAAGACAGGCATTTGGATTATGAAACATTAATAACAAAGAGAGGTGTTAACCATGATATCCAAAGGATTCAATTATATACATGTATAGAGAATAACTTATTGTGATACTCCACCACGCGACCTGTTCTATTGTCCTTTTTTGGGATATAACCAACACAAATGTTAGTTTTCTTAACTAAGTGCAAACTGAACTATTATGTGTAATAAAGGCATTAAAACAAAACAAACGATCAAACAAATTAGTAAATATGCCTTACGGAGTATAAGTTAATTGCCGCATAGTCGGGAGTTAACTAACATTTTTGTTGCTTATATCCTTCCGCCTTCAGCATCAAGATATAACCATCAAAAACGTTAGTTAACTCCCTCCTATTTGGGATATAACTAATAGTTAATTTAGATGTTTTAGTAATGATATTGGGGATATGAATATAACTCACTTTTTTCACAAAACTCCCCAGTATACTTCCTTCGGCAAGCACATGAACAGCAACCATTTTTATCCAGAGTGGGTGTTCCACCATTCTGGCAGCAACAATCCAAGGAAACTGCAATGATGTAGAAGTAATATCATTTATCAATTTTAAGATTATTTGAGAATAGCTTAAACATCTTTTGATGTGTTAATTGTTTAGAGACTCATTCCGGAAATTATGAGCTGATTTTTGTATACCTGGGAGGAATATAATATAAACATTAGTTTGGTAACTTACCCTTTTTATGGCGTGTGTAATTAGCGTAAAATGCATTGATGCCAAGACAAGGGAAAGTTTCACAAGAGGCAGAGAAATTAAGTTGCAACCTTGTCGCTTCTAGCGATCCCACATTAAGGCTCCAGTTTTGATATTCCGTTGGTCCAACAGAATTCAAAGGAACTTCCTGGTAAAAGAAAGGCCACTTTTAGAATGCCAAGGCTGAGTTACAACGGATTCCATAGACTTAGAGGCCAATCTCTGAGGAACATCATTGTCAATCTAAGAATCCTTTTGGCTGAGAAACTGACTTAAGGGGTGTGCACACTATCACATATAAGACCTACGTATGACCACGTACATTACGTTCTCTGGAGTTTAGTTTCATGTCTATGAGTTTTGCTGTAAATTAACTTGCAAAAGACGGAACTGCTCTTACCCATGATTCGACTTCATCATTTCCATTGAAGGCAGTCACTTCCACCTTTTCACCTGAGGCGGCAGTCTGGAATTGTGCCTCAATATAGTGCAGTTCGTAAGTGTGTTTGCCCCTGAAGATCAAGTTGTATGTTGTTTGACTATCTCCGGCATCAAATGCGCCATTTTCATCATATGAACCACTTGGCAAGTTCTTTACCATGAGAGTTTCTCTCAGAGGGTGGTCCTGGTGTTCCGATGAGAGCTCAACTAACCATTCCTTATTGTTGCCACCCTTGAACGTCCATAAGTTAACCTCTTTCGTTTTACTTGCTGCACAACAAAATATTAAAATTAATGTTGAAAAATGTAAACGAAACTGCAAATTTAATTAATAAATTCATTAACAGTACATCTTTTAAATAATCAGTCATCATGCTGTGTGAATATTCTTACCAAATTCGCAGAAATTGCCTGAAAAACCCTCAGGACAGCAACACTGACAGCAACCATATTCTCCAAGATCTGGTGTCCCACCGTTCTCACAACAACAGTCAGGTTTCGCTGCAAGTTATAACTTTTTACATGATCAAGACTATACGCAGGTAACAGTGTGCCACTTTTGGCTGACTCATATGTTGAGTGTAAATGCCCAGCAGGACTTTTTTTGTACTCCATTATTACACCTGATTATAGTCATGAATTTTTCAAATCGTCATCCCTCAACTCTCTCTTTTTGGTCCAAACTTAGCGAAGACTGTGACTTCAGTCCCACAGACTTATATAATTAAAACAGGAAGGTGGATGCGCAATGTTGCACATCCCCGGAGGACAAAGATTGTGCAAATGTGGAGAGGTGCAATTGGAATACCTTGTATTGTGCTGATGCAGACTGATGGAACACATAAGAAGATACTATCTCAAATGGACTATGCAAACAGTTAACTGCCACTGTAAAGAACTAGGTGAATGTATATATATTATTGCATGGTTTTTTTTGTATTGACCCGAGTATTCACCCTACCAGCTTAAATTTCTCCGAGGGAAAATATAGGCTGGCAGGGTGAATACTCAGGTCAATTCAGAACAAACCATGTCATAATGTATTTATTCTATGTTTAATTTCTGCCCCTCCCCCTCCCAAAATTAATAAAATCAGATAAGGATATGCAAAGAAATGACACTGTTCTAAAAAATCACTCAGCCACTTATATCGTCAAAATAAGATTGAGTGCACTTGATGACCTCACAATTCATTTTTATGACGTCATCAACAATGTTTAGTCTATGGACACTGGAAATTTCTTTTTTTTGATATTGGTTTAAGCCACACCCACTGCCGGGTTGCCTAGCAAAAGTCATATTTTCCAAGAGAAAATATGAGATTAGAGGGAAAATATGAGCTTAGAAGGAAAATAACTTTTGACACTACATTAAAAACAAGACGATATCTCCCAAGAACAGTTTTGTGTTTTTCAGGTCTGATACATGGCTAGACATAGAGTAAAGTTATTTTATTTTAAAATTCTTTGATAATTAGTAATTCACCATGAAAAAGATATTCTTTAGTTTTTATGGTAATTTGCAAATTGTGCACACCATCTTACTGTGTGGCTACACGTTGGCCTACCAAACAAGATAAAAACTAGTTTTTTGCCATAAAATAAGCACCACTCAATCATGCATTAATGCTACAGGTAGCTTTCATGCAATTCTGCTGGATCATTATTTACATATTCACAGTTGTGTGTTGTACACTTGTGACAAATAGTTCAATTTGATTAATATTACAGTGTACAAATAATCTCTTATTTTGTTTCTGTAATTTGAAAAGTATCATTCCAAAGAGTAGGGTTACTGTATCTTAGCGTGAAAATCCTATATGACCTGATATGGTAGTAATACTATGCTGTATGCCTGATTCCGGGGTAAAATCTGTGGTTTACTTGCAAGAAAACCACAAAAACTTATTACAGTGTGTGGCGCACTCCCTCACCTGGTTCAAGCACGGTATATCTGCCAAAAATGTCATTGAGACCCAAGCACGGGTGTGTGTCACAGGCTCTGTTAAATGTCACTTCTATGCGGTCCACAGTTGGAGGTTCTCCGTTTACTTCAAAATCAATTGAAAAGTTCTGGTAGCCCCTCGGACCTGTGTCTATTGTTGTGTATGTCTAAAATGATAATTTGCAAACATCTGTCCTGAATGCAGTTTGAAAGTAATGTTCAAGGCAGAATGGGAAGCAGAAGAACCGCCAGAGGTCACTGGCACAAAAAAGATAAGCATATCGTTTGATGACGTCTATTCAATGATGTAACTTTGGTTATGAGAAATTTTGTCATCTAATTGTGCTTTATCTGCTTCAGCTTTAGTGCTGGCTTGTAATTGCAGAGAGGAATTAAACAATCAAAAATTGTATGGAACTGATAACAAAAATGTAACATACCTGAGTCCCGACAACAATATTCTCTTTATCATAAGCTGTTACAGTTACTTCCTGGCCGGCAAGTGGTGTGTTTAATTGACCTCGGAGGTAATGTATTTTGTAACTACCATCAGGGTTGAACTGGATGGTGTACTTTGGCTCAGTATCTGAGGAACTGAAGGAGAAATAATTGTCAAATGGGTCGAAATTCCAGAGGAATGACCTTGCAAGGGATTTTCTTGGTTCATGCCCTGTTTCAACAGATGAAGTGATCACATTCCAGTTCTTGTTGTTTCCATCAAAATAGGTCTTCTTTGTAATAACTTTTGTCTTGAGCACTGAAAACACACATAGGATCGACTAGTGAAATGCAAAACAGGATTCAGCAATAAAGGGCTGGTCAGCTCATGCTGAGTCTAGGACCCAGAAGTAATGGGCGGGGGGGCACTACGACCATAGCATATAAAAAGACAATAAGATTACATCACTACATGATTGTTGCATTGATGACGTCACAGACTAGATGATGTTATCAAAAAATACTTATTTGGTACGGTGGCAGTGGCCTCTTAAATTTTTTAAATATTTATATATCATTGCATGTTTTGTTTTGTATTGACCCGAGAATTCACCCTGACAGCCTATATTTCCCATGGTTTGCTTTGTATTGACCCGAGTATTCACCCTGCCAGCGTATATTTTCTCGAGGGCCATCAGGCTTGAGGGACAATATAGGCTGGCAGGGCGAGTACGAGGGTCAATGCAAAACAAACTATGCCATAATGTAACTCAAAGGTTTTAATTAAATTAAAAAAGATAAAAGCATGAGCAATGATTTTGTCTGATTAATATTGTGTCTTGACATCACCAGTAGGCAGGCCTATAGTGATGTCATCTCATTGCAATAAATAATGACATCATTTCCATAGTTTTTTTTACTTTGCCTGCATTTATAAGCTGGCCTGTTGCTTTTAGCCATGCCCACTGCATTCTTGTAGCCTAGCAAAGTCATATTTTCCCTATGGAAAATATGAAAAAATTACATGGAAAATATGACTTTTGAGGGAAAATAACTTTTGACCTACTTAATTCCACATTCAAATATATGAAACTAATAATAGACCATAAAAGTCTATTTTGATGATGTCATCATACAGGTCTATTTTATGATGATTTCATCATACAGGTCTATGTGTTGATGATGTCACACTACAGGTCTATGTTTTGATGATGTCATCATAGGTCTATTTCATGCTTTCGAAATCAACTATAAGCTAAATTTACATTATTATTGATTAGCGTATAATGTTTCAGTAACATTCATTCTTAAAGTATTGCAGAAATTTTGATTAGAATCCAGAAAGAATATGTACATAGAAATTGGTAGTATAAATAAATTCAGTAAAATGGATTACATTTACAATTTGTTCAAATTTGTAACATGTCCCAAACATTTTTTGGGGAAAGAAATTGTTTGATAAGTGTCTGCAAGCTTATGATGTAGGCAATGCTGTATTATGACACACAGGAGTGGATGGCAGGGTGGTTTGTGAAATTGTCACACCCATTTGAAAATTGAGAAGTTCTACACATATGTGATAAATTAGGATAAACCCAACTTGTTGCTGATGAACCTTTTTGGGTGAATCAGAAAACTTACAGTCTGAATAAACTTTATCACCACGCCTTCGCGATGTTTAGCGGGCACGTCTTTTGAAGATAAAAAGGAAATATTTTCAGGCGTTGTGAAAGTAGTCACATCAAGGATGCCATTTCAGGTAAAGATTTCTTATAATGACAGGTGCCTCATTCAATGTCAATGTCTCAGTGCTACTGGGTCTGAAGTTTAGGCAACTTACATGACAAGTTGCCAGTGGTAGATGTAATGATCAGATGAAAAGGCTGGAGGTCCAGGCAAAATGACTCCAAGCCTTACAAATTTATCCCATGGGTTGGATTTTTTCCTCTCCAACATAGACATTAAGTATAATTAAGGCACCTCTAAATTACAGCAGATTTCATAGACTGAACTTTAAGGACATCATCTGAATCTTTGCTCCCATTTGCTTGTAGTAATCATTTTGTTTTATAAAGCGTAAAAACCCCAGTTGCTTTAAACGCTATGAAAAATATATAATTAAATATAGTAAATATATCAATACAATAAAATGACTAAAAGAGGTAAAATTTCCCACTAAGAGTCTTCCAGCCAATGTGAACCCAGGATAATCATGACGTTATCTGTGAGTTGTTCCCAGGCCAGTGAAATCTGCTGTAATGTCTCATGCAAGTGACATCCAGCTGTGATGCAGCTCATGTAACGTGCCCAGGCTGAGGATTGACAACTGTTGGGTACTTATTTAATAATTGGATGATACAAACCAAATTCACAGAATGAGCCAGCGAAACCATCAGGGCAAAAACATTGGCAGCAGCCATCGCTTGCAGGTCCTGGTGTGCCTCCATTGTAACAGCAAAGGTCAGAGCAGTCAACAACAACTGGAAAGTAGTTCAGAAACATCTTTGGATATGATACAAATATTAATATATGAACGTGAGCTTCTGACAGAAGTTCTGTGACTAATTATTCAAGTCTGTGTACATTGTAGCACAGAAATTAACTAATAAATTTCATTGAAATACATGGTATGCTAAACAATAAGAAGGTAGCGCACTCCACAAGACTTGGAAACACTCAGCTGGCACAGAGAAAGCCTGTGGTTGGGCAGCAGAACCTTTGCCAGTTTTTATTGAAATGTGCAACCTTCTCTTTTATTATTCTACATCGTTTTATGATTAATGTCGCTGGCTGACCCCAGTGATTGTACATAACAGCACACAAACTTACCAAGGCAGCATTTTGTGTATTCTCCTTGAACAGCGTTTATGCCGGAACATGGTAAACTGGTGCAGGGATCAGGAAACTGGAATTCTACTTGGGACACCGTTTCAAATGGGAAGCTTATCATGAAGTCTTGGTACTGTCCAATATTAGGTACTGGGAGGGACTGCAAGTAAATCACTGATTTAGTTACTCTAGTTTCCAGAGAAATTATCGCGGTTTATAACAATAATGAGTAACTGCAATGAATGAATTACTGACCCATTGCGGATTGGTTATCACATCACCATTCTCATCATAGGCAACCACCTTTACCGTTTGGGAGCTAGTATGAGAAATCAGTTGGCCCTTAAGATAATTCAGTTGGTAAGTGCAGTTTTCTTGTGCCCTGAATTTCAGTCTGAAGGTTTGGTTAGCACCGCCAACGTCAAATCCTCCAAAATCATCGCGAGGATCATGGGACCAAGACATTCTAGCCAGTGTCTTCTTCAGTTCATGGGCAGGATTCTCCGATGACAGTTCTACAAACCAGTCCTCATTGTTGCCATAGTTGAAGGTCGACTTTCCAATGTCTTTGGTTGTACAGTCTGTGGGCAGAAAACACAGTGGATATTATTGGATAATACAGTGGAAAATACAATATTATTTCTGATCCGAGATATATAGTAGGATTCAAAATTAATGTCCACTTGTTTTTTGTCATGTTTTTGCTTACAATTCATGGGACAGCATAAAATACAGACATGTAAACTATAAGTCAAACTGGTATTCACACTTTTTGATTAGAATTAATTTTACTGCTTGCTATATTTCTCATTGCAATTACTTTTGTTTCTCTGTTACCATCCCAAACAGCCATAATGGTGACAAGAATGCAAAAATGTATCGTTTGAAAGTTGGACATTTTAGATGATTGGGGTTTACCTAATTGCTAAATATTTTTGTCGTTCCATTATGTTTATTTAAAAACCTTACCCGTAGGGGGGTCATCAGTTGGACAAGCAAGGGCAATGATGTGTTTGACATCTTCCTCCAGTTCATTAAAGCTGGATACAAAGTACGCTTTGTCATCCGAAGAAATTAACTGAAGCAGCTGTTTAGCTGGATCAGTGAGCCCTATACCAACTGATATCACAGTGCAGATTCTTTTGAGTAAATCGGCTTGGGGTATGGTGTTATCCACTTCTCTATTGTGGATCCCGTCAGAGAAGAGGAAGCACAAATTGGGTATATTTGGTCGATCACCTTTCAATGTGGTTAAAAGATTGTTTTCACTTCCTTCAAGAACGGTCAGTCGCGCTTCCCGAAGACCTGAAGCAATGTTGGTAAAGCCTCCAGTCAGGACAGTGAGGTCACTCTTCACGTCAACTGCATTGTCGTGTTTATCTAACAGAAAGCCTAGAGATGAATTTGTAGAAAAATACACCGCTCCGATGTGAGAGCGATCAAGGCTGACTGTAAATGCATTCACTAGCAGCTTCATGCCTTCTTCAAACTTAGCATATTCTTGGCTACTTATGCTGCCAGATTTATCAATGATGAATACCACATCGAAGTCCGCATTGCACACTGGAACAGAAAGAGAACATTTCAATAAGCATAATAGTTAATAACTGAGAGAGACTGAATGGCATTCTCGTATAGCACAGAGGTGGTGTTGCACAACCCAGTGAAGACGTGAGGTAGTGCCATGGTCACAGTGAGGTCACACAAAAATCACAATCATGATGTCACAGAAGACTATGTAACAGTTACCTAACTGTGTCCCCACAATCATGATGTCATACAAAAATAGACAAACAGTACCTATCTGTGACTTCACACCTGTAACCTCACATATGAATACATCACAGTGTTATCATATTTTGTGAGGTAATATAACATGATGTTTCTGTGACCTCATCATTGGGGCCATGCTGTGAGGTCACACACCATGATGCTTCTGTGAGGTTTCTGTGAGGCTGTGCTGTGCGGTCATGCACTGTGATGTTTCTGTGAGGTCATGTAAAATATACCGTTATTGTTGTGCAAGACCTTCACACTGTGACCCATCTGTGAGGTAACTGTGAGCACATGCAACGACTTCTAAAATCTCTAAATTTGAAATATCTACTCTCTAACTTTGGCTTCCGTGCCATTGTATTGGCACCATTTTCAACTGTTTGAGCAGCTGACATTGTGGGTTTCTGAAAATGCCTGTTGTAAGTATTTGAAACTACCTTCCTCTTACTTTGATCAAACTGTATTTCAATGTTAAGCTACAGAAAGCCATCTGCAGGTTCAAAACAAAGGGAAATAAATATAAGCTTATACATAGATTTTCCAGTTATATATTAGCACAGATTAAGTAGTCCTCAATTTTGTATATGTGAATGTTAGGCTTATGTAATGGGGGCATTCATAACAGATGGGTTTTCAGAAAATGCTTGGCCATTACAAACACATTAGGTAAATGCTGATTTTGTTACTGCAATGATATTGGGCATACCAGCATAGTAAATCTACTTCAGGAAGTTAAAAAAAACTCAGCGAATCCCACATAGCACAGAGGCATCATTAAAATTGTTATGTGTTCGTCCGACAGGCAGGAGGGCAGGCGTAACACTTTCATTTCAAGAGCAGAACTCTTAACACACACTTTAGTTTCTAGATCTAACACTAATACACTTACCCTAATGAAATGTTATACAGTAACACTCTATATGGCCTAGTGGTGCCTTGTGATAGCCACATTGACATATATTGGCTATGTTTTACAAAATTTTATTTTATATAGTGTGTGCAGATCCTTTTTTTTTAACTCAAAAAAATCTCAGGCAAAAAATTATCATGGGAGACATAGGTAGCATATGTAAAGTTAATTGGTACTAATTAAAGAGGGATTTTATGGGTTAAATAGTTGGGGTTCGACTTGTTACTTACATTTCTGTCAATGTTGTGTTACTTTAAGACAAAATATGACCAAGAAACAATTATTATAGATCTGTAGGGTGCAAGTCCTGGTGCCAGGATCGCCTTACTAATTACATATATTTTGTGTCTACAACTAAAACTTAAATGTTATCTAGCTGCCAGGGTGTACTAAAGAAAGCCTGGTGGTAAGGGAGAATAATGGTGTCTTTCTTGGATGTCTATCCTGTTATCTTACCTTCTTTGCAGCCGTATTTATCCACTGGAGGAAGATTCTCGTCCCGTTTTATGCTGTATGAGAAAAAAAAAAGCCGGTCAGTTCAGTCATAGCCAGGAATACACTGCTCTCCAAAATCTTATGAACGCTCTGTATAGCAGAAGATTTCCAACAATATTTTCTTTCCATTTCTCATCACGTAATTGTCCAAGAGTTAGTTTCCAAATAATGTCTTTCTTTTCCAGAGATGAAGGACATCAGAATTAATTATTTGATATATTATTTAACTGAGCAGTATTCAACTAACAGTAATGGGCCACCTTTCGTCAAAAAAAAACAAAAAGCAACACAATGCTTAGGTTTAAACAAACCAAAAAAGAAATTTTGGCATATGAAGAGTATAATTATAAGCCACTGACAGACAAAATCGAGCAAGGGGTAAAAAGTGATATATTGGAAAATCCATTGATAATTTGTGGAATTAATGTACTTGGTATGATAACATCTCTGATAAAATTTCAAATCCCAGATCCTAATTGTTGCCATGGAAAGGGGGTTTGTAATATTTCCTTTTTTGAGCTCAAGTACAACCAAAAAATACTGAGAACATTTTACATGGAGATCTTTAATATATCAAACCATTGTACGTACCAGTTGCACTGTCTTTTGCATAATACATTTTCATAATAAGATTTGGTGGCCCTCATCAAATTTAATTGCCGCCATCATTAGCAACTCAGGATTATTTTTCATTTTTTGGAAACAAAGCTTTTGGAGTGTCGATTTGTATGAAATTTGACATGCTTAATCAATAACTGTATTTATCTTCAGTGTTAGCGTACTGGGCTTCCAACCGCTGGGTCCAGGGTTCAATTTCCGGTTGATTTCCGGTTGAGCCTAATTTGGATGGTTTTTTCATCCTTCATCTCATTGCCATGTCCCTGCCTGTCCTAATCGCCCAACAGGAGCAGAAATACTGGATATAAAATCCACCCACCCACTCTCTCACCCAGCCACCCACCAGAACATTTATTGGGTTTCATTTAATGCCTTACTTGATGATCTAGCTTTATTCAATCATAAGTTATGTTAAAATAGTGACAGAGACATCACTTGACTCTGACTCTCTCAATTGTGGCACATTTGATAGTGAGTATGCTGGCAGTTAAAATGTAAAATACATAGTTAAATAAAAAGGGTTGTCACTCAATGTGTGTAAATCCTAACAATCAGTTAACCAAATATGCCGGAAGAAAGCCCAGTCTCTATTATTTCTCTGTATACAGTATATGTTGATATCTTTAAAATGTATCAAATGAAAAATTATTTTCAGATATAAAGTAAAGAAAATAGCAACATTAGTGGAATCTGCGTATTAAACATAGCACAGCACCATAAGCTTAATTCGTAAAAATGATTTATGATGTTATTATATTATGATAGGGTAACGTCTTAGGTGTCTTTAAAATTTTAATCTTTTAAACTCAGAATAAAAATGACATGGAAGTTATGGAAGAAGATGTAACACTAAACATGGCAAACCAGACCAATCTCTTGAAAGACGCTCAACAAAGCATCATGAATTTCCGACATTTACAATATTAAATTCTCTAAAATACTTATGGCCTGGACCCCTGGTAACTTTGTTTAATGAGTGCCACCAAATTCTATTGCAAAATAGAATTGTTATTCTAAATGGGGATGTCGGGGGAGGGATCTCCATAAAAGATAACTTTGGACTTGACTATGTTTGGGAAAGAAAATGCTAGAAGATGGGACTTTATGAAACAGCCCAAAATATTTCAAATATGACTGCCATGGCAACAGCATCTGAGCCATAGTATTTTAGCAGTAGTGTTTGGTACCATAAACTACATATTCTGATAATTGGAACAAATTCCATGGTTTACCACTTACCAAATGTTTTCATATTTGCTTGATTTTCTATGTCAGTGGCTCTTAAAAGTGCATTTCTCAAACTATTCCATACTCAACAAGAACCTTTCGAACACGATTGGCACCTTTTAATTCAGTATTCATTGCAAAAGCAAGTGGAATCTTTATCGATCACTCAGAATTTGTATGTTGCAGAATGCATAAGTGATTATTAGAATTATGTAATAAATTGGTTTATTTTTATTTCTGGTTTGGGCTAGCATGAGTTGGTGTTGCTTCGACATTGGTCTGATAAATGACAGTACTTTAAATTTTTGTAATTTATTTCAGCATATATATGTATATTATTTTCAAATAATGGAAACAAGGAAATTTGCTTTTGAAAAAGGTTGTTGTTTCCTACAATCCCATATGACATGCAGAAAATTCTATGCAATTAAAGAGCTTGTTGGATTTAAATATTAGATCACTTTATATTAAGTATAATGAAACGGGTTTTGCTCCCTAAATTCTTGCACCAAATAAGGCCGATCAGGAAGGGCAGGTGCCAAGGCGACGAGGCGCATGATGAAGCAACCTTCCAACATAGGCAGTATTAGAAATGAAGACGCAGTGGTTGGTAGTCCAAAATTATGTATAAATACACACCTATATATAACAGGGAAAAGTAGGCCTGCAATCTAGACAATGTAATAAATATATATCTTGAGATTGATCTCATGACTTTTGCTTTAACCTTTTATCTTCAATCTACTTACACCTCCATCTCGTACTATAATCTACACAAACATTAATAAGTTTTTGTTAATTACCAATGCATACAGAAAATAGAAAGATTTTATCAGCATATTCAAATGAGTTGTATTATATAATACCAATTTTTACACCTATGTCTAAATGCTCGAGATCAACAAGCAAATTATTGATAAATAAATTGAATAAATACGCCCCCCCCTACCCCCTGTCTATATAGAATCCAATTAATGCTACCTTAACCAAAACTCCTAACACCTGTATTACCTAATCAAAATTCTGTAATATAGACCATGTAGTAAGTATATATTTTGAGATTGATCTCATGACTTTTGCTTCATAGACAGTCAATTGACCATATTAGCTACATGTGTGCATACAACTGAAAAATTAACATGTATAATACTGATGGCCATGTTGATTCTTGCGTTATTTGTTACATAATGAGAATTTTATAAGGCCTTACTCACTCATTTTTAGTTCATCTATTAACTGCCCTTTTTCTTTTATGGTATACATTGTTTTTATAAATGCTTTTATATGTGTTTTATATTTGTTGTGATGTACTATATGAAGGTGAAAGAAAACAAAAACAAATAAAATAAATAGTGCATGCATTTTCATGTATATATCAATAGCTGTCTTTGGCTTTGATTTCAATGTATTGGATAATGTTATTTACAAGCCATGATAAGTTAATTATTTGAAAGGTCAAAAGGGTCGAATGTATTTGTGATCACAGGTCACTTTAGATGAACTTTTGCAAATTTGAAGGATGTTAGCTGCACGTGGTGCTTTCTTTGCCTAGCTCTCCCAAAACCCAGCTCTCCCTATACCCAGCTCTCCCTATACCTAGCTCTCCCTATACCTAGCTCTGCCTATACCTAGCTCTGCCTATACCAGTTTTCCCTATACCCAGCTCTCCTTATACCAGCTCTCCCTACACAGAGTGATCCTTACCCACTGTAATCCCTGCACCTGGCATTTCCTAAAGCTCCCTACACACTTAATGCCCCCAACCTAGCTTTCCATACCTTGTCTAGATTTTAATGTCCTCTAAGGTTACTATAATAGGTCTTTTAACATAATTCACACACACTTTATCTTTTGTAGCAAAGTCATCAAATCCTTTGACAAAAATTAAAGACTCACCTAGCCAATGCAGATCCCAACAGCAACAGCAGCAAAGGCAGGCAGGAGCTTAGCTGAAGCATCTTGAAGTTGAAGGAGGACTTCACTTCCAGAGATCAGACCAAAGTTCTTCTTGTCAGGAGACTTTTGATCATCTGATTTAATTTGCAGAGACGCCCTTCTTTTATATTCCCAAAATCATATGATTTTTCATCAGAAATTGGTTTTTGTATGCCACGTCATTACTTGGTTTGTTATAATAATAATTAATTTTGGTAATTTAGTTGTAAATTGTAAGACTTCTTTGTCATAACCAGTGAATAAAGCAGCGTGTGGTGTATTTCGTACAAAGCAAAATTTATTACTGTCCAAGCTTAATTACGACATTCTGCATTTAACATTAAATCAATTGATGCAAACCTATGGGGGTTCTTTGTACGTTTCACTCACTACATGCTGTTCGGAAATATTTCCTTTTATCAAATTCCAACTACCATTTCTCAATCTTGTTTTGATTGGATTTGATTTGCGTAGTCATATTAATTTAATTAGTTGCTTTATCATATATGCTTATTCCAGCCAGCAAGATAATCCAAGTTGTGATTATTACTAATTTAACTAAGATGCAAGAAGAATATGAATGCGTATAAATCTTTCTATTTATGTAAATAGTGATGTATATGACAGCCTATTACATGGCATTAAAACAAAAAGCAAAACAGAAATATATGTACAGAGCAGTTCATTTGCTCAATCTGAGCAATGCTTTAACTTTACTTTCAAGGTTTTCTATGGTATTGTACAAACTCTTGTGCATATCATTTCACATCTGGGAACCTAGGTTTTAGAATGAGTTATTATAGCAGTATTTACGATGTTGAATCTTCTTTGTATAAAAGCAGGATGATTTCTAATACAGTACCGATACTATTGTCTAGTAAAGACAGAATATAAATAATCAAGTGTCAAATTGTCAATAAATTTGTAAACTGCCATTGGGCCTCAGTTGGCCAACACCAGACCAACATTAGGATGACTGCAGGTCAACTTTTGTCTCACTACAAACACAGGACCAACTCAACATTAGGTGAATGTTATAACATTGCCCTTTAGGGATTCATGCCAACACTACATTACCGCCAGAATGTTCCGTTTCCTGCAAAAATTAAAATTTAACGGTTTGGGTTTTACAACAGGTAAAGTATTATGTTTTTATGCATGCGAGTTTTCAACTTTATTATGCAGTACAGTCAACTCTCATTTATCAGGGCCTCACTTATCCGGTTCCCTCTCTATCTGCACACATTTGGATTGGAACAAATCTATTTAGTGTATTTATACCACTGTTTGCATTTTTCATCCAATCAGAGGCCAAGATTCCAGGGTGATAAATTGCATTTACCTGGGAGAATATGGTCACACTTGACTGGCTACAAGTTGTAGTAAAACAATGAAACAAAACACAACAATAAAATGACCATCTTATATAACAAACAAAACAAGTGGCATAAGTTAGATAATGACCTTGTTTTCATGAATATGCAATTAATCCTCGGCTAAACCCTTGGATAAATTGCATATTCACTCAAACGCTGTCATTATCTTTCACTTATCCCTCAATTAACCGGTTCCCTCAGCTTTCGCAACCACACAGATCTTCAGGGTGCAAAAGTTGGGAATCCCCTCAGTTAACCAGTCATGAGTGGCCGAATAACCACTGCTGTCAATTCATTGTCTCTGAACTTCTATGAATAGCTCTTTGTTATGGATTGACAGTGGACACCTTTTGATTTCAATAAACATAGGATTTAAATGCAATTCACTGTGGTGAACTCAAATGAGACCAGAGCTCTTTCACCTGTCAAGTGTCAGTTGTGAAGTGCAATTTAGACAAGATCATAGAGTGAATTAAATTATGTATCTTCTGCATGTTTTAATTTATTAGATATTGTCATGATACTATGTAATGTAGTCTGTGTAGATTCATTCTTTAATTTGGTCACAAGTTCATATTAAAACCAGCACGGGAAAGGGTGAGACAGTCAATTAAATGTAATTCTTGCATGACGTGCAATTGATGATACCTTCAACCCAGTGTCTATGCCAGGCTAAGTGAATGAACTATGGGGTATATGCGAAACATAATGTTTTCCATCTCATCATTACATCTGCCTGTGGTAGCCGGTGAAATAACCTTCTAGGCTTCAGGCCAATCGTAATGACAATACAAGGAACTTGTTACCTAAAATAAGGATATTCAGAGACATTTTGCTTTTTTGTTGTCTCTCTCTGCTCCTTAGCTTGTCTCACAGAACTCCCACCAGTGGGGAACAATGAGACAATTTACTTGCATTGTCATTGTGTTGAATAACTCTGACATTGTGTTGAATAACTCTGATATTACACAAGGTAAGATCCTCTGAAACTGGTGGGAAGTATGCACAACTATATACCTACATCTGAGGTGGGAAGCTAGTGATTTTAGAATTTTTGTCATGATTTAAAAAAAAATTGGTGTCTCATTGTACTCCACTCTTCCCTACTAACCAACACCATTAGTCATACTTAGTCATGGATAAGAGCTAAAAACAGCATATGTTTAGGAGGCATTTTAAGAAATTTTCGAATTTGCCTGAGAGTAGAAAACAGCAAAATACCTATTAAACCAATATAAGGTATTTTTGAAATCCATGTGGACTTTTTATGCCAGCAAGCAGAATTGTTAAGACGACGGTGTGTCACCCAATGAGCCACTGATTACAGGCCAGCTTATAAGAGAAACTATAAATAGAACTGCTGCTTTATTGTGATCCTTGAATTACCTCCAGGCGCCCTGGTATCTGTGGTGAATTGGTTAGCATGCCTGCCAGAGTTCGAGTCTCACTCCTTTTACTCTTAGAAATAGGTGGAACAAATACTGTACCTTAGGTTTTTGGTATCTGATAACATAACTCAT